>OY757933.1:37477686-37750186 GCA_963585895.1 Sepioteuthis lessoniana | reverse complement strand
TATATATATATATATATATATATATATGTATATATTGGCAACATTTTCTTTTTGCACATGTTTGATTAAATAGGACAGACACTTCGTGTTTCTATCTTTAATTCATTCAAGGGTTCATATTAGATGTCTTACTTTTGGATAGAATGTTTTTAGGAAGGTAACGTATGTTTCGTAAGCACTTTCGGTCCCAAGTGGAGCTATTTTCAGGGCAGTGAATAGTGAAATGACTAACACTATGACGTGTCATGTACATTTATATAAAGAGTAGGAAAAGAATAAATAGGAGGGAAATTTACAGTTATAGGAGGAGTTGGTGGGAACTGTACCATAGGCATTTTAGAATGTTCCTGCTATATTCGAAGTTGATCTTGTTTAAGGAGGGTATGTAAATCTTTATATATAGTGTTTCAAGAACATACGGCGTATTCCTAAATTCATTCCATCCAAAATTCTCTGATCCAATACAAAGACTTGAACGGATCACAAATAGAATAAGTAGACATGATGGGTATGTCCGACATGATAAAACATATATATATATATATATATATATATGTGTGTGTGTGTGTGTGTGTGTGTGTGTCCCTTTCGAGAGCGCCTCCTGAAAAATAATATCTATATTGGCCATACAACCACTACACTATCGCGCCGCCTTCCATACACCTATCCGACACTAGCGCTATAAAACAGCACATAATTAAAGAACACAATACCACCACTCTACTCATATCTCCTGAAGTAAGAAGAATACTTACAGATAATACAACAATTATATACAAAAACAATAAAAACAAACGACTACTAATCCTAAAGGCAATATACAAGAAAAAAAAAATTATAAATAAAATATTATTTGGAGGTGACCGTGATGTTATGGAGGTGACCGTGGTGTAATTGTTATCGTCGTAAGAAATGAACACGGCGACACGAGTTCAAATCCTGGACCTGACTGATTGCATTTCACATAGCACTAATACCCTTGGGAAAGGTATGAATCCAATTATCCTCTTTCCAGCTATGGGTAAATAGTAGGACAGACTAGGTTCTTCAGCCTTGGTGAGGCAACTAGTCTAGGAGAAGGAAAACTCTGAATTCAAACCTGTTAAACACCGTTTAAAAAAAATCGACCTTGTGTCATATCCTGCCCGAGCGGAGGCGTTGGTAAATAGAATAGGATAAATAAAATATAATTTAACACAGACACTAATATATTAAATATCTTTAATTGGTAATATCCTCAACCCATTAGATAGACTCTCCCAACTCAATATATCTATTTAAAAAAACGCATCAACTTAATCAAAAAAAGAAGGCTACAACTCAATCAAACTTAAACTCTACAGCCACCAAAAACGACGACCCCTGAAGACGACCAGTGTATAGTTGAAAGCGCTTGGAAAAAAACATGGGACAATTTTTACATCAATTTGACCCTGAAATACTGAAAAAACACCCCAAGACAATTCGAGAAATTGCTATCAAAAACTATAAATAAAATCTGTTCATTCATGTTCAACAAAACATGGCTTACCAATAACTTGCTGCCAAACTATCCAATATATATAGTTTGGAACGTATGTAATCTCTGATTTTAGAGTAAGTATTATAAATAAATAATTCTTAGGCCAGTCGAAATATCTAATCATTAATATAACCACTATTTTATCTTTCAAACTCGGCCCTTTGTCCTAATGAGTAGAGTGTTCGCCAATAGTCCGGGAGATCAGGGTTCAATCCCAGGTCGAGTCATACCAAAGACTCAAAAAATGGTACTTGATGCCACCTTGCTAAACACTCAGCATTATAAGGTAAGGATCAAGTGTAAAGTGGAGCAATCCCGGAAATGGGGTAGCGCCCTCCCCCAACACCTCGGCGTAATAGTTATCGAAAAGGGAGACTTGGGGTCACCCTCCACTACGGTCGCCATCTTTACTTTTAACTTTACATCTTACAACAAGCTTATAGATGCCATACTAATAAAATTCTTCAGATTTTGAATAAAAAATCTGAGACTAACTCCTGTTCAAATTCTTTCATTGATGTCAATCTTCACATTACATTCTTTCCGACCTGGCATATATATATATATATATATATATATATATATATATATATATATATATGTTCCTTAGTGTATATCTGATATGGTTTCCTCCTTTTATTTACCCACTTCTAAACATTATCTCAGATATTTGGTCCATAGATGAGACCTTAACAGATATTTTAGGTTAGAGAGGACCAGGGAGCAATAGCAATTGAAAAAAAAGTGATTCCACATGTTCACTCTCTAGACCTTAAAACGCAAACTTCCTCGTCGCAGGTTTCAATCTTGGTTCCCCTTAACCTCACCTACCTGTCAAATCCTCCTGACTTCCGTTCGGATATGATGGAAATGATGTGGGAAGATATTACATGAAGGGAGCTTAGCAAATGAACAACCCTGCTGATTTGTTTATTGTGGTGATGGTTTGTGAAGACCCAGTAACACTTTTCGGATCAACTGATAACAGAAGAATTGTGCAGTCCTCTGCTGCACATCCCGCAAACCAACTGCTTCAGATATTAACTCTAAATCTTACTGTTGTATGGTGGTAAGGAAAAGATAAACTGTGAAATAGAGTTAATTATTTATTAACTGAAGTGGTACTGTCCGACAAGTATTATAAGTCTCGCGCTGTTGGTGTTACGTCCGAAGTTGGTCTTGTTACTGACCGTGATCTTTCAAAGCTCTTTGTCTCTGCTTCTTCTGCTTCAGAAACACGGCGTCTTTTATACTTCCGCGATACGCGAAGTCACGTGGTACGAGCCACTACTACAACACTTACTAATCTAAAGGCTATAAAATGACTAAAAAGAAATCAGGACCAAAATAGTCAAATGTCTTGACTAGACTTCTTGGTTTCTTTTCTTTTTTTTTCATGTGAAATAAACAGATGCTAAAATGTCGTATACCCCCCCAAAAAAAGCCTTGATAGGAAAATGTTAGGTTAATAAGATCGAAAGATGATAGAAAAAAATAGAATGTATCAGAAAAAGATGTATTTAATTTTGTAATCTAATAATTTGACCAGTTCTCGTTCAAATGATCTAAATTTTAAGATGTGAAGAAAAAACTTAAAATTCAGTTTAATTTTTTTGTTTTCATTTTTTTTTCTTACATGTATAGAAATGGCATTAACTCAAAATGGAAAAGCGTTCAAACACAAAACAGAATTTTCAGTTGTTTCTATACATATTAAAATTTTAGATAACTTTAACGAGAATTGGTCAAGTTATTAGATAACGAAATTATGTTCATTTATCTTAAACATCCAGAACATGTCAGACGATTTTTATCATTAAGGGTTTTCGGACTATTGTCTTCATCTTTATTGTTATTTCCACAGGGTTTCGGCCGATATGTCCTCCGACCTTCTTCAGGTGTTTGTCGAACTCGGGAACCTACACGGAACTTCGAACTACGTCCTTTACTGAATCCACAGGGGTCGCCCTTTCCGATCCCGTTAGCCATAACCGGGTACAAGTGTTAAGTATTCCTGTATTGTTACTCGCCTGCAGTCAGGATTGAACATGTAACCTCCAGATGATTGTCTCCTTAGAAGTTTAGGGAACCAACGCCTATAACTGTTACGCTATGTGTCCTGTGGAAATAACAATAAAGATGAAGACAATAGTCCGAAAACCCTTAATGATAAAAATCATCAAGCTTCGTCTCAGAAATTTAGACAACTAATGTCAGACGATATCAAATTTTTCTGAAAAACTCTCTACATTTCAAATGACATTGATCTAATTTAAACAGCCGGTAAATCTCAAAAGATATCAAATTTTTTAAATAGCTTGCATTCATAAAATAATATTAAATGTTTTTGAAACACCGTGTACATATTAAATGATAAGTTTTTTTCCAAACACCTTGCATCTCAAATGACATCAAATGTTTTTGAAACATCCTGTCCATCATTAAATTATTTCAATTTCTTTTAAAACTATCCGTACATGTCAAATTATACCCAATTTTTCCGAAACACTGTATAATTGATATTCCTGGTTTGATGTGTAACGGAAATTTAATATTGAGACAAAAAATAAAATAAAAAAAACAAACTATCATGGTGAAGATAGTTTACACGATTTTTAGATTGCTGATTATCAAAACGGAAATTAGTTTACTCAAATTATTTTAGTTCATTTTTCTGTATAAGGAGTATCTTTTACGGGTGGAGGCTCAACTTTGATTGCTTGATACAAGATTTGGTTTCTTTATCTAAAGGCATATCAACCTTCATGGGTTATTCAATGCCAAGGCTATCCGTGTAGAAGAATAGTAGTGCTACTATTTAACCCATAACTGTAAGGATAAGGGGGTTAATATCTTTTTCTAGGGTATTTGTCGATAAGTCACTGTGATAGGGTGACTGGAGTTCGAAGTCACTTACTTCGAGGCCGTAGGCCAATATTTTAGCCATGACGCCTCGGAGACCATCTCCTCAATACAATATTCCGTTAACAAAAATTCAGTACATCAACTGCATGTATGATTTGCTTTGTGCTGAACCAGCCTCACTCATTTGATGAGGAAATAGCCAAAAAATCACCCAGCAATAAGCCGCATATTCTTCGAACAGCGCTCCTCAGGTTTTAATTGCAGACATTTTCTTTTTCCCAGAATTGTTACCTTAATTAGGCTACAAATCTCAGCCTGCCTTATTATTTTTGCAATCGCTAGAAGTGGTGTTAAATCCTTTGAGTACGAAAATAAAATGCAAACAGTCTTATACAGAATTTGAACTTTGCCCGTCAAGTCGATTTTCCTTCAAATTATTTTTGAAGAAAAATGGATTCATTACGTCACTTCCGGAAACATGAGAACTTTTGATATTCTATCCTTTATGAATAAAATATCAAAAGTTCTCAAGTTACCGGAAATAACGAAACTATCAAGGAACGATTACGGGTAAAATCAACAGATTTGCATTTATTTATGAAGTAAATATTGTCTTGGGCTAAACAGAATCAGCCCAGTCAGCAGAGGCTGTGGAATAAACTGACTGCATCTCAGCCGTGTTTTTGGGGCTGCAGAATACACCGATTGCATCTCCATCAGAGGGGTAAGACTCTCCAAACAAGTGTCCTGTATATGACACTAAACAATCGCAGCCCAGTCTGTTGGGGCTGTAGAATACACCTACATTATCTCTGTCAGAGGGGTAAGACTCTCCCAACAAGTGTCCAGTATATGACACTAAACAATCTCAGCCCAGTCTGCTAGGGCTGCAGAATACACCGATTGTAACTCTGTCAGAGGGATAAGACTCTTCAAACAAGTGTTCTGTATATGACACTAAACAATCTCAGCCCAGTCTGTTGGGGCTGCAGAATACACCGATTGCATCTCTGTCAGAGGTGTAAGACTCTCCCAACAAGTGTCCTGTATATGACACTAAACAATATCAGCCAACTTTGTTAGGGCTGTAGAATACACCGATTACATCTCTGTCAGAGGGGGAAGACTATCCCAACAAGTGTCCTGTATATGACACTATACAATCTCAGCCCAGTCTTTTGGGGCTGTAGAATACACCGATTGCATCTCTGTCAGAGTGGAAAAACTATCCTAACAAGTGGCCTGTATATGACACTGAACAATCTCAGCCAAGTCTCTTAGGGCTGCAGAATACACCGATTGCATCTCTGTCATAGGGGTAAGACTCTCCCAACAAGTGTCCTGTATATGACACTAAACAATCTCAGCCCAGTCTTTTGGGGCTATAGTATACACCAAATTTATATCTGTCAGAGGGGTAAGACTATCCCAACAAGTTTCCCGTATATGACACTAAACAATCTCTGCCAAGTCTGCTGGGGCTGTAGAATACACCGATTGCATCTCTGTTAGAGGGGTAAGACTTTCACAGCAAGTGTACTGTCTATGACACTAAACAATCTAATCCAGTTTGTTGGGGCTGTAGAATACACCTACATTATCTCTGTCAGAGGGGTAAGACTCTCCCAACAAGTGTCCTGTATATGACACTAAACAATCTCAGCCTAGTCTTTTGGGGCTGTAAAATACACCGACTTTATCTCTGTCAGAGGGTTAAGACTCTCCCAAAAAGTTTGCTGTGTATGACACTAAACAATCTCTGCCCTGTATGCTGGGGCTGCAGAATACACCGACTTTATCTCTGTCAGAGGGGTAAAACACTCCCAACAAGTGGCCTGTATATGACACTAAACAATCTCAGCCCAGTCTGTTGGGGCTATAGAATACACCGACTGTATCCCTCTCAGAGGGGTAAGACTATCCCATTAACTTTCCCGTATATGACACTAAACAATCTCTGTCAAGTCTGCTGGATACACCGACTGTATCTCTGTCAGAGGGGTAAGGCTTTCCTAACAGGTGTCCTGTATATGACACTAAACAATCTCAGCCCAGTTTGTTGGGGCCGTAGAATACCTCGACTTTATCTCTGTCAGAGTGGTAAGACTCTCCCAATTAGTGTCCTGTATATGAAACTAAGCAATCTCTGCCATGTCTTTTGGGGCTGCAGAATATACCGACTTTGTCTATGTCAGAGGGCTAAGACTCTCCTAACAAGTGTCCTGTATATGACACTATACAATCTCAGCCCAGTCTCTTGGGGCTGTCGAATATACCGACTGTATCTCTGTCAGAGGGGTAAGACTCTCCCAACAAGTGTCCTGTATATGACACTAAACAATCTCAGCCCAGTCTGCCAGGGCTTCAGAATACACTGACTTTATCTTTGTGAGAGGGGTAAGACTCTTCCAACAAGTGTTCTGTATATGACACTATACAATTTCAGCCGAGTCTTTTGGGGCTGTAGAATACACCAATTTTATCTCTGTCAGATGGGTAAGACTTTCCCAACAAGTGTCCTGTATATGACAGTAAAAAATCTCAGCCCAGTCTGCTGGGGCTGTAGAATACACCGATTGCATCTCTGTCAGAGGGGTAAGACTCTCCCAACAAGTGTCCTGTATATAAGACTAAACAATCTCAGCCCACTCTCTTGGGGCTGTAGAATACCTCGACTTTATCTCTGTCAGAGGGGTAAGACTCTCCGAACACGTTTCCTGTATATGACACTAAACCATCTCTACCCAGTCTGCTGGGGCTGCAGAGTACACCGATTGCATCTCTGTCAGAGGGGTAAGACTCTCCCAGAAGTCTCCTGTATATGACACTAAACAATCTCTGCCATGTCTTTTGGGGCTGCAGAATAAACCGATTGCATCTCTGTCAGAGGGCTAAGACTCTCCCAACAAGTGTTCTGTATATAACACCAAACAATCTCAGCTCGGTCTGCTGGGGCTACAGAATAAACCGATTGCACTGTGTCCGAGGGGTGAGACTCTCCGAACAAGTATCCTGTATATAACACTAAACAATCTCAGCCCAGTCTACTGGGTCTGCAGAATACACCGATTGCATCTTTGTCAGAGGGGTAAGACTCTCCCAACAATTGTCCTCAATATGATTCTGAACCATCTTCGCCCTGTCTGCTGGGGCTGCAGAATACACTGAATGTATCTCTGTCAGAGGGATAAGATCCCCTCCCCGACGAGGTCCTGGATATATGATACTAAACGATCTGTTGGTGATGCACCAGTCCTGGAGCTTTGGGAAATGTTGATTACAGATTTTATCTTCATTGCTCCCCGATCCTCTCTGACCCGGAGTAGTTGCACTTGATAGGGTCCTATCCATGGGTCAAATAGAACTGCGTGGAATACTTGAAACTATTTACCTGTTTGCAAAATACAATTACTGGGGGTGGCCACGTGGTGTAATGGTTAATGTGATAGACGGCGAAATCGTAGTTAACGAGTTCGAACTCCAGTCGCGCTATTACGTTCACTTTCCTTAAAGAGTGTCCAGATATAGCTCTAAACAATCTGATGGTGAGGTTTTAGTAATTCTGGAGCTTTTGGGAATGCGGAGTACCCCTTCATTGCCATCGCTCCCAGGTTCACTCTGGGCCGGAGTGGTAGCACTTGATAGGGTCCTATCAATGGGTCAAACAGAACTAAACTGTTTACTTATGCCAAGCTGGATTGCTTGAAATAGGACTGTTTTGACATTTAAACTGCGTATTTATGCTAAACTGAATTTTAGAAAAATAAAAATCGGTGTTAAATTACCCGAAAACGGTTTATATGCCGTAAAACAAAACAACCAACCAACCAACCAACGTCTCTTTAGAGAAACGACCGTAAGAGAAACCAACAATAAACAATGTAGAGAGTCAGTCGTTAGGTGGAGTAAAAAAAAGAAAACGAGAAATTCCGTGTAAATTACCGTTTCAGACGGGGGCAAACACGGACCAGTACTTAGTTGAAGGTTGTATCACGAGCAGACTGGGTTATTTAATCTTGGTATAGCAACCAGTCTAAGGAAAAGTAAGTTGGCCGATCATAGTCGAGGGCGACCCGAAGACTCCCTTTTCAATAACTACTACACCCAGGTGTAGAAGGTGCTACTCCTTTATCTGGATTACTCCACTTACCCTTGATCCGTACCTTATAATTTTGAGTATTAAGCAAGGAAACATTAAGTATCATTTTTTGAGTTTTTGATATAACTCGACTTGGGACTGAACTCAGGACACCCGGGCCATTGCTTTAATGATAATCAATCATTTACAACTGGATCAATTCACGACATTAAATAACCCAAAAGAATGCCGTCAAATAAACCAGGAAATGATTGATCAAATTTCATAGTTTTAAAGAGATTCACACGCATAAATTCTTGTTAAATGGTATTTTATTCATAAATTATCACTTCGCTGTTGATGAAACTCAGAATACGCTGAAGTTTTCCCTGCAGGGGAGTAAAACCCTTAAACTGCATCTAATGGCGAGGCTCTAGTTCTGAAGGTCTGAGAAATGTGGAGCACCTCTTCACTTCTATTACTTCCAGGCCCACTCTAACTTGGAGTGGTAATACCTGTAATAAGCTCCTATCTATTGATAAAAAAAGATCTGTCGGAAAATTTTTTGTATAGGATAAAAATACCTGAAACCATATAACTGTGAGCAAACAAATGATTATTAATAGAATTATTATTTTTTGGGAAGGCTTAAAACCTAGATATCATAATTAGTTAAATGAAACCATATAATTGCTTGCAAATTATTGGTGTTTGGTAAGAATACTTGTAACCATAAAACTGTATACAAACTAATAATCATTATTAGATAGGAAGAGTTACTTTAAACCATATATTTGTGTATAAATTGTTAGTATTTGATTGGAATACTTGAAACCATTCAGCTGAGTGTAAATTATTTATATCAGATGCCTGAGTTGAGTCTCAGGTAAGTGTCAGCGAGTGTGAATAAAACATCTCTGAACTAAAGTATCGACAAAAAGTGAACCTTTAATCACATACTTACAGATTGAAGAGAGAGGAAAAGGAAGAGGAAACAGATATAAAACCAACGAAATGTAGAGATGGGTATCCATTAATAGAATGTTGTAAAGAATGTCAAATAAAAAGAAGAGAATTGCAAAATACGAACAGAAAGATGAGAAAATCTGGAAAATGAAATAAACTAAAAAAGAAAAGGGCAAGGGAGGGAGAATTCGAACAGAGTGACAAGACGAAAAAAAGGATAATGTCATGAAAATATGTCGAGCTAGAATAAAAAAGAAAAGATTTAAAAAAAAAAAAAAAGCTATAGCATTATGCTCAAATTGTGCGTTGAGCCTAGAAAAAAGTAATTTTTTTTTAGTCTAGAACTACCATCTGTTAGTTTTCTCTCCAGGAATTTTGATGTTATTCCCGCTAGCGATTTGCCTCTCATTCAAGTCAATCGCGTGTAAAACGAACAGTAAAACCAGATTTAAAAACTGTTAAATGAAACATGCTTCACTCGAAAAAATATATATTAAAACAAATAAGAAGTAGAGTGATTGACTGATTTTAACGGCATGTCAAAACATCTAGAGATATTTTATACCTGGAGGTTAGGGAATCGCGTTAACTGAACGTCCAATAGCCAAATACTTTAGTTTTTTATGTGCATTAACAACTAACCCTTTCAGGAGAAGCAGGGACGAACTCATAAGTGATGTACTCTTATGGACCCCCACACATGGCCGTGCAAAAGCAGGACGACCAGCACGAACATACATTCAGCAACTATGTGAGGATAGGTGATGTTGTCCAGAAGACCTGCCTGAGGCGATGAACGATAGGGAAAAGTGGCGAGAGAGGGTTAGGGATATCCGTGCTACCAGCACAACATGATGATGATGATGATGATTAAACTCCACTAACGTCCGTAACTTATTTAGATATCCTCTTATCTTAAGTTTCCCTTGTCTTTTTCTAGGCCATTAGGGATCAGGCTAAGGATACCAACTAATCACGTTCTCTCCTACCACGGGTAAGCCTATAAAATTGAGAATCATACAAGTAAAATTATTCGAGTGAGTTGAGTGTGAGTCAATGGCCGAGGAGACCGAGTTTTCAATCCCAGGTCGAGTCATACCAAAGACTTAAAAAATAGTACTTAATGTCTTCTTGCTTAACATTCAGCATTATAAGGTACGGATCTTGGGTAAAGTGGAGCAATCCAGGGAAAGGAGTAACACCCTCCCTTACACTTCGGTGTAGTTGCTAATGAAAAGCAAGCCTTCGAGCCACCCTCAACAACTGTCGCCAACTTTACTTTTTTTTATATCTGGCTATGGGGCGAGGGGTAATTTCGTTTCGATAACGAGCTAGGCAAACAGTGCTTGAGAAATAGTTATGATTATCAGAGATCAATAAAGATTTTATTGGTTTCAATTCTTTTGGCCTCTCTCTCAGTTGAAGCTGAATGCCCCTCAAGAGAAGATTAAAACGAGCCTACGTGTTGGCAGTGGATGATGGTCCATGACCCGATTGCCAAAGTTGTCAAATGACTGGCATCATTCTACTTTGGCTACTTGGGCAAGACAGACTGCTGGAGAGGCCCGCTCCGATTGATCGGCTGGTCATGTCAAACCCTAGCACCTACATGATTGTCTCGTCTATTCTTCAGATTTGCTCTGAGAGCAAATACACATCAAACTCTTTTTATCTTTAAGGTGCTGGAAGGCGATGGCTGAAGGTCAATCACATTGAGAAAAAAACCAAGAATTTGATGTCCTGTGTATGATACTGAACTCGATTTCATGGTGAGGCTTCAATTCTATTGTTTAGGAAATGTGGAGTACTCTTCATTACTATTACTCTCAGATATATTCTGACCCGGTTAGGGTCCCATTTTTGGGTCAAATAGAACAATTCAATTATTTACTAAGGGTTATTATTTGTTATTTGAAACCATACAGCTGTGGGCAAATCGTTTGCATTAGATGGGAATATTTGATAAATAAAAGTAAGAAAAGTTGGCGACCGTAGTCGACGGTGACCCGAAGGCTCCCCTTTCAATAGTTACGACACCAAGGTGTAGGGGAAGGCGCTACTCCATCCCACTTTACCATTGATCCTTACCTTATAGAGCTGAGTTCTTAGCAAGGTGGCATCAAATACCATTTTTGAGTTTTTAGTATGACTCGAGATTGAACCCCGGTCTCCCGCATCATTGGCGAACACTCTAACCATTATACCAATGGCCCGGTTACTTGATAAATCATCATCATCATCATCATCATCATGCCGTGTCGCAAGCACGGATATCCCTGACCCTCTCTCGCCACTTCTCCTTATCGTTCATCGCCTCTGGCAGGTCTTCAGGGCTACATCCCGTATCCTCACATAGCTGCTGTATGAATGTTCGAGCTGGTCGTCCTGCTTTTGCCCGGCCATATGTGGGGGTCCATTGGAATACATCACTTATGAGCTCGTCCCTGCTTCTCCAGCAGTGTCCTGTATGTCTGGTTCGTCTAACTTGGATAGTTATTATGATTGGAGGCAGGTGGCCGTATAGTTGGTGCCTTGTGGGGTGTTGCCGCCAGGACTTGTTCAATGTTGCTCGCAACATTCTTGTGTAATTGCCGTCTAGCTTCTTCTCCAGCCGTTTAGCTAGCGTCCAATTAGTGCATCCATACAGCAGTAAGTGTCTCATCAACCGAAAAAGACATCGATACACGGCTAACGAAGGCATGGACAGCTATCGATAGGCTATCGATCATACGGAAATCAGACCTGACCGATAAAATGAAACGCACTTGATAAATAGTGTTATGTTAAATAACTATAATCATATTTACCAACCCCTCCGCTAGGGCAGGATATGACACAAGGTCGATTTTTAAGCGGAGTTTAACAGGTTTGAATTCAGAGTTTTCCTTCTCCTAGACTAGTTGCCTCACCAAGGCTGAAGAACCTAGTCTGTCCTACTATTTATCCATAGCTGGGGGGAGAATAATTGGATTCATACCTTTCCCAAGGGTATTAGTGCTATGTGAAATGCATTCAGTCTCGTCCAGGATTTGAAATCGTGTCGCCGTGTCCAATTCCTACGACGATAACCATTACACCACGGGCACCTCCTAAAAGAGCTATAATTGAAACCATTTAACAGTGAGCAAATAAAGTTACCTACAAACTATTTGCTTACAAATTATGTATATATAAGTTGTCAAATTAATAAACCAAATATAAAACTTAAGTGGTTTTTGAACAACACTCCCTCAAAGTCAGCCGTGATTATAATGAAGGGAATGAAATTTTAAAAGATAAAGGATCTTAAAATTGGAAGGAGACCAAAAAAAATTCATTATACTCCAGATCAAGTGAATGATTCCCCGAATATTTCTAATTTTTGTTTGAGCACTCACTGTCAACACAGTCTCAAACGTTTTGTATTAATCGTATTAATCACAACAGCTTTTAAGATGTTGCGGTGGTGCGTAGTCCATGCCCTGTGTAGAAGGAAGAATTTGGTATTTAACTGACTTATCAGCATGCAATACAAGGTCATTTTATTGTGGATGGGGGCATGCACAAATCGAGACAAATGCGCGACCATCACAAAGAAATGCTTGGTCCCTTCAGATTTCCTATAATGGGGCTGAGGCGCTCCATTATGCCAAGCCATGAACTTAGCCCTGCAAAGTAGATATTGACTGGGGGGGGGAGTGGACAACTCCTTGGGACTAATCGATTCAGCTCAAGAGCATCCACCAGGCGTGAACGCCTGACAGGACACGTGCTGATAAACTCACAAAACGGAAAGGAGCTATTCTGAATAACTGACTCGACATGCATTTATATTCATCAAGTGCTCTTAAATGGTGGGCTCATGCGTTTGTAAATACTAGGATGTTGTTGGTGGTGCATGTATACGAATAGAACCCGGATTGCCAAACATGTCCGTGTTTCTATTCGTAGACATGAAGCAGGACAATGTATAGTAAATTGACGATGCCTTGACGTCTTGGTCGCTGAACACCAATAATTGACGCAGATCATGCCCATGCAACATTCTTCAATCACACGATATAAGTTCAGATTCAGAAAGAAAGAAGTTAACAATAACGATGAAAAGATATATATCGGTGCCTTTGGCCTAAATTCGAAAAGAAGGTGTCTCCGCAGCATAATGACAAAAGTGCGGGACTGCGGCCTCAATCACTTCGTTTGGGATGCACTTTTTATAAAATTTCTTTGAGATTCATAAACGATAACATATGAATTACCGCTTAAAAATTTGAACAATCAAAACCACAAATAATCTTTTCCCTCCAAGATTATTAAAAAAACATTTTTACCAGTTAGAACCATTGATAAATACATTATTTTTTTTTTGCTAATTTCGGATCTATATTCTCTAATATATATTCTATATTATATATTCAAGGTATATTCAGTAATCTACTTAAAACTTTCGTCTTTAGGGCTCTTGAGTGAAGTATCTCTGACGTTCACACACATAAATTCTTGTAAAAAAATACTTTTGTTAGCGTTATAAATATACTTTCGTGTGTTTTTGTGTGTATAAAATATCTTTATGTGAGTATACTCACACAAAGATATTTTATACACACAAAAATATATTTTCTAGAATTTAAGGCTAAATAAAACTGCTACATTGAATGCATGAACTTTTCTTTCTTGCAATGTAAATATTAGAGAATATTTACACTCTATCATTATCTTTTCTTCCCAAAAAAAAAGAAACCCTCGTAATTTTTGTTTTTTAACAAAATTTTCACCTTATTTAAAGAAATAAAGTTTATTAAGTTTGCAGGTTCTGTATTTTATTCAATTCTTTTCACACATTTCCGTTATATATATATATATATATATATATATATATATATATATCCAAAGAATATCCAATTTGAGAATACATAAGAGGATTCTTATAAATCTCCAGAAGTGCTCTATGTATGATAATTGATATATAAATTTCTTACCGAGCAAATTTCCATATAACAAGAAAAACTCCTCAAACCGACATTTGGCTATTATAAATTTATCTCAGCTGCCAACTCAATAAGAGAAACCAATCTCTTCAGAGAGCTATCGCACAATGGAGAGAATTTTTTTCACTGGATTATTACTCGTTTAAAAAAAGCGGATGAGGAACAAAAAGACATGGACTAGAAGTTAATGTCAAAAACGGATGTAATTTCATTGTCTAGTGACATATATCCTTATATATATATATATATATATGTAGGAGGAGATATTGTGTTTATCTTTAGAGAAAGTAAAATTTGTTTGTTTTTAGCGATAAGGAAAGTTTGTAACGTGTGTGTGTGTTTACGTTGAGTTGTTTCCTCGCTAAGTTTGTAAGGTCCCTCGCTAATTGTTGTTAGTTATATAAAGGTGAGAAGTTCCAAGATGTCGAAGTCGAAATGTTTTTAGGAATAGTTTTTATTTGCAGCGTGAAAAATGTAGTTTGCGTTTGTGCTGCAAGTCTCGTAGGAAAGGTTGTGAGTAAGGAGACGAAATGGAGATACGATAGAGTTGAGAAAGCAGTGCGTATCGTGCACTTGATAAATAGTGTTATGTTAAATAGCTATAATCATATTTACCAACCCCTCTGCTAGGGCAGGATATGACACAAGGTCGATTTTTAAGCGGAGTTTGAATTCAGAGTTTTCCTTCTCCTAGACTAGTTGCCTCACCAAGGCTGAAGAACCTAGTCTGTCCTACTATTTATCCATAGCTGGGGGGAGAATAATTGGATTCATACCTTTCCCAAGGGTATTAGTACTATGTGAAATACATTCTGTCTCGTCCAGGATTTGAAATCGTGTCGCCGTGTCCAATTCCTACGACGATAACCATTACACCACGGACACCTCGCCGTTACGTTAATGTTCCACAACATTTTCAGTTTTTTGACAAAGTTATATATATATATATATATATACATATATATATATACATATATATATATATATATATACATATATATATACATATACATATATATATACATATATATATATATATATATATATATATATATATGTGATACCGGACATTGGCCTAGCGGTTAGAGTGTTCGCCAATGGCTCGGGAGACCTGGGTTCAATCCCAGGTCGAGTCATACCAAAGACTCAAAAAATGGTACTTGATGCCTCCTTGCTTAACACTCAGCATTATAAGGTACGGCTCAAGGGTAAAGTGGAGCAATCCAGGGAAAGGAGTAGCGCCCTCCCCTACACCTTGGTGTAGTAAGCTATCGAAAAGGGAGCGATCGGGTCACCCTCGACTATGGTCGCCAACTTTACTTACTTATATATGTGTGTGTGTGTGTGTGTGTGTGTGTGTGTGTACATATTCATACATATATATACATAATCAAAAAATATATATACTTATGTATATTTATATAATATATATAAGTATATATATATGTACACATATTCGTAAACATATATATATATATATATAATCAAAATATATTAATATATGTAAGTATATTTTTGTGCACACACACACACACACACATATATATATATATATATATATATATATATATATATATATATATATATATATATACGATTGTGTGCCCTGCATCAAATTCTGAGTAATAGACAAACTCTAAATGTGAACATGATTTTGGTATTTTTGGTTTAAGACTGGCTGTTTGTATAGAACATTTCTATGCAACTTTTTTTACTTGCATTTTATCTTTTTTATTATTATCATCTCTCTCTCTCTCTCTCTCTCATATATATATATATATATATATATATATATATATACGTTTTCAACTTACACTGATCTTTATCGGGCATGGACTGAAAGCACTTAGCAGTATAAGAATAAAAATAACAAGAAAGATTTGGTTGCTCCGACTGATGTTGTGTACTGTTTATTAATAGAGGGGAAAAATACGGAGCGTTAAACTCAAACTAGAAGCAAAATAACTGTCTGTTAAAAATATTAGGCGTCTTTCCTCCTTTTTCTTTTTCGACCATCAAAAGCTTTAAAGTAAACTCGATGGTCGTCGCACGAACAGCTATGAAAATAAATCCTAAATTATTTGTTAAACGTCGATGATAGGTCAGTAATGACACTACGTCTACTTAGACGTCATTCTAAACCTGCTTTACAAAGTATTACCGTATCACCTCGTAATTTTAGGTAAAGAGGTTCCGTAGGCTGAAGAGGTTCCGTAGGCTGAAATCCGTGGTTGATACCGGACTAAAGGAAGAGTTTTAGAGATTCTCTTTGGTATGTCACAAGGACTACTTTTGTGCTTTTTGGCCATTATAAAAAGAATATCTTCTGCAGCAACTGACCGTTTGGTTTACTCCCATGGTTTACTGGCATATCAATCTTTGTGGGTTATTTATTTTCCTTGTTTAGCGGCATATAGCATTTGTGGGTTATTTTAGGCCTAAGCAATCCTTATTGTACACTAGTGGTACTATTTAACCCATAGCTCGGTGGATAAGGGGTTTCACATCTTTTCCATTTGTTTTAGTCCGCAAGTGAACATAATAGCGCGACTGGAGTTCGAACTCACTCACTACAATGTCGCGGTCCAGCACGTTCATTTTGGGTCGTACGGGGATGAATAAACACTCAGACAAGACGCTTGCCTATAAGGATGGAGTTACAGTAAATTTATATATATATATATATATATATATATACATATATATATATATATATATATATATATATATATATATATATTTAAGTTAACGATGGATGTTTAGAAATGTGAAATACAAAAACCTAGGGGAAAATATATATAGTAAGAAAAAGTTAGCCGTTTAACTGGCAAATCAGCGTTAGATGTTTAAATTACGCTGATTTGCCAGTTAAACGGCTAACTTTTTCTTACTATATATATTTTCCCCTAGGTTTTTGTATTTAACATTTCTAAACATCCATCGTTAACTTAAGATTATTAATATCACCCCTCATGGTCCTGATGATGGTTCAGTAGAACCGAAACGCTATAGTGTTGACCCGTTAATAAATCATTCCTTCCACTTGGATCGTTGTTATCAGTTTTTCTACATATTGTCGGATTACAATCCTTTATTTACTCTTCATATATATATATATATATATATATATATATATATATATATATATATATATATATATATATATATATATTGTAGCACCTACTATCTGCTTTGACATTATTCATCTATTGTACGTGATCATGTCTTTACTGAGATTTTTACAAGTCTTTATTTCCTCCATAGCAGCCGCGGGGTTATTATCTTCAATCTTGTACGTCATATACTCTATCTGATTCAGCTGTAGTCCGATTCAAGTGTCATATATGCTTTTCTTCTCTTTAACTGTGACACGCTAAAATATGGTTTTATAGATCACAATCTCCTCTACAGACGTCATGTCTCAAATAGCATCAACCTCTGAAAGTGTATGTAAATTTTTTTAGATGCAAATGAGATCTATCTTTCTATTACTTAGCTTTATCTTTATAATGCAGATAGGGCTCATTAGCCTTAGTCTATAAGAAGTTAGTTGGGTTTTATGACATATCAACCCTTGCAGGTTATTTAATACCAAATCTGGTTTATACATATATATGGTTTCAAGTACTAACTTGTTTATCTATGTAAACCACTTAAAAAATGTGCAAGAAAACATTAGAGATTGATTAAAGGATCTTCTAATTATGGAAATTCCAGAATTGATTATTCAATTGGAAAGTGCGATCTTAAAGAAGAATTTATTGAAATGACTTTCGATCATGAAGCGAAGTCTATATAGACATTCAAATGAATTGGATATAACTGTATGAATTAAAAAAACTATAGCAAAATATTGTTTCAACTGTTAAGTCCATTTGACTTGCTTTCTCCAAATTTGTATATGGTGGAATCAGGCTTTGGCCATGTGCATTTTAACAATTCTGTTTAATATTGATTGTTTGCTTGCACACAGTTAAATAATTTTAAGTATTCCTAACACAAATGATTCTATTTACCTTTATTCATTTGTTTACACACAGCTAAATGATTAAACAGTTCTATTTGACCCATCAATCGGACCCGAATAGAAACTACCACTTTCGTTCAGAGAGATGCTGAGAGTAATGGTATTGAAGGGGTACTCCACATTCACCAAAGCTCCGGGACAGGAGCCTCACCATAATTTTTGACTGATTAAAACAATGTTTAAATTCAGTAATTCTAAAACCGGACGTAATTTTTCAAATAACCTAATAGAATGTTGTATATTAGCTACTACGCCTCGGTGATTCCCCGACAACGAGGTATGTTTATCTC
The DNA here is from genome assembly GCA_963585895.1 of Sepioteuthis lessoniana. Lineage (NCBI taxonomy): Eukaryota > Metazoa > Mollusca > Cephalopoda > Myopsida > Loliginidae > Sepioteuthis > Sepioteuthis lessoniana. The sequence goes on along the minus strand of OY757933.1, from coordinate 37,731,471 downwards.
TAAAAGACAGTTTAATCAAGAACTCTTCCAAATTTCACCCCCACCAAAAAAATGCAGAGAGGTAAGACCCCGCTCCAATGAGTATCCTGGATATGACACTAAACAGTCTGATGGTGAGCTCCCAGTAATGCTGGAGCTTTGGGGAATACGGAGCACCCCTTCATTGCCATTGCTCCCAGGTCCATTCTGGCCCGGCGTGGTAGCACCTGATAGGGCCCTATCTATGGGTTAAATAGAACTAACAGCATACTTATGCTAAACTGAATTGTTTGATTAAACTGAATAGCTTGAAATAGAAATATCTTTGACAATTAAACCGTACTTACATTTAAACTGTATGCTTATGCCAAACTGAATTATTTGAAATAGAACTGTTTTTTGACATTGAAACTGTATTTACTCTAAACTGAATTGTTTAACATAGAACTGTTTTGACATTTAACTGTGTAAACAAAATCTGTACTAATAATAAACAGAATTAACTGAATAAGAACTGCTTGACGAAACTGAATACCTTGAAATAGAAATGTTTTTCACAATTAAACTGTACTTACATTTAAACTGCGCGCTTATGCTAAACCGAATTGTTTGAAATTTAACTGTTTTTGACATTGAAACTGTACTTTCACTAAACTGAATTGTTATATATAACCGTTTGAATAAACTGAATAGTTTGAAATAGAAACGTTTTTTGACAATTAAACTGTGTACTCATGCTAAACTGAATTGTTTGAAATAGAACTGATTATTTACATAAAAATGGTTTTGGTGTTAAATAAACTACAAAGGTTGATATGCCCTAAAAACCAACCAACCAACCAACCCACCAAAAAAATCACTTTCCGTTTGAAACAATATCCTGAATATTGTCTCACAATTTAAAGATCAAATAATTGGTGACACGAGTTTTGCTTTTCTTTTCTTTTATTTCATTGACGAGTGTGAGTCAAAAGTTTTGCAATATTTTAGTAGTACGTGCTAGTTTGCCTAAATACTAAGGTGAGTCAAAAGGTTTGGCAATATTTTAGTAGTAAGTGATAGTTTGCCTAAATACTAGGGTGAATCAAAAGTTTTGCAATATTTTGGCAGTACGTGCTCGTCTGCGGAGCGTATATCACGTGACTGCAACAGTTTAAGCCCTAGAGGGTACCCACTGTTGCTGCATTGCACGTTGTGCTTTGCTTCTCTCCGTGTGTAATTTGAAAGCCGCACAGATAGATATGCAACGTAGTCGAATTGAGAAATTATGTATTACATGACCATAAGACCTCTGCGGAAGCAACCGAAAACATTTGTTGTGTGAAAGGTGAATTTGCAGTTGATCACAGAAACTGGATGTGAGAATTATTTTTTTATTTATTGCGGACTATCCGAATTAATTTTTTGCGGACTATTCGAATTAATTTTATTGCGGACTATCCGAATTAATTTTTTATTTATTGCGGACTATCCGAGGTCGTGGTTAAATCACCTGAAGAAGGCCAGAGGTGAAATTTGGCCGAAACGTAGTGAAGAAGAAACAACACAAAAACTACCAAGATGAGGACAAAAAGTCCGCAATAAATAAAAATTAATTCTCAAATTAAGAAGCCTCATCTCAAAATGATTCCAATTAAAGACAGAAACTGGATGGTTTGGAAGTCTCTTTGGCGTAATGGTTTAAGTGCTTGACTTCAGTCTCGAAGTAAACGAGTTCGAACTTTAATCGCTCAATTACGTTCGGGGTGCGGAAGCAAAATATGGAATAATTTTTAATGCGTTTTTTTTTTTAGTCTGATTAGTCCAATTTTTGAAAAAAAAAAAAAGGCGATGAATACAAATTTTCATGATTAGCTCTATTATTCAAGCACTTTTTGAATTAAAATTCAGCCCAATATGAGTGAGCAAGAAAAGAAACGACAAAGAATCTAGGATTTGCTTAACGCCGAAACCAAGCCAACATTTCTTTGTCAACCGTATACAGAACAAAGAAAAAAAAATTACTGCAAAAGAGCTTTTTAAAGAAAAAGAGGGAGTGGAAGATTGAACAAAAAAAGGAGTCTTTTTAACTGCTCTTGCAACGGCGATTAAGAGGACTCCCACAACGTCAATAAGAAAACACAATAATGAATCGAAAGTTCACGAGAAAACTATGAGAACAGCAATTAAACACGATTTAATCCCAGACCTCTTCATTACTCTACATGGGTGTTTTTAGAAAACAAAATAAATGCAACTTCCCATCCAAATATTGGTTTGCTTAAGACAGCTATTAAGGAGGAATGGAATAAAATATCTCAAGAATTTCAAAGAATTGTTGATACAATACTTGAAAAAATGGTGGCCATATTGAGTAAATTTACTGTTTTGTGTCTATTTTGTTTTTGTTTATTTTTTAAATTGAAATTAATCTTATTTTATAATAGAGTCGTTTATCCTTATGCGAGAATAGTCCTAATTTTGCTTCCGCTCTCTGTATGTTTGCGAAAGGTACGAACGCTCTTATCCCGCCAGCTCCGGGTAAAATAACACCACATTAGATAACCCACAGAGGTTGATATGCCATTAAATAATGAAACCTAACCAAACCAAATGGTTCAAAAAATTTCACTCGGGTTTCAATGTCAGGTAAGCCTAATAGCCTTTATTTCAAGCCATATCAAATCTGGCGTATCATATCATAGTAAATGGTGCATTGGAGACCTGGAGCGAGAGAAATCTGTGAATGATTTTGACAATAGAAAAATAATCAGCGATAATTTTAGAAGAATAAAATCAATGTTAATTTAAGAGTTTGCGTTTCAACCGGTATAGTTTTTTAGATTGAACTTTGCCTCCCGCACCGGTCGCTTCCGGATGGAACGTGCGGGGGGACTTCTGGCCTGAACACCAGCTGGCGTGAATTCGGTCTTTTTCAAATGAACCAGCATGCGAGACTGACGTTTTTCTTTGTGGGTCACCAGCAAGGCAAAAATAGTTTTTATGTTGGAGAATGTATAGTTGGAGAATGTGTACGCTTGTTTTTTACGCTGAACACGTGCGCAAATAAAGATATACAACTTCATCAGTACGAGACTCGTGTCTTTGATTTTTGACCCCAGTTGCTGCTGTAAAAATCAGAACATTGATTTTTAGAAGTATTATAAAATACTTGTCAAAATGGAAAAGCAGTCAGAATTATTGTTTAATTTTTGGGTCGGCAGAAGAAAAAAACGAAAAATATGAAATTATTTTTAACCAGAAAAAGAAAGTAAAGAGAGAAAGCTAAAATATGTATTTTGATTGTATTAAAAATGTAACCGGAAGACAGCAAGCCAAAACAATAACAAAGCTGGAGATGGGATCAGAAAGGGTCAATTGCAGCCCAGGTGCAGACATGATTGTATGGGAAACATTTCAAATCTTGATAATGGAAATTTTTTAATCTATTTTTTTCTTTGGAAGACTGAGCAATGGCTTGGCGTTAGGTGTCGGTCACATGAGTGAGAGAGCCGCCTAGAGCAGAGAGAAGGCACAATGGCCGACGAGTGAAAGTGGGAGGAAATCCCTCCTCTTTTGAGTAACGGTCACAGAGATTAAACGTTGCAGGGGGAGATAACCAAGTATGGCTGAAATTAATTACTGAAATCTAATTAAGAAGAAACCCGTTGGTGAGATATGCCCACTCGGAAATGAGAGAAATAATTATATAAACTCAGTTTTTGCCGAAAGCAAAGTAGACCAGAGACAGAAGCAGGAGGTAACAGTCAGCAGTAAACCCCATCGTAACGAATTTGAGGCCTTGCACCAGACCTTCTGAGTCAGAGAAGCGAAAATCAAGAATTAGTAACGGAAGACTGCCGGGAGGGAATTGAAAACTGCTAAACGACTTAGCTTTTTGAAAAGCTGTGCTTGCTACTACTGCTGAGAGAGAGTGGGGTGTCAGTTCTCTGAATCGCATTAGTTCACTCAACGGAAAGGGATTTGTATTATCAGACTTATTCATGTTTTTAAACTGACTTAATTACTTTTTTTAAACGGACTTTATTATGAACACTCCGTGTTTGTTTTGTCTCTGGCCTTCGACTTCAATTCATTTTTCTTTGAACGATCAACCTTTGATTATAATTTGGCGAGTGGCGACTTCGGTTATTTGAATCAAAAAAGACAACCAGGGTAGATAGCTGAAGAAGCCTAGCTTCAATCCTTCATTGGAGCAACGACCCGTCGATGGTCTAGGTAGTCGACTAGGTGACAGAGTAGCACTAGGAGAGTATTCGGTGAACTCAGCATCTTCCTGTTCAGTGTAGTTCATCACCTTCAGGACTTCGGCAAACGCATCTAGAATAGTCAAATTGTACTTCATGTAACAAAATCGTACCCCATGTTGCAAAATTATGCCTCATGTTGAAAAATATAAGAAAACATTTGATTCCAACTAATAATAATTTTCAAAATGGATGTATTTTTTTCATAGATAGGACCCAAAGAGGTACTACCACTCTGGGTCTGCGTGGGCCGGGCGGAAATGGCAATGAAGGGGTATTCCGTACTGTTCTAAAACTGGAAATTCATCGCCCGATACAGTTTAATGTCATACTCAGAACTGCCCATTATTGGTGGATGCATTAGCTAGGAGTGAAATGCAAACAACCGTGACTAGCATTGGAACAAACTTGTCATGTTCTTTTATAACCGACTATAACCGTAACGATATACCCACCTTCTTGTGTATAAACGCTTAGATAAATGAGATTATCTGTATTTTTATAAAAGAAATTCTGACCTAGAGATCTTCCAAACACGAAAAATCTTCAGTAAGCAGGTAATCTTTTCATTTAAAACCACTGATTTTCAACAAAGGTGGATATGCTAATAAACAAAGAAATCAAACCAGTGATTTTCAAAGTAGGTTTGTGAAATTTTTAGAATAGACCAGAAGACGTGGATGAGTTTTCTGCTACGAATCATATGTAACCCTATCGGGTCAGAGACCAGTCAGAGAAATTTTATTAGCTAAAGGAAAAAGAAACCGATTTGGATTTGGGAAGAAAATGTGTAATGGCAAAATAGATTTTTGAAATGAAGTGTAGATAAAATATTATGTCATTTTGATGAGAAAGAATCCGACAAAGCGAGTTGTTTGAATGGATTGTTATTGTCTGACCTAAAAACAGTCAGAAGATTTGTGAATTGTTTTGACAGATCACAGTGTTTTGGACGGTTTGAAGTGAAAAAGCCGAATCCAGATCAAAGCCAGAACCAGTCAATTATCAAAAGCGACTGATCTAAAATCAGAATAACCTATTTCCTAATTTCAAAGATGGAATTATTTTTTAAACAATCCTGAAATAATAAGCGTCAGCAAAAATTATTGAAATCCAAATTAGAAGAAAATATATTAATTTTGGTTTCGCCTTTCCTACCCCTCAGATAAAGATGTACATAAATAGATAGGATTTGCTCCTCGTAGTAGGTGAACCAGCGGTAGACGAGCAGAAGTTAGTTACTAGATCTTACGAACTCTGGACTCTGACCTAGCGTCAGACTGCCTTTAGTAGAGAGGCAGAGAAAGCCATATTACAAGTTTTTTGGACATGATGCAGTCATACTGATAGACAAACTTATAAAGAAGCAGGAAAGACTTAGAAGATGTGTTACTTCGAGATGCCCTTGTGCCTGACAGGGGGAAGTCGAAAAGCGAAGTGAAACCTGAGATAATGCGAAGCTTTGAGTGACGCCTTTCTGAGAGACTCGTGAAAGTAGAAAAGCGAAGTGAGACCTAAAGTAATGCGACACCTTGAAGTAACCTTGTGTCAGACCCGCGGAGATAAAGTAGTGAAGTGAAATCAAGATAATATAATACTTTAGAGACCAACGTGGAGCGGACGAGAGATACTCTTGTGACAAATTCGTGGGGATAAAGAAACGAAGAGTAATCGATATAATATGATACCTCAAGAGGGGGGGGGCTTTTACCAGACTGCCCGGGGTATAGAAAACGCAAAGTGAATTAAGAGAACATGATAAGAAGAGAGAGAGAGAGAGAGAGAGAGAGAGAGAGAGAGAGAGAGAGAGAGAGAGAGAGAGTCCCTCGGAGAGAACGCGAGTTGACTTCTCTGCTGCTCTGAAACCTGACCTTCTACCAAAATACCATGGTATAGAAAAAAGCGAAGTGAGATAAGAAAACACGACAATTACAGAGAAACAAAGAAAAGCCCGAATTAGCACGTCAGTAGAAAAAGACAACAACTAGATTCCCCATCTTTGACCTTGTACCAGACTGTCCTGAGTATAGAAAGTGAAGAAAGCCGATCATAATACAACGCTGCAAAAAAGCAAAGAAGCTTAACTTAATAAACACTTGTAAAGCAGAAGCTAGGATTGGGGAAAGCAAACATAACCACCATTTAAGATTATCTTGCGCTAGACTATAAACAGCGAGAACAGAAAAGCCTAAAACTTATACTGGGAAATGACGTGAACTGGTCTCTGGCTAAAACTTGCTAACTCCAGCACGTATTATTCTAAAGATATTCTTTCATACTAAATATTGTTATTTTGCCTGCCGTGTTTTGTTTTCTGTTTCTTAGCGTCGACTTTTATTCTTTTACTTACTTAATTGAGCGGTCTCATTCGTTTACTCGGTAGTCTAGATCTGAAAAATGCAACGTGGACAAATAATGAATCGGTCGTATCATCCCAAGATATATCCGACCAGCGGAACGATCAACAGATTGGGAGTGGAATCACCTCTGTATTTTGGCGGGGACAGCTGTACCGTCATAGATGTATACACAAAGAAAGATCATTTATTGTCGATTGAAAAAAGTGGAAGTTTAACTTGAAAAGCTGATAGTTTTCGTGTGATTCCTTTGTTTAATGGCATATCAACTTTCCGAATACTGTCTCAGTTTTTTTTAATAAGAATCTAATGATCTAATAATTGATGGCTAGAGTATTTTTTCTTTATGTTTTCCTTTTCTTTTCTTTTTTCTTTCTTTGTTAGCGCTAACAACATAGATTCTTGCTTCTTGTGCCACAACCGACAAATTAGACTTGATTTCATCGAGTTACTTTCTACTTAATCTGAAGTAGTTTGAATAAATTCTTATCTATACTTACTGATAATCATCTTTTTATATATTTACTCTTTTTTCTGATACGGAGATACTTACTATTTATGCATAAAACGGCTGTCTGAACCGTATCAAATAAATGTTTGGGCTATAAAAAAAAAGACAAAACCAAACCAAAAAACCATCGGTCTTCTAAACGGGTAGGTGGGAAGATCATCTTTGCTTTTCTCCCTGTTTCATTTAAGTCCTTTCACCCTGCGAGACACACTTGTCGAGTATAACGTCAGAAATGATCTATTGCTTCTACTCTGACCCTTACACAAAAGGGGAGTGGGTATGAAATACACCTGAGCAAAAATGAGAATGTATTTGAAACTGAGAAGAAAACGCTGGTAGGATTATGCTGTCCTAAAATTGTTTATCTATTTCTTTCAATGAGAATATAAATGGATATATTTACCCAACCCCTCAACACGAGCAGAATTTGACTCAAGATCATTCTTTAAGCGGAATTTAACAGGTTTGAATTAATAGCTTTACTTCTCCAATATCTGTTACCATAACAAGGTAAAAAGCTGCCCTACTATTTACTTAGAGCTGGGCGCTGAATAGTAGGATGCATACCTTTACGAAAGGTATTAGCCCCATGTAAAATGCAAGTAAACTCGTACAGGATTTGAATCCTTATCGCTGAGTACACTTCCTACGACGTTAACCCTTACACTCTGAGCTTTTTCCACTAAGTCTGCATATATATATATATATATATATATATAAGAGAGAGAGTGAGAGAGATAGAAAGTTGGTTGGTTGTATTTTACGACATATCAATCTTTGTACGTACTAAAATGCCAAATCTTGTTGATACATATATAAAAGTAAAAAGTTAAGTTGGCGACCGTAGTCGAGGGCAACCCGAAAGCTCTCTTTTCAATAGCTACGAGAACATGATGTAAGGGAGGACGCAACTCCTTTCCCTGGATTGCTCCATTTTACCCTTGATCCGTATCGTATAATGCTTAGTGTTAAGCAAGGTAGCATTAATATCATTTTTTGAGTCTTTGGTAAATCGACGTGGGATTGAACCCCGGTCTTTCAAGCCATTGACGAACACTCTACCCACTAGGCCAATCACACATATTTATTAAATACATATTCGTAAGCGAATAATTTGTAGGAAATAATGTTTAAACGAGCCAGAGCTCATTTGTTTCTACAATGTAATGGTTCCGAGAAATGCCATGTAATTTTAATAATTCAGTCATTTATTTGCCCACAGTTAAACGGCTTCAAATTTAGATATTTCTATTTGATCCATAGATGGGACCCTAACAGAGAATACTACTCCTTTAAATCCTTCTCTATCATCTTTGATAAAAAATGCCTACAAGAAAATCTGCTACCTAAATACACACACACATACACACACACATATCTATATATATATATACTGAAAGTGATGATAATAAGGTATCTCATTAAATTTTTAAGTATGTGAGCGTGTGCGCGTGCGCGAGTGTAGGTAGGTGGGTTGTTGTATGTGGTTTCGGAATGGATAATTTTAATTAAATTCAGTTTTCTGCCAAATTCATAGTTGAGTACTCTGTTACCAACCTACACTGATATATTTCTTTATATTAGCAATAACTCTACACATTTTACAATAAAAGATTTAAATAAGCCAATGTTATCCTAAATTAAATAAATTGAATAAAGTGCTGTGGGAAAATGTAGTTTCAAAATGAGAAGGTAGACCAACCCAAAAACTTTATTCGTTTTAAACCAAATAACCACGCATCTTATGCTAAAAAAATACGTAACGACAGATTTTACTTATATTTCTGTCTCATGAATAAAAAAAAGTTTCTTAAGCTTAAAATATGAATACGTATTCTTTGTGAAATAAAAACAGAATGAAAGAATCCAATTTTTTCTTTATCTACTCCTAGAAGGAAATATTTCTCGAGTGCAGGACTTTTTATATGTTTTATTCGATGCGCTGCTTGTAAGCAAATTTAATTTCAATTCAAAACCAAATAAATTCATTTAATATAAAAAATACAAATCAAAACTAATTGACCAGCGTTTAATACAATTTTGGATTAGAGTCATGGTAATCTTTGTATGTGCTGTCTTAAAGAAATCTTGAAAGCAATACCCTACAAAACAAGAAATGTACGGCCACCTACTTCCTATCTCACAAATCATCAAAATAAGAGAAATAAGACATGGGGTGACTGCTGGAGAAGTAAGGACAAACTCATAAGTAACGTTCTCTCATGAACTCCTGTACATTGACGCGCCAGTGTTGGCTGATCAACAAGGACTTACATATGTCAACTTTATGTGGACATTGGATGCAATCTAGAGGACCTACCAGAAGTGATAGATGATAGGAACGGATAGTAAGAGAGACAGAGAGCTAGGAAACTCCGTTCTGTCAGCGTGATGATGATGAAGATGATGATGATGATGAATAAAATTTACTTGAAAAAACAATCAGTAAATTATAGATGCAAATGTATCTTTAATTCTTGAATTATTTTTTAATCAGAAGGATGGGTTTGGTGGGCAATGAGGAAATCATAAAAATTAGGTTGCAGGTTTGTGAGTTTGTGGTCTAAATCACCATATTCTAAGTGCAAAGTTCTTCTCTGTTTGCTTAATAAAAAAGTGTACATAGCTAAATCCAGATTCCATCATATACAAATTTGGGAAAGCTTGTCAAATGGGCTCAAAACTTGGGATATTTTGCAACAGTTTTTTAATTCATCCAGTAATATCCAATTCCTTTGAATGTCTATATAGACTTCGCTTCAAGATCGAAAGACATTTCGATGAATTCTTCTTTTGGAAAGGTGTTTACATTTGCATTTTCTAATTGAATATCAAATGGAGAAATAATCAATTCTGGAATTTCCATAATTAAAAGATCCTTGAATCAATCTCTAAAGTTTTCTTGCAAATTCTTAAAGAGGTTTATTTAGATGAACAAGTCGTTATCCAAAACTCTTTCTTAAGAACCAGATCGTTAGTTCATTTATATAACCTATACGTTTTGAACAGGTATATATAAACGACACATCACTAGTGGCCATCACACCCAATCAGGCATTCTGCTAGGTGTACAGTATCTGTCAACTAGTTTACATAACCAGCAATTTTTATTCTCCTGTTATAAAATGATTTATAAATACTAAGTAGTAAATTCAAACCTGTGTGGATACCTAGACTCTTATTCACCCTGCAAAAATTTGGTTGACTCAAAGGTGTCTATATTGACTAATTTGAAAAACCCCGCATATCTTATTGAGCGAAAAAAATTCAGAAAAATTTTAAAGGAAAGTTAATGTATATATATATATATATATAGAGAGAGAGAGAGAGAGAGAGTGGGGAGAGTTGGTTGGTTGGTTGGTTGGTTGCTTTTACGGCATACCAATCATTGTACAGTTTTTTTTAATGCCAAATCCTGTTTATGTTAAATTTATATTTGTAAATGAAAAGTTTTTAGGTAACAATTTTTAAACTAGTCAAAGCTCATTTGTTAAATGGTTTCATGTACAGAAAATTATCAAATACTTTTAGTTGTCCTATCGATGAGACCCTAACAAGTGCTACCACCCCGGGTCAGAGTAGAACTGGAATCAATGATAATAAAGTGATAATGGAGGTGCCCGTGGTGTAATTGTTATCGTCGAAGGAAATGGACACGGCGACTCGAGTTCAAATCCTGGACGAGACTGATTGCATTTCACATAGCACTAATACCCTTGGGAAAGGTATGAATCCAATTATTCTCCCTCCAGCTATGGGCGAATTGTAGGGCAGACTAGGTTCTTCAGCCTTGGTGAGGCAACTAGTCTAGGAGAAGGAAAACTGAATTCAAACTTGTTAAACTCCGCTTAAAAATTGACCTTGTGTCATATCCTGCCCGAGCGGAGGGGTTGGTAATTATGATAAAGTGATAATCTACATTACCCAAAATTCTAGGACTTGGGGCTCACCATCAAATGGTTTAGGGTCATATCAGGACTCTTGTTGGGGAGAGGAGCCCTACCCCTTTGCAGTTAGGAAGTCGGCGTATTCGACTGCCTCAGCAGGGCTGATATATATATATATATATATGCCCCTATACTTCTATATTGAAAAAGGAGCCTTTAGGTCGCCCTCGACTACGGTCGGCAAACTTATATATATATATATATATATATATAATATACCTTGCACATTTTAAAATGTCACCTATGAGGTGCAAATGAGCTAAGGGAAGTGGCAATTGTAGCTCCATCTAGTTAATGTGTTTTCAGTTTATTTTCAGATATAATTAGTAACAATGGCTTATACAACATTCGTTTGCTATTCAAGCATCTTTCGGAGACTAGTGAATCTATAATCGTTACACAGAGAACTTTCTGTGTGTGTTTTATGTTACGTCCGAATGATGCTGTTTCGGATAGAAAATTGATACTGCTATGTGTTGAAAAGTCTATCAGGAACAGCATCATTACGACAAATGAATGAACACGAAAAGCGTGACAATCATAGTTTAATGGGTCTTCAAAAAGTCCCCGTTGCACTGTGGCTATCATGCCAGACTGCAGCATTGTAGAAAGCAAGTAAATATGAACGCTCTTATCCTCTCGGCTACGAGTTAAAAAATATCACAACTGTTCTTCCTCAAGGATGTCTTTAGTTATGCTAAAAAGTATCACAACTATGCTTTGTACAGGTTTAAGACTTGATCCTAACTATTCGTACTTGAAAAAAATGGACATTAGCTAGTTAGAGCTACCGTTGCCACTTGCTTAATTTCATTTCCACCCCATATTAAAATGTTGGAGCTATTTCTGTTGCTCGCTGTATATAAATCTTCAACCAGATCTGCTGGTGCATCGAACAGGTTTCAATAGTTTCTTGGTGGGTGAGAAAGATCTTTGATGATGTGTACAAACTATTAAAGTTCAAAAGACCACTTGAGTGGATTGTCGGTTGAGACTATAAAATACGACAGCACCTCTGCAGAAGGGTACTGCCCACCCGAACTATCCCAGTCGGCAAGGGCTGCGGCATACACCGACTGAATCTCTGTAGAGGGGTAAGTCTCCTCTAACGAGTGTCCTAGATATGACACTAAACAATCTGATGGTGAGGTTCCAGTAATGCTGGAGCTTTGGGGAATGTGGAGTTCCCCTTCACTGCTATCGCTCCCAGGTCCACTCTGGCCCATAGTGGTTGCACCAGATAGAATCCGATCTATGGGTCAAATAGAACTAAAAAGTGTACTTATGCTAAACTGAATTTTTAAAAATAGAACTGTTTATATGAATAAAAAATGGATTTGGCATTAAATAACCTACAATAGTTGATATGCCATAAAACCAAACCAAACCAAACCAAACCAAATCTTCTCTCAAACGTGTGTCCTGGATATGACTCTTAGCTATCTGATGGCGAGGCTCCAGTAACGCAGGAGCTTTGGGGAATGTGGAGTAACTATTCATAGCCATTACTTCCAAGTCTACTCTGACCCGGAGTCGTAGTACCTGTAGGTCAAATAGAAATATGATTTATGTTAAATTGTATTAGATAATAATATGTGAAACTATTTAACTGTGTGAAAACGAATGAATGATATTGAATCGAGTTATTAGTATTAGATAGCAATACTTGAAACAATTTAGTTTCCTGGGTATAACAGTAAACTTCAATTGATCATGAGACACCAGTCATGGAGTTTAGGGAATGTTGAGTACCCCTTCATTACCATTATTCTCGGGTACATTCTACCCGGAGTGGTAGTACCTGTTCGGCTCCCATCTATGAATCACATAGAGCTGCCCAATCTTTTACTAGGGATTGCTATTAATATTGCATAGACTTATCTGTCAAATAGCCATACTCGAAACCATTTAACTGTGTGCAAACAAATGATTAGTTAATAAGATAGTGTTGCATATCGGGGAGAAAGGGACAACACTTATTTATAAAAATATAAGCCTTCTTTTTATTTACGAAAGTCGTGACTAAATGACTGTGTGAAATAGATTGAGTCGGATAGAAAGGGAACTGCTAAGATACGATATCTTCAGATTTACACTTGGTAGAGATACATCTCCAGAGATCCTTGCTTCTTCGTTCTGCCTCTTCGTGCTTTTTTCATGGGTCACCACCCCTACCCCGGACTAGCACCCAAAACTGCTTACAACTGACTCTGCTGACTGGTGACTGACTGCTCTCTCCTTGGGGTTGAAAACTTCCATCATTATGTATTTTTCGGGCACCTAAGCTAGTCTTCCTACGCAATTCACGTGGCATTTCCGCTGTTTTTATTTCCCGTAAGACACAACTGCACATCCTGTTTTCAAATCCACGAACTAACCGGCATGTCAAAGGTCAATATGTATCAATAGGAATACATAATTAAGAGAATTACTAATGTTAAATGACAATACTCAAAACCATTTAACTGTGTGCAAACAAGTGATCTCTAACTCGTTTAAAAATAAAGTTACAGATAGTTTCCATAAAAATTCTATATAGATATATACAAAGGATTTCGATAACATAAACAATGAAAGGTTGATATGCCATTAAACTAAGTTACTATTTACCAACCCCTCCGCTCAAGGTCAATTTTTAAGCGGAGTTTAACAGGTTTTGAATTCAGAGTTTTCCTTCTCCTAGACTAGTTGCCTCACCAAGGCTGAAGAACCAAGTCCGTCCTACTATTTACCCATAGCTGGAGGGAGAATAAGGGGGTTCATACCTTTCCCAAGGGTATTTGCCCGAAAGTGAACGTAATAGCGCGACTGGAGTACGAACTCGCGTACTACGATTCCGCAGTTCATCGCTTTAACCATTACACCACGAGGACACCCCAAAAAACTAAGTAATCTAACCAACCCAAGTTATTTAAACCAGTTTAATTCAACATTTTTTGTAAACTTTTAACGTGTTATGCAGTGTATGTAGGCTGATGAAAGACTGTTTTATTTCTGTTGCAATTTGTCCTGGTTATTTCGGCATACTGGTCAGACTAGATGACAAGACAACTAAGTTATACTTAAATATATTGAATCAAGTCTTTCATTATGGAACAGTTGTTTTTTGTGTGTTTTTAAAAATTGTTTGGTCCATTGAGGACCAAATCAAATAAGCTTTCATCACTAAAGAACACTTGGGAAAACCAGTCTTCTTTTTCTTTGCACTTTGAACGAAGTGGTTCTCGTTCTTAGGAACAAAAAACGAGATTGAAGTTAATGTTATTGATTAAAATTCCTGTTCTGAAAATCTTTTAGCCTCTCCGTTCAGCTAGACACATGTCGATCTAAAATCCCTTAGTTTACTGAGGTGAAATCTCCTTTTTAAACATTGTCTTTTAATGCATTTGTCATCTCTTCGAGTGGTAGATTCAGGCCATCTACGATTTTCATTCCTTTTTATTATTTTTTTTTATTTTCCCAATCTATCGTCCAATTCTTTTCAAAACAGAGGAAAGAAATGGATTTTCTCCATTGTCACAATCTCTTGGATGGCTTGGTATGTCTTATCAGTTTAGCGAAGACTTTCAATGCGATTTTTAAGAACCGTGTCAGTATGGAACTTGGTAATTCTTGGGAGTTCAGACGGTGTTCCGCGTTTGTGGGGGTTCGGAGTATAGACCACACTTAAGTGGAAAAACCGTAAATATATCAAGTCCGTCAAATCTAACTCTTAAAATACGGTTAACCATCGCATTAAAAGACGAACAAGGTAAATGCGTTGCTTAAGTTTAATTGAATATAACATAATTGAAGTTTAGTTAAAGGGAAGTATTCATAGTGAATTGATCCAGGGGAGATAACAATGTTTAACTTCATCACAACCATATTTCATTATCATCATCATGACGCGCTATCAGCACGGATATCCCTGACCCTCTCTCGCTATCCCTCCCTATCGTTCATTGCTTCCAGCAGGTCCTCTGGGCTACATCCCGTATCGACACAGAGCTGCTGTACATACGTTCGAGCTAGTCGTCCTGCCTTTGCATGTCCATGTGAAGGGGTCCACAGGTGTACATCACTTATGAGCTCGTCTCTACTTCCTCAGCAGTGTCCCACATGTCTGGTTCGTCTAAGTTTGATAGTTTTCGTGATGAGTGGTAGGTGGCCGTACAACTACTGCTTTGTGGGGTGCTGTCTCCAGGACTTGTTCAATATTGCTCGCAGCATTCTTGTGTAGTCACCGTCAAGCTTTTTCTCCATACGTTTAGTTAGCATCCATGTAGTGCATCAATATAGCAGCATCGACACAACCGCTGCTTGGAAGAAACTGCTTCATTTTATCGGTCAGGTCTGACTTCCAGATGACCGATAGCCTATCGATAGCTGTCTATGCCTTTGCTAGTCACGTGTCGATGTCTGTCTCGGTTGATGAGACACTGCTTCCTAGGTAGGTGAACTTGTCAACTAGTTTCAGAGACTTATCGTTTAGTGTGGAGATGTCACCTTTTTGATTAAAGCGCACTCAAAATAAAACAATACACTATACTGTAAAAGTTTATTTTATGAATTTACCATAAAAACACCAACAATGCAAGCTAACACATATGCACATATTGACTGTTTGATTTTAATGGCATATCAACTCCTTCGAGATTATTCTATGCCAAGGAAACTGTGTTTATTGTACGCTTATTTTTACGTTTTTTGTGTAATTTCTCAAGTTCTTGGCACAGTTAAATTCTAGAAGCAACACCCCACAAAATAGTAGTTGTACAGCCACCAACTGCCCATCTCACAAACCATTAAGTAAGATTATCAATCCATTAGGGACACTGTTGGAGAAGAAAGAATGAACTCATAAGTAATGTTCTCTAATGGATTTCTAGACATAGATGTGCCAGTGTTGGCCGACCAGCAAAAACTTACATATATCAGTTTTGTGCGGATACTGAATGCCGGATAGAAGACATCCCGGGGGGGGATGATAGGGGTGGATGGTGAGAAGGAAAGTGAGAGAGAGAGAGAGAGAGAAAGTGAGAGAGAGAGAGAGAAAGTGTGTGTGAGAGAGAGAGAGAGAAAGCGAGAGAGAGAGAGAGAGAGAAAAAATCAGGGAAATCTGTGCTGTTGATGATGTTGATCCCTGTTCACAACAAATAATTTGTAAACAGATCTCTATTCGATCCATAGATGAGACCCTAACAGATATTACTTCTCCGGGCTTGAGTGGACATGGGAATAATGGTTATGAATGAGTACTCCACACTATCTCCAAAACTTCTCCAGCGGATACAATTTAATGCAATACCCAGGACACCTTTTTCTTGAGAGGGTGTCTGACCCTTCTACAGGGATACATTTGCGTATTCTTAGCCTCACCGACTGAGTGAGTGAGTGAGTGAGAGAGAGAGAGAGAGAGAGAGAGAGAGAGAGAGAGAACGAAACTATCTTTTTTAAATATCAGTTTCAGTTTCTTTGTTTAAGGGCATATCAACCTTCGTGGGTTATTTAATGCCAAATCCATCCTTGTTGAAGGATAGTAGTGGTACTATTTAACCTCTAGCTGGGAGTATATGGGTGTTCGTACCTGGAGATTGAACTTCCTTATTACACTGTCGCTGTCTAGCACGTTAGCCGCTACTCACCGTTCTTTTTAAGTGTACCTTCGAGTCTGTGCATATTTTCATGACATTAATATTTGATAGATTCCTGATGCACTTGAATATATATATATATATATATATATATATCATTAATTATTACAGGTCATACACACACGCACACTCTCTCCCTCTCTCTCTCTCAGTATATATATATATAAAGAGAGAGAGGGAAAACGAGAGAGAGAGAGAGAGTTAGAGAGTAAGAGTGCGTGTGGTCTAATATAAGTAGAAATTCCAAAATATTTTTTTCAAAATATAAAGTTAATTTTCTTCTGAACCAAAGATAACAAAATTTTATTATTTTTAGTGGAACATTATACAGTCTAAACAAATATTATCAGGGATTGTTTATCACCAAACTCTGCAGTGCGGGGAAACTTTAGCCAAAAATATAAATTTCTTGCTGTACAAAAATAAGTAGACCTCTTACATATATTTGTGCAATTTTATTTTTGTAGAAGTAGTACTGTAGAGTTTGTAAATAATTAATGTATAATTATATCCGTTTTAATTGTATAATGTTCTTCCATAAATTATAAAATCCTATTATCTTTGGCGTCAAGGAAATTTTTTAAGTTTGTAGTCATTTATTGGGATATCTTAGGTATATATGCATGTGGCTCCTTTGTTTAATGGCATATCAACTTTCATGGGTTACTAAATGCCAAGTAGATTTGTTTTGTTTTGTTTTGGTTTGGGTTGGTTTTATGGCATATCAAACATTGTTGGTTATTTATGGCAAACTCCATTTTTATACATATAAACAATTTTATTTCAAATAATTCAGTTTAGCATGTTTACAAAGTTAAATGGTTCCAAGTATTACTATGTATCACAAACAATTCAATTAGATATCAGTCATTTGTTTACACATAGGTAGATGATCAACAGTTCTATTTCTAACAATTCAGTTTTGCATAGGTACTCAGTTTTTGTTTACACACAGTTAAATGTAAAAATAGTTAATTTTAAACAGTTCAGTTTATCGTAACCACACAGTTTAGTTCTATTTGACCCATATATCAGGTGCTACCACTCCAGGCCATAGGGGACCTAGGAGCGATGCCAATGAAGAGTTACTCTGCATTCCCTAAAGCATTATATATTATATATATAAGCATTATTGAAGCCTCACCATCAGGTTGTTTAGTGTCATATCCAGGACACTCGTTGGGAAAGTCTTACTCAAAGATGCAGTCAGTGTATTCTGCCGCCTCAGCAGATTGGACCAATGCCAAGTAGGGCAGTGTTACTATTTTACAAATAGATAAAGAGGGAAAATAAAGGGGTTTGTGCTTTTACTAAGAGTAATAGTCCAAAAGTGAATGCAATAACCCAACTGGAGTTTGAACTCGTTTACTACAGTGTCACTGTCTAGTACGTGAGCCACTAAGTCACATGGACTCCTCCTCTTGTAAAGAAAATTCTTTTTAGTATTGATATGTCAAATTTCCATCGGCAATAACTTTTACACTTAGTGCGCCGATATTTGTCGCTGCCTCCCACCAGACACGACTTGACACAAGGTCAAAAGCCCGAAGGCCGATTAAAGCGGGGATAAAGGAGAGGGGAGGTCAGGAACGAATCGAGACTCGAACCCTGCTTGTCAGTGCTGCTCATCGGCTCACTTAGTGCAATGTGAGCCTGATGAGGCAAGCAGTTTCACGAACCCAAATGTGGGTCCGGGCACGTATGCCAATTTACGGCTTAAACTAGACGCTTGGTCTAGTGCCGTACAAGAGGGACAAAGGAGACAAAAGTGCAGCTCGCCCACCCGAAGGTAGCCTAGTCGAAACTAGGTGCCTAATTAAAGGCCCCAAGTCTGCCATTGTTCCTTTTGCAGAGCCACGCTCCGGACCGAAGTCCAGAACAGGCTCCGGGGCTTCGCAAAAAGCTAAAAGCCGAGTGCGCGCCTCCTAGGATCTTTCTTATAATGCCAATACAAATATATATGTATTAGTATTTTGTAATTTGCTTGGAGCATTGCACAAAGTATTGTATTTTATTGTATTGAATTAATTTAGCGGTCTATTGCAATGGGAAATAATAATTATACATACATACATACATACATACATACATATATATATAAAATATACGCAGAAATGGTAGATGTTGGTAAATCCGACAAGATTTGAAAAAAAAAAAAAAATAAGAGGAAAAGTGGATAAACCGAAACACTGACAACGAATTTCAAAATGATATTTCGTCTTCAAATTGGATCCTGCGCAATTGCGAAAGAAAATTTTCCAAAATTAAAATGGATTAAAACGCACGCACACACACACACACACACACACACATATATATATATATGTGTGTGTGTGTGTATATCATAAACAATATTGTCTTTCTTTCATAGAGCTTATATTTTTGTTGTATTTGATTTTGAATGTGGCATACATGTTAGACGTGAAAGACTTTTAAATTTATGTTAAAAGTCTTTCACGTCTTACATGTACTTTAGGAAAATCAGAGATCATCTTAAAACCTGTAAATAATGTGGGTACTTACTGCAAGCTATAGAAGAGAAATAAGACATGAAAACCAATTCGACAGAGTGCTTATATGTTTATTATTACGTTCGAAACTTAAGATCTTCGTTCGATGATTATTTTCCTCAAATATTTTCAGGTAATTCTAAGCTGTAAGCTTTTATTAGTTCTTTATTTCATTTCATTTATCACTTTCTTCCTTCTTTTCTTTCTTTCTTTCTTTCTTTACTTATTTTTGTTTCACTTCTTTCTTTCTGTTTTTCTTTCTTTCTTTCATTTGAGTTATTAGTTTCCTGTTTTTCTTTCTTTTTTCCTTTTCTTCTTATGCTTACCAATTCTTTCTTTATCCCTCTTTCTTTCTTTCTTTCTTTCTTTTCGGTTATCAGTTTCTTGTTTATTTCTTTTCCTTTTCGTTTCCTTTTTAAATTTACCAGTTCTTTCTTTCTTTCTTTCTTTCTTTCTTTCTTTCTTTCTTTGGTTTCAATTTCTTTCTTTCTTTTTTCAATCTCTTTTTTTGAGGTGGGGAGTCATTCTTTTTGCTTTTCTTTTTGCCCTTCTCTTTTCTTTCTTTCTTTCTTTCTTTCTTTCTTTCTCTCTCTCTCTCTCTCTCTCTCTCTCTCTCTATAATCCTTCTATTTCTCTCCATATATATATATAGGTAAAGATAAATTTATGTTTTCCTATAAAGCAACTTATATAACTTTGATCCTTGTAATCCCAAAACAAACATTGAATGGCTACCTTGTGAGAAGTGGAGAGCTGAATGGAGAGTAAGGATACTGTTTTTTGACCTACTTCTGTGAGTACTCTCTCTCTCTCTCTCTCTCTCTCTCTCTCTCTCTCTCTCTCTCTCTCTCTCTCTCTCTCTCTCTTGTTTCTCTGAAAAATGCACCGCGGCAGTTTCATTTACCTGCAATGTGACTTCAAAGTATTTCGGCGTGTCAAGAATCAGTGGCGAATGGAAGTGAATATATCAGGAAACGGGAATGACAAGAAAAGAAGAGAAAAAGAAGTGAAAAGAAAAAAGAAGGAAAGAGAAGAGAAGAGAAGAGAAGAGAAGAAAAAACCAAGGTAGAAATGAATTTACTGTTGTTGCTTCTGGACATTGTTCGCCAGCAGGTTTTTAAGACTCGGTTTTTAAGATATTCGAAAAGATAAATTTGAGCAAGAAACAGATCTTGAGATATTGTAGAGGTAAAAAATGAATAAATAGATAAATAAATAAATGAATAAATAAAAACTACAATGGATTGCAGATTAATGGAAAGATAGAAATATTTCGAGAAAGAGGTCATTTATTAAGCTTAACGTAGTTTGATTCAAAGCGACAAATATAACAATAATATAATTAGGGACGCGGGGGTAATGGTTTTAGTTATAAATTGTTTCCTAGCTAGACTTAGATGTTCTTTAAGTCTACGTCAGGATAGCCCCGGACGCCCGAGTTAAGAATAGAAATGCCTCAGCAGCAAATCGGAGACAAGTTCTGATTGCCTGGTAGAAATTCAAACGGAAAAGCCGTTTGTAGAGTGGATGCGGGATACAAAGTAGAACTCCCAGCAAACACGCGTGAGAACTACAACAGAAGAAGAGAAAGATAATATCAAGGTCTGTGTTTGCCCCTTCTCTTTTCACGGCTATTTGTTTCTGTTTGCCTATCATGAAGCAGTTGACGAACTTTTCATACTATGTTTCTCTGTTCTTGACGACTACTAAGAAGTGTAATCGTGAATAAACTTTTGTATTAGCAAACCAGGATAGTGTTGTGTGTGTTCATCACTTTTTCTCACAGTGAGGTCACAACAGGAGTCCGACTGACACTTAAGGAGTAGTGCTACAGTCATAGACCCGACAGAACCGATGTGGTACAAATTTTGCACCGTGGCGTTACAAGGGTCTGCCAAGAACCATGGTAGTGCAAGCGTTTATGTGATCTTGTAGTATTACAAGCATCTATTTGAGAATGGTATCATTTCATAACCACTATGTCAGTGGGGTTGTAGAATACGATAAGGGGTAAGACGCCCCCCAAAATTTATTCTAGGTATGATACTAAATTAATCTGATGACGAAACTCCAGTTCTAGAGAAATGGGGAGTGTGGATTAGTTGGTTGGTTTTTATGGCACATCAAGCTTTGTAGGTTATTTAATGAAAAATTCATTTTTATGAAAATAGTTCTATTTCAAACAATCCAGTTTAGCATAAGTACAAGGTTTAAATGTAAGTACAGTTTGATTGTGAAAAACATTTCTATTTCTAGCTATTCAGTTTAGTCAAGCAGTTCTAATTCACCTAATTCAGTTTAGTATAAGTACAGATTTTTTTAAACATAGAAAATGTCAAAACAGTTCTATATTAAACAAATCAGTTTAGTGAAAGTACATACAATGTCAAAAACAGTTACATTTCAAACAATTCAGCTTAGCATAAGAACGCAGTGTAAATGTAAGTACGGTTTAATTGTCAAAAACATTTCTATTTCAAGCTATTCAGTTTAGTCAAACAATTTAGTTTAGCATAAGTATGCGGTTAGTTCTATTTGACCCATAGATAGGGCCCTATCAGGTGCTACCACGCCGGACCAGAGTGGACCTGGAAGCAATGGCAAAGAAGGAGTGCTCCACATTCTCCAAAGCCCCAGCATCACTGGAACATCACCATCAGATTGTTTAGTGTCATATCTAGGACACTCATTGGGATTACAATCAAATGAATTGGGAGGCGAGAAATTGCTACTGGTCGAAGAAATTCTACAACAACCATTTCTGACTCTTTCTGGAGATATGCCTAGAAGCCGATTCCTGCTGGTCATATGGCTTTCTAGGAGCATCCTTTTCGAGCCAGTGTTTGACCATATTCTCCAGCGGCTTCATATACCGGTCTAAATTGAGCCGAAGGCATGGTCCAATATGTTAGGCTACATAGCGTTATCCTCACAGGAGACAGACCCAAAGAATATCATAGTTTGGGGAAACTTAGTTTTCATGATTTGTTGAATACCACATGAACAGTAGGCAAGCGACCTGTTCTGTGTGTCGTGCAACTACTGGCAAAGGTTCTTTTCATCTGTAGCGAACCAGATAATTCCTGGCTTGTTCAAGTGAACTATTTTTGTCAAGTGGTTCACCTTGGCTGTCGGAATTTATCTCTTGTGTTCCTCATTCAGAGTCAGCTTCATGAGCAGCGTTCTTGATGTCAGTATTTTGACACTCGGCATAAATCATCATAATTCAGCTGACTCTTATTCTTGTATTTAGTCAACTTCAAATCCTCAATGTCCTCTAACTTTTTCTCAGCTAAACTTTTAACCTTTATGCTCTCCAGGGCCGTTGATTGTTCGTGAATTCAGCAAGCTTTTCTTGAAGAAAAGAAAATCGTTAATTTAAGCCCGAAAACCATAGATAGATAGATAGATAAATAAATAGATAATTCAAAGCAAAAAATAAAATTGATTTAGGAACTCTCTCTCTCACGCACACACACATATATTTATATATATGTATATACACGCACGCACTCACACACACACACACACACACACACACACACACATATATATATATATATATATATATGTGTGTATGTGTGTGTGTGTGTGTGTGTGTGCATGTGTATTTCAAAGCAAAAAAAAATTGATCTCGGAACTCACTTTCACACGCACGCGCACGCGCGCGCGCACACACACACACACACACACATATATATATACATGCACACGCACGCACACAGACAAACATACATACACACACACACACACACACATATATATATATATATATACGCACGCACACACATATATATATTCGCGCACGAACACACACACACACATACATATATATATAGAAGCACACACACACACATATATATATATACCTGCACGCACACATACATACATATATATATACACGCACGCACACAACTACACACACACACACATATATATATACACGCACGCACACACATACATGTATAGAAACACGCACACACACAAACACACACACACACACACACATATATATATATATATATATATATACGCAACACATACACTTACATCTATATATATATACACGCACACACACACACACGCATGCACACACACACATATATATACGCATGCATACACACATACATATATATATATATACATACACGCACACACACGCATACACATACATATATATATATACGCACTCACACACAAACATATATATATATATATATACACGTACGTACACAGACACACACACACACATATATACATATATATATATATACACGCACTCACACACGCATATATATATAGCAACTTAGCAGAATTTTCATACAAGCAAGTGTTAATTTTTGTGAAAAAAAATAAAATAAAAACTCGAAAAGCAGTAATTTTTTAATATGTTCGTGCTAGTTTTTAAATTTTTTGACAATATTTTGACTTGTCGCTGAAAATTTGAAAGATCAAGACCCAAAATAATTTTAGAAATCTTTTCCCCTCTTAGAATATTTTTAAAAAGTACAGTTTTTCAGCCATTTAGAATCATAGATAAGTCATCAGCTTTTTAAAATATAATTTCGAGCCTACCTAGATTGCATTAATGAGCGATGAAATAGATAAGACTGCATTTTATTTCAACACCGCTAATCCTTCTTAAAATTGATTGGATATATTAATACTAATACTACAGCATAAGCTTACTGATGAAAATACCAGCAGCTGTCACTTATACATTAAGGCATGAATATATTTTCTCTCTAACATAGTGACTCATTGACGCAAAGATTCTTTTTACACACACAAACTGTCTCTTTAGATTAGGCTAACAATTACTGCTAAACTTCTTTCACAAATCTTAACTATCACCGATTAAAAATATTTACGCTCTAATTATAATATCTTAATAAAGATTTTGTAAATTCTGTTTTTCAGCAAACCTTTCACTCATTTTAAAGAAATAAAATTTATAAATCGGAGGTCTTCTTGGCTATATCCTGTATTGGCACAAAGCTGTTGTATATAAATTCTAGCTGGTTTTCCTGCCTTTACTTGTCCTTGTGAAGGGGTCCACAGGAGAATATCACTTATGAGTTCGTCCTTACTTCTCCAGCAGTGTCCCGCTCGTCTAACTTAGATAGTTTTTGTGATGGATGGTAGGTGGCCGTATAGCAGCTGTTGTGAGTTGTTGCTTCCAGGGCTTGTTCAATATTGCTCACAGCATTCTTGTGTAATTGCTGTCAAGCTTTTTCTCCATATGTTTAGTTAGCATCCATGTAGTGCATCCATATAGAAGTATCGACATGATCGCTTCCTGGAAAAAACTACGTTTTATTTTATCGGTCAGGTCTGACATCCATACGACCGATAGCCAATCAATAGCTGTCCATGCCTTTGCTAGTCACGTGTTGATGTCTTTCTCGGTTGATGAGACTCTGCTTCCTAAGTAGGTGAACTTGTCCACTAGTTTCAAAGGCGTGGAGATGTCGCCTCTTTGATTAAAGCACATGTATTCCGTCTTGTTTGCGTTGACATGGAGTCCTATTCCACCAGCTGCTCGTTCCAGACTATGTCGCAGGGTTTCGGCTTGGTCGGGTGTGTTTGCCAGAACTGCTATGTCATCGGCGTAGTCCACGTCCTTTGCCAGCTTGAAACCGTTATCTTTCATTAAATCGATAGACATTAAGATACCCCTACGTTTTGTTTGTTTCCGATTTTCGTCAATGGTCCGGGAGACATGAGTTCAAGCCCAGGTCAAGTCATACCAAAGACTTTAAAAATGGTACTTGATACCTCCTTGCTTAATACTCAGCAATAAAAGGTACGTATCATGGGTAAAGTGGTGCAATCCAGGGAAAGGAGTATCGCCTTTCCCCACACCTTGGTGTAGTAGCTATTGAAAAGGGAGTCTTCTGGTCGCCCTCGACTCTGGTTGCCAACTTTACTTTTAGTGTCATATACAGTTAGTTACAGCTTCTCTCTGATCTTGATAAATTTCTTTTTTTTCTTTCATTCTCTGCTCACTCCAATTAATATTTTATCTTCTGTATAATTTGTCATCTAATGACATCAGCTGGCCTGAAAGGACAATTATGCATAATCTTTTTCTTTCTTTATTTTTATTAGCGTATCAACCTTTGTGGGTTATTTAATGCCGATGTCATCCTTGTAGAAAAACAGAAGTTGTACTAGTTAAGCCATAGCTGGCGTTGGCGGGGGGGAGTTTCATACTTTTATTAAGGGTATAAGTCCAAAATTGAACGTTATAGCGCAACTGGAGTTCGAACTCGCTTACTACAATGTTGCAGTCCATCACGTTAGTTAAGACGCCACAGGAACTTATCTGCATAGTCCATGTTTGAAGTTTAAGATCTATGGAAATTGTTAGATCACTAGGTTTAACCATTTGTCCATGATCCTCGAATACGAACGGAGAGAAAGGGAGAGAAAAAGAGGGATAGAAAAAAAGAGTGAAGGGGAAATAGAAAGAAAGAAAGAAAGAAAGAAGAGAAAAGTGAGAGAGAGAGAGAGAGAGAGAGAGAGAGAGAGAGAAAGTGATGGGAGAGAGAAAAAGGGAGAGAGGGGGAGAAAGAGAGAGGAAGAGAGAGAAAGAGAGAGATGGGGAAAGAGAGAGGGGGAAATTCATCATAGAAGCAGAAGGTATCCTTTATACCAAATCTTTCACATGATCTTATGAATGAACAAAGAACTAATTCATTTTTTTTTATCCATGTTTTCTTCTTTTGAAGGCTCGAACTCAGTTTAATTGTCATTTAACAGGAATTAATTGATGTATTTCCTTGAACACAACTGATTACCCATCACAAAATACAAAGAAAATTTCCCCTATTTTGATGTTTTATTTATATATTTATTCATATATTCGTTTGTTTTTATTAATCTTTTTTCCTATTGTGATCCACAAACCTACCTCGAACGGTTGTTTTTGCGACGCGTCCCTATCAAGCGACGCGTTCTCTTGGCAACAGAAAGATGTTTCAATTAGCGGACATTTTCTTTGTTAGTCAGTCAGGCACTTCTCCAGCCAAACAATACAAGCAATGTTTGGTCAGCTGTCATCGATGTTGACAGGTATTTTAACTCCCCCTGCTCACCTCAAACCAACCAGAGAGGGCTAGGGGGGAGACTGCCCGTTCCTTATTTGGGCAGAATGAACTGATCAGGTAATTTCACTTTCAGCGGTTATATTTTGAGGCCATAAGCGGGTACCTTTCACGACTTGAACTGCTTCGGTCATCACAAACTGGCAAGCAGCAAAATATTGCAAAATTTTGGACTCACTCTAATAATGTTTTTCAGGACCGTATTAAATGATATATAATGTCGTGGTGGACTAACGAAACTGGCAGCTGTCTTCCGCTTTCAATAATGACGAAATAATTTCTCTGATGATGGTTTGACCCAGTTATTGATCTAATTATACTATTCGGTTAATTAATTGTGAACGCTTCTTTTTTTTTTGTTCGTTTTTCATTTCTTCGGTCGTTTACCTCTTTCTTATTTTCGAGGTTTTGGCTATCATTCAATTATTTAGTTCCTTTCTCTTACTTTTCTTCTTTCGTTCCTGTAACCGACGATCCTCTTCCAACACATGATGTCTCTATGTGTGTTTGCATTTTCATTCACTTCTTTATCTTTCGTATTTTTTGCTTTTCTCTTTCTTTCTTTCTTTCTTTCTTTCTTTCTTTCTTTCTTTTCATTGGAGCAGACATTACCTAATGT
Source organism: Sepioteuthis lessoniana (assembly GCA_963585895.1). Classification (NCBI taxonomy): domain Eukaryota; kingdom Metazoa; phylum Mollusca; class Cephalopoda; order Myopsida; family Loliginidae; genus Sepioteuthis; species Sepioteuthis lessoniana. Next base: position 37,704,556 of record OY757933.1, on the reverse strand, counting down.
ATAGCGTTATCGTTTCCATTTTCTTTCTTTCTTTCTTTCTTTCTTTCTTTCTTTCTTTCTTTCTTTCTTTCTTTCTTTCTTTTCATTGGAACAGACATTACCTAATGTATAGCGTTATCGCTTCCATTTTCTTTCTTTCTTTCTTTCTTTCTTTCTTTCTTTCTTTCTTTTCATTGGAGTAGACATTACCTAATGTATAGCGTTATCGTTTCCATTTTCTTTCTTTCTTTCTTTCTTTCTTTCTTTCTTTCTTTTCATTGGAGTAGACATTACCTAATGTATAGCGTTATCGTTTCCATTTTCTTTCTTTCTTTCTTTCTTTCTTTCTTTCTTTTCATTGTAGTAGACATTACCTAATGTATAGCGTTATCGTTTCCATTTTCCTTCTTTCTTTCTTTCTTTCTTTCTTTCTTTCTTTCTTTCTTTCTTTCTCATTGTAGTAGACATTACCTAATGTATAGCGTTATCGTTTCCATTTTCCTTCTTTCTTTCTTTCTTTCTTTCTTTCTTTCTTTCTTTCTTTCTTTTCATTGGAGTAGACATTACCTAATGTATAGCGTTATCGTTTCCATTTTCCTTCTTTCTTTCTTTCTTTCTTTCTTTCTTTCTTTCTTTTCATTGGAACAGACATTACCTAATGTACAGCGTTATCGCTTCCATTTTCTTTCTTTCTGTCTTTCTTTCTTTTCATTGGAGTAGACATTACCTAATGTATAGCGTTATCGCTTTCATTTTCTTTCTTTCTTTCTTTCTTTCTTTCTTTCTTTCTTTCTTCATTTCTTTCTTTTCATTGGAGCAGACATTACCTAATGTATAGCGTTATCGCTTCCATTTTCTTTCTTTCTTTCTTTCTTTCTTTCTTTCTTTCTTTCCCTCAAACAGTTTCTAATGTCCTGTGTAGGTGTTTTTCGCTTGCTCAACCAAAAAGACGAGTATGGCGCAAGGTTTTTTAAAGTGGGTCTGTGCATTCCATAAAACGCCTTGGGCCTCGTCGGCATTCCCCTAAAAAAGGTACCTGAGGCGTCAGGCGATAAACCTAACCTCTCTGAGGAGGGTTAGAGCCTGGGGGATGGCCCCAGAGGCCCAAGGAACACTGGCCTTTGTGCTCTTGACATGAATTCAGGCTTCCCGGAATCCATGTCAGACGGCCTCGACCGACTGTCACTGGAACCCGACCTGATCCGTGTACTCGCAAAGTACGGCCGGGTGAAGTGAGTCCCAGCCAAGTAAGCCAGGGCATCAAGTCAAAAAGACAATGCTACATTGCAAAGTGTGCTGTGTAAGATACTAAACTGCATTTGCTAGTGGGTCTCCTGTTCTGGAGATCTAGGGAGTGTCGAGGATACCTTCATTGCTATTACTCCCAGGTCCATTCTAACCTGGAATGATAGAGGGAGATCTTGGGGTGTATTGGCTAAACATGCTTGACTGTGACAGCATAGGAAACGAGTTCGAACTCCAGTCGTACAATTATGCTTACTCTCTTGAGAAAGGTAAGAAACCCTTATCCCCCAGTTTTACGTTAAATTCTACCACGACTGTTCTTCTACAAAGGTGGCTTTGGCTTTCTTTCTTTCTTCCTTTCTTTCTTTCCTTTTCATATTCCCATTTCAAACCATCTCTCTAATTGGACTATATTTTCTCTCATTGATTAATCTTTCAAATTTAGTTTTGTTTACTCTTTCTTTTTTTCTTTTTTCTTTCTTTCTGTTTTCTTTCTTTCTTTCTGTTTTCTTCTTTTTTCTTTCTCTTCTATTCCTTCCTTCCCTCATGCCTCTCTCCTTTTAAACTCTCACCAATTGTGTTATCTTTATCCCCACTCTTTCGTTTTGTAAAATAGTTAGGGACTCCAGTTGATTGGAAGTTGTTTCCAAGAGACATTTACTGGTCTACCACGAAGCGACGGAAAAACAACAACAAAAAAACAGATATCAAAAAGGAGAAACAAGTGAAAGGGAAAAAATTAGGTTTCCCGAAATCCAGATCATCATAGAAACCGGCGCCCAAGTTAAGAATAGAAACGTATCAGCAGCGAATCGACAACGAGTTTTGATTAACTAAAGGAGACTAAAACGGGAAAGCCGTTGAGAGTTGGCGCGAGATAGAAAAGAGAAAAGGGGTTAGTTGGCGACCGGACACGACGAGGTAAAGACACCCAATTAGACACGATGTGAAGACAACCAAAAATTGCGGCCCTCATTTTGGGGTAAGCTCCGAAAATGGGGTCTCACACCAGATACGAAGCTATGAAGACGAAACCAGCGAACATGCACGAGTCAGAACAACGATAAAACACGAAAAAAAAAAAAAATTCAGAGTCTATCTCTGCTCTCTTTCTCCCCACGAAATGTTGTGTCTGATTGTCTCACTAAAACTGTCAACTTCGTTTTAATACCCGTTTCTCATTTCTCGACGGCCTCTAAAAAGTGCAGTAGTGAATAGACTTTTGTATTAGTGAACCAAAACGGGGTTTTTGTGTGTTCGTCGTTTTTTCTCACGGTGGAGGTTATCACAAAGCCCGACTGACGCTTAAGATGTAGCGCTACACGCATAAACCCGTTCTCTACGTGGTGATACAAATGTCTCTGCGTAGTTGTAGTAGTATAAACGTCTACTGAAACCAACTAAACTTCCATTCGAACACCATAGCATTGCAAATTTCTAACTAAAAAAAAATAAAAACCACACCATTTGTTTTTCCTGTCGGTTAAAAAATGTCATACAATTCATGTCCCAAGATGTATCTGTCGTTGACTCCTTTATATATATATATATATATATATATATATATATAAGGGGTTCTGTTATATATATATATATATATATATATATATATATATATATAAGTGGTTCTGTTATATATATATATATATATATATATATATAAGTGGTTCTGTTATATATATATATATATTTTTTTTTTCTTTAAGAAAAAACAACGAAACCAATCACAAAGGATTATAAATTTATTTCCATCCTGTTACGCATTTTTGAAATTTCCAAAAACACGAAAAAAAAAATTAACAGGACTTGATCTGAAGAAGTCCTGTTAATTTTTTTTCGTGTTTTTGGAAATTTCAAAAATGCGTAACAGGATGGAAATAAATTTATAATCCTTTGTGATTGGTTTCGTTGTTTTTTCTTAAAGAAATTATTGCTCTGTATTATTGGTACATTGAGCTCTTTACCAGGAAAATTTAAATATTCATTCATGAATAATTTCTTGTCCTGATGGAATTACTCCTAACTCCGGTTTAACTGGACTAAGTATAATATATATATATATATATATATATATATATATATATATATATATATATATCGTTTATAGCCATAAAAATAGAAAGATTCATAAAGAAGTCTCCCTTTGTTTCATTCTTTTTCAACTTTTTTCATACTTTATTGCATTTACACTGATAGAATTCAATACACATGTTACATCTCCTCCATCTCTCTCTCTCTCTCTCTCTCTCTCTCTCTCTCTCGCTCTCATACATTCTCGGTCTGTTTTCGTCACACTCAAATACTCTCTCTCTTTCTCTAAAGCTCTGTCTCAGTCATACACACATACATTCTCCCACTCTGTTACATATACAGGTTCTCTCTCTCTCTCTCTCTCTCTCACTCATTATGTGACTGTCATACACTACTCTCTCACAGACACACTCTCTCTCTGTCTCTGTCTCTGTCTCTCTCTTTCTATGTCTCTCTCTCTCTCTATCTCTCTCTCTCTCTCTCTGTCTTTCATGCACTCACACACATTCTCTCTGTGTTAAACTATCTGTCAGTATGTCTCTGTCACACAGACACACACTCTCTCTCTCACACACACACACACACACACACTGTCTCTGTCAAACACACAGTCTATCTTTCTCCCTCCCCTCTCTCTCAAGTCTTTAATAATCTTTGATTTTCTTCTTTTTTTTTTCCTTCGCAATAGAATCTTGCTCTTTATTGGTCTCTATATTTCTCTTACAATAATCAGTCAGATATATATATATATATATATATATATATATATATATATATATATATACAAAGAGAGAGGCAGATAGACAGAAAGAGACAGAGCGGCAGAGAAAAAGACAGAGAAAGACACAAATTGACAGACAGAAACAGACAGAAAGTGGGACATAGAGAGCTACAGTGATGAAAAGAGACCGAGAGACAGAGACAGAGACTAAAAGACAAACAGACAGACAGACAGACACAGAAAAAAGGGTGCAGGAAGATACTGAGACGAAAAGAGAGAGAGAGAGAGAGAGAGAGAGAGAGAGAGAGAGAGAGAGAGAGAGAGAATAAAAGGAATCTGATTTCTATCTTTCATCCTTTTCTCCGCCTCTCCCTCTCTTTTCATGATAAAGGTCGTTTTTCTCTTTTCTTTTCTCTCTTCACCAATCAACATCTCTTTCTCTCTCTTTGTCCACCTCTTCATCTGCCTTTACTCTACACAGAAACACTAAACAGGTTGACCAATAAGACCAGCACGGACCAACCGACATTACTTCTCAATCCCCATCCATTCACTTCACTCCATTAAAGGCGGAAAGCCATGTTCTTTGGCCAGACATCTCTGAGAGAACTTCCGTGTCTTGAGACATAAGCCAAAATTAATCACATCGATGCAATCAAATAGCATCGATTGCAGAATTATATATACATATATATAGGCACAAAAACTCACCTCTTCTTATATGTAAAGCACAAGATGATTGTAAATATATTTATCCTCCCCAACTGGTCTTACTATAAAGTAACCCTCTATGTTGCTTCTGGCTGTAGAATACGACGGCTGCAACTCAGCAGGGGGGAAAGACCAAATTTCCCAACAAGTATCCTTAACATGAGACTAAACTATATCTGATGGTGAGATCTACATCTATGATTTAAATAGAACTGTTCAATCATTTACTAAGGGTTGTTATCATAAGATATTTGAAACCATACGGCAATTTTTTGTATTAGATAGGAATACTTGATAAATAGAATTACTGATGTTAGATAACACTACTTGAAACCTTTAATGGTAATGAGTAATATTGAGTAGAATTATTTGTGTTAGATAGGAATCCTTGAAACAATTTAATTATTCGCAAGCGAATGCTTAATATTAAATATAATTCATATTTGATGAGATTACTTAAAACCATCTAACTCCGTGTAAACAAATGATTAAAATCAAATAGAATTATTTGGGTTTGATGGGTATACTTGAAACAATTTTATTGCGTGCAAACAAATGATTGATAATAAATTGAATAATTACTATTGGATAGCAATTCTTGAATCCTTTTAACTGTGTTTAAAATAATTCATGAAATATGGGATTATTAGTGTTAGATACTTGAAACGATCTGTGTACAAACAAATGAGCTAACGAATCGTTTAAAAATAAAGTTACTAAGAAACTGTTTGCATACATATCATGTATATATATACTGGATTTATCAATAAGTCACCCATGTGGGTTGATGTCATTAAACGCCAACTAAATAATTTATATAGGAATGAGGAATCCTTATCGTCTTTTTCAACACACTCCGACACACGAATATGAAGCTTTTTGCAACCTCGTCTCAATAGGTTGAGCACTCTAATGAGGTGGCCCAGTCGGTTGGGGCTGCAGAATACACCAACTGCATCTCTGCAGAGGGATAAGACTCCCCCCCTACTAGTGCCCTGGATGAGACACTAAACAATCTGAAAGTGAGGAGTTAGTAATGCTAAAGCTTTGAGGAATGCGGAGTACTCCTTCATTTTCATCGCTCTCAGGTCCACTCTGGCCCAGTGTGATAGCACCTGATAGGGTCCAATCTATGGATCAAATAGAACTAAACTGTGTACTTATGCTTAACTCAATTGCTTGAAATAGAACTATTTTTGACATTTAAACTGTGTACCTATGCTAACCGGGCCATTGGCCAAAATGGGTAAAGTGTTCGCCAATGGTCGAGTCATACCAAAACATCTAAAAATAGTGTTTGACGCCGCTTTGCTTAACACTCAGCATTATACGGTAAGGATCAAGGGTACGTGGAACAATCCAGGGAAAGGAGTAGCGCCTTCCCCTACACCTCAGTGTAGTAGCTATTGAAAAGGGAGCCTTCGGGTTAGCCTCGATTAAGGTCGCCAACTTTACCTACTTATGCTAAATAATTGTTTGAAATAGAACTGTTTGACATTTAACTGTGTAAACAAAAAAAAGCTGTACTTAGGCAAAACTGAATTGTTTGAAATAGAGCTGTTTATATGTATAAAAATGTATTTAGCAATAAATAAACTACAATGGTTGAAGTGCCCTAAAACCAAACCAAATCAAACCAAACTCTAGTAGATACAATTGCTGGCTGCCACCAACGCTGAAATGCAAAAACTCTTCTCAAGAAAATTGAGCACTTCAGGTAGCTGATAACATATATGTAGAAAAATATATGCAAAAATCTCCTTCAATTACTCTTAGATTGACGATGGCTCTGGGGTAAATTGTCCAACTGACGTAAAGTCAGCTGGGTGGGTTTCGATCCCAGCTTGAAGTATCTCGCAGGTTTAGCTGAATAGATGTGGTTCAACGAAAGAGTCAGTCTGTGTGTGTGTCTATATATATGAGTGTGTGTGTCTGTATGAACGAGTGTCGTGTCATGAATAAAGAGAATTTTTCGTGTAATGCTTACTGTCGTAAGTAATGAACATAGTGTTCAAATCCTAGGCAAAGCTGTTGCCATTTTATATAGTGCTAATAACCTTTGGATAGGTATGAATCCTATTATTCCCCTTCCAACTATAGGTAAATATTCGAAAAACTGGCTTCTTTAAATTTGGTTTGGCAACCTGTCTAAAATAAGAAAATGCTTAATTTAAACCTGCCTAAACTCCGCTTAAAAACTGGCATTGTATCACATCCTGCTCGTACGGAGAATTTGGATATCTACCTATATATAATATAATATATATATAATATATATACAGAAAAGAACTGCAGAAAAAACAAAACGAACGAACTCATTTCGAAATGCAGACATGAGAACAAATTCTAAGAAGCGTAAAAAGCAAACCACACAGATTGATCAGAATAAATTGTTAAATATGTAAGAGATTTGGAAATTGAAATTTTATATAGAAAAATGAAAAAACCACAAATATTCATGATGAGTATCGATTGAGCCAAACGTAAATCAAAAATGTAAATGAGGAATGCGTTAGTTTTAATGATAGATTGAAAGCTAACAATTATATTTTGTCTATTGTATCGAGGGCAAACGAATGATTGACTGGATGGTTAGAATTTTATTTCAAGAAAAGAAAATGTTGTTTTAAAAATATATAAAGCCTTAATAAGACCTCATAGAGAAATTGTACTCAGGCCTAGGCTTCAGTGTCTAGACATGGAAATTGGAGTGTAATATATCAAAATAATTAATGGAATTTCTAATTATGGTAGACATTTGTTCAATATTTCTCCTCGAAGTGGAAATTTATTGTCAAGACAGATTTCAAAACTAAGTCAACTAACCAATAGAATTTTTTTGGTAATTGAATAATATACTTTTGGGAAAATCGACCAATCATTTCAAAACAGTGATAGTGTAAAAAAAATTAAGATTAAATTGGATTATTACAGAGAAAATATTAAGAAAAATAATTTAAGAGGCAATTTTTGGGAACTATCGGATAATTTACTAAATAGAATTTTATCTGTGTATAGATAATCATATTAAAAGAGTATTTTTTGTGCAAAGGTTTTTTAAGGTTGATGTGAAAAGATAGTAAAAAGCAGAGATGCCCAAAGAGGCATAGCAAACAAATAATGATAACAATAATTAACAAGCAAACAAATGGTAAATGCACAACTCAGAATCTGTCCAGGAGAATGAGACGCCATGAACTCCTCTGGGGTTTTGAGATACAAACAGATCACCTAATTTCGGCCAGACGACCAGACCTTGTAATTAGCTACAACAACAAAAACAACAAAAGAGAACTTATCGAATTGTAGACTTTTGCTGTCCCGGTTGATCATAGAGTAAAATTGAAAGATAGCAAAAAGAAGGATAATTACCTTGACTTTGCCAGGGAATTGAAAAAAACTATGAAACATGAAAGTGACTGTGATACCAATTGTAATTGGCGCACTCGGTACAGTCACGCAAAAGGATTGGTACAAGGATTGGTACAAGGATTGGGAGGACATAGAAATGATGAGGACACGTGGAGACCATCCAAACTACTGCATTGTTGAGATTGGCAAGATTACTGAGAAGAATCCTGGAGATTTGAGGAGACTTGCTGTCACTCAAACTCCAGTAAGAAACCATCGGCCAACGCTGGTGTGACAAACTCGAAAAGGAGTAATAATAAAAACAAACCAACAACGTAGAGGGAAATACTGGTTGAGAGATATGAAATTAGAAAGGATAATTTCAAGAAGTACTTCGAACTAGGTCTACGTACTGGGTACAGCAGATATACCATTCACATATTTAACTCTCACTTGTATGGTACGAGGAATTAGACGAGGGGCAATTGAATCTAAAAATAAAACATAACAATAGATAGATATCTATTGTTATATTTTATTTTTAGATTCGATCACTTGCGATTATGGCTTGGACCGTCCGCTTGCAACTAAAACGATTTTTTAAGACTGGTGAATCAACTGTATCTATTGTCTATAATTCTAACTGATCATGCTGAACGCCAAGAGGACTATTTCTTTTTAAATAAACGTTGGTAAATACAGCTCTAAGTACGATACTTTTTGAACATACTTCTTAAAGTTGTCTAATAATGTTTAATGCATTATACAGGGTGCGACAGAAAAACCTCATGTAACGTCGGAATGCTGCTGTTCCGCGTAGAAAATTGATGTTGCTATGGGTAGAAAATTTTAGAACCACAAGTTCATCGATTAAAAGCGCTCGATCTCCAGCAAATGTCTTGACTGTTAGACAGTCTATTATTAAATATACTAAACGTAAATACGCTTCTAATTGAACAATAAATGATGAGACATTAGCTAGATGGAGCTACCATTGTCTCTTGCATAAGTTCACTTGCACGACATGGGACAGTTTAAAATGTGGGGGGGGGGGGTATTTTCCACCGCATCCTGCCACAACTGCCACAAGCAGGATTCGATTCAAGATCAAGATTCGATTCAAGATCAATTTTTAAAAAAGTGTTCTACTCTTCTTAGCCGATTTTCTCCAAGTCTGTTACTAGTGAAATAATCAGGAATGCATTCTAATAAGCAGACACAAATAAAAAGTGTAATCAGTCAGAGAAATCTTATTAACCAGAGGAAAAAGAAACCAATTTTGATTTTAGAAGAATAGAGTAGAACATTATAAATGTGTAATGGCGTAATAGATTTTTGAAATGAAGTGTACATAAAAATTGTGTTTTGATGAGAAGGAATTTGACAAAAACGAATTATTATTGAATAAAGAAAAGCAACTGTAATATTACTTGTTAAACTAAAGCAGACAGAGGATGGATGATTTGTTTTGACTGATCGCTGTGTTCAGGACGGTTTGAAGTGAAAAAGTCGAATCCAAAAGCCCCATCTATTAATTGTCAAAAGCGACTGATCTAAAATTGGAATGGCCTATTTCCTTAATTTGAAAATGGAATTTTTAAAAACAATACCGATATGATACATAAAATTATTGAAATCCAAATTAGAAGAATATTGATATTTTTTGGTTTTGCCCTTCTCTACCCCTCAGATGAAAACATACGTAAATTGACAGGGTTTTCCCTCGCAATAGTAAACCAGCAAGAGACAGAAGAAAGAGCAGCACGTAAGTCGGTGGACAGTTTCCTGAGTCTTTGACCTTGTACCAGACTACCCTGAGTATTAAAAAACGAAGAAAGCCGAATATTATACAAAGTTGTGGAAAAGCAAAGAAGCTTAACATAATAAGGACTTGAGAAGCAGTAACAAGGATTAAGAAAAGCAAACATAACTGCCATTTAAGATTACCTAGCGCCAGACAACTGACAGCCAGAATAGAAAAGCCTAAAACTTATATGAGGAATTGACGGACTATAAACACATGAATTAGTTTCTGACTTATGCTTGTCACCCCAAAGAATGGGGGAATATGTGTATCATTTTCTAAAGATATTTTTTCAGTACAAATATTGTTATTTTTGCAAACCATGTTTTGTTCTCTATTTTTTTGCGTCAACTTTTATTTATTTATTTATTTATTTAATTTTACTTTATTAATTGTGCGGTCTCATTCGTTCACTCGCCGACCGACTATACCGACTAGCGATTGATCAGTTGTCTGGATCTTTAAAAAAATCACAATAGGTATCGAATCGGTCGTGTCATCTGAAGATCTATACGATCTGTGGACTGGAAGCGGAATCACCCGCGTGTTTGTAGAGGACGAGTGTACTGTCACAAAAATTCTTCATGCTTTCTTCATATTAAACGTTATGTGTTTACCCAACCCCTTTACCACGATCAGGATGTGACACAAAATGAATTCTTAAGTGGGGTAAAAGTGATTTGAAATCAGAGTTTTCCTTCTCCTTGACAGGTTGCCTAACCAAGGCTAAAAACCTAATCTGCCCTGCTATTGATCCATAATGGAAGGAAGAGGTGGATTCATGCCTTTTTCAAGAGTATGACGAAAATCGTAATACTACGCTCACCTCATGGTTACTTAACCGTCGCTTATCTAAAAATTGCAAACAGTGTGAAACAGGACGGTTAAGAATGGAGCTATGTTAACAGGAGGGAAGACCCCGTGGTGTAATGGTTAATGTGCTGGACTGTGACACTGTAGTAAGCTAGTTCGAACTCCAGTCCTTCACTTTCGAACTTGTACCCTTGGGAAAAATATTAACCACCTTATCCTCTTAGCTATGGGTTAAACATCAACACTGCTGCTCTTCTATAATGACTTTGGCATTAAATAACCCATGAAAGTTGATATGCCATTCAACAAAGAAAGCAACAAGACCAAATTTATTTCAGCATATGCATAGGTGAAGCATAGAGGGCTATTAATAAAAACGACTAGTTATTTACTAGGACCAATTATATATATATATATATATATAATGCCAGTAAGTAACAAAGAGTTCACGCACACACACACTCACACACACACACAGACACACACACTCACACATATAAGAGTATATATATATATATATATGTATATATATACACACAGGCACACATACAGTCTATATGGAAATCTGATCTCCCAAATTAAAAAAAAAGGGAATTTAAGCTGTAACCGTACTACTGTATGGTTACACAATTTGGATTCAAATAAAATGCTTTGATGAGAGTCTCCATATCGTAGTGGTGAATGTGCTGGACAGTAAGCGATTTCGAACTTTAGTCGCGCTATTACGTTCGCTTAAGAAAGGCATGAACCCACTTATCCCACCCAGCTATGGGTTAATTAGTACCTTTTCTGTCCGTTTACAAGGATGGATTTGGCATTAAATAACCCACGAAAGTTGATATGCAATCAAACAAAAAAAACCCAAACAAACCAAACGCTTGGAGAAGAAGCTTGATAGGAACTATTCCAGGATACTGAATGCTATTTTGAACAAAACGTGGAATGAACATCTTACAAAACAGTAGTTGTAGGATCACTTACCTCCCATCTCACAAACCATTTCTGTAAGACAAAGAAGACATGCTGAGTACTCTGGGTAAAGTAAGGACGAACTTACAGAAGTCGTTTTTCCTTTACATCAACTGATCAGTGATGGCTGACTATCACAAGGTTACACGCATCAGTTTTGTGTAAACACTGGGTGCCATCTAGGGGGCTTCGCTGGAAGCCGATAGGGAGGGATGGTGAGATAGAATCAAAGGAATCCGTGCTGACGGATGATGTATGATGATGATGATATTGTATTATGTGTGTATTTTGTGATTGTGTTTGTTTCTTTTTAAGTTCGACTAAAAGTTTGCAGATGTTTTTTTATTACTATTTGTTTTTGTTTTATTATATTTTGTTGTTGTTTTTATTATTATTATTATTCATTTATGAAAGAGTTGGTTGTGCAATATAGGAAATTCTACTCATCACCTCTAGTTGTTGTTGTCTTCCAGCTTCTCAGGTTTTTTTGGGGTTTTTGGGTTTTTTTTTTTTTGCTACTGTTGGCATTGTCATTGTTACCGAGCAGATTATTCATATTTATACTTTGTTAAAGAAAGAAAGAAAGAAAGAAAGAAAGAAAGAAACGAATAAAAGATTGATTAAGGAAGGAGGCATTTGCTTAGAAAACAGGCGATTTCGTCACACAATTGCCTAAAGATATAAACGAAAATGTACACAGAATTAAGTTAGGATTTATCTTTTTATTATTCTTTTTTTTTTTCAACAGAGAACGACGATCCTGAAAAGATGGCTTTGACATATAAGCATTGGACATTTCTATTCTTGCCAAATTTGTTACAATATACTTGATGCTCGCACACAGAATCACATTGGATTCGGTTTAATATACACACCGGAAAAATTAATAATGAAAGCATTGATTGTATATTTTGATACAACAGCTCATAAGCAATGAGAAATTCACGTTGTATTTGTGAATGGGTGACTATTGCACGTATCGCTGCTATCGATACAAATAAAATTATTATAATTACTTTGGTAGGTTTTCTGTGAAAATTCTGCGCACAGAGACTCTTTTCAAAACTTAATATTATAGAGAAAAAATAACGAGATGGATTGCAGATTAATAGAACGATAGAGGAAGGAGTGACTTACTAAGCTTAGTGTAGTCTGACTCAAGGTCAGAAGTATCGAGCACTCAGTAAGAAATGAACTTACTCACGATTGACTATAGGGTATACAACAGCCGTCAACCGGTAAAATCTTAATTCAAACCAGCTGTACTCTTAAGAATTAGCGTTGAATTGCACTCTGTTATTATCATAATTACTTTGGTATCTTTTCTGTAGATATTTCGGTCCATAATGTCTTTTTTTTTAATTTTATAAGACAAGAAAAAAAAAGAAGTCGTGGATGGCGGAATGGTTTTCATCAAAAATAAACTCGGGGTGCCCAGTTCAAACCCTGTTTAAAAGCTGTTTATGTTTATGTATCTTTGTGTTAGTCATTGACCTATATATTCTCCCTGTTCAGCAATAGATTCCTATTAGTATAGACTGGACTCTTTAATTCTATTAAATTTTTTAATCAAAATCTTTAATTCCAATATTTTTAGGTTTTTACCAAGTCTGCTATTAGAACAGCGAGTACTCTTTTCATGCAACTTTTCTTATTTGCTGTTCACACACACACACTCACACACACACATATATATATATGTAGAGAGAGAGAGAGAGAGAGAGAGAGAGAGAGAGAGAGAGAGAGAGAGACTCTTTTAGAAATGTTTGATTAAATAAGACAAACTTGCCTATTTTATTGTTGATGCGTTCAAGTTTTAGTATGAGTCGTTTGACATCTGGATAGAACAATTTAAAAAAGGCGTAATATTTTCCCCAAGTATATTCGGTCCCAACTGAAACCATCTTCGGATAAACGAACAGGTGAAATGACTAACTGAATGACGAGTTATATTCATTTATATAAAGAAGAACAAATAGAAAGGGAATTTATGAAAAAGGAAAACTTTTCTGGAGGTAAGAGGAAGAAAAATGTTGAAGGCAATTCAGAACACGGTTGCAATATTCGAAATTGATTTTGTTTCAAGAAAGTATGTTAATCTTTGTATAGAGTGCCTCAAGAATTTAAAGATGTTTTTTTTTGGGGGGGGTAATATGAAGGTGTTTTCAGTTAGAATGTAGCTTTGTGTACTTAAGGTCAGTTAAACCGAATCTTTATTCATTTGCTTAACCGTATAAAGCAGATATATAGTTGAAAAATTCCGAATAGTTTTTTTCATGGCTTCATCCTTATGATTTCTCCGATCCCCAGAAAATCCAGGCAATTAAAATCGTGTTGTTTTCTTTACAACTGCTGCACGAGTAATAACTACTCGAAGGTCATAAACGTTAGCCTCTCGATGACGTTTATGAACGTCCTCACAAGAACATTGTTCAGTGTTTTACTCACTTAAAATCCGCCAGTAGTGAGTGCTTTGAATTAATATACGCGGTATGCCTGAAAAGTAACGGGCAGGTATCACAAGCAATTTATTTCAATTTCAAACCATATGGTTAACTCTTCAAAATAACCCGTCTGCTCTTTCCTATCCTTCCCTGCGACTCTTCTATGCACAGCTGGAAGGATTCTTTTGGGATGCCCCTCAATTTTGTCTTTACGGTTCTTTGGATGATCTCCACGTCTTCAAAACGGACCGTCTTGATGATCCCCTTGAGCTTGGGGGAAAAAGTTATGCAGAGCAAAATCAGGTGAATAAAAAGGTTGTTCCAGTACAGTGTGTTTTTCTTAGCCAGGAATTACTGGATGCACAGTACAAGTCCAGTTACTTTTCAGACATGCCCAAATCCTCAGTGATAATCTTCCAAAAACTGTCCTTTTTCGTGGCCAGTTTACAAACTGTCAACCGATGATCACCATTCACTAATGATACAAACTGTCAACCGATGATCACCATACACTAATTGTCTAACTCACTCGATGTTGATCTCAGTCCTGCTTGTCAAAGGCCTCCCGCTCCTGGGGTCATCTTTTACATCCTCACTGCGCGACAGAGTATCATTTCCACACACTCGCTGAAACATTTCAAGGTCTAGTGACGGAGTTTTAGCCAAATGGATAAAAAAAATGTCAGGTTTATTCGTTGCTTGATATACATCGTTCGTTCTTCCATGCTAATGACCGAACGACCAGAAAAAGAGGAGGTATAAACAAAAGTATGTGAGAAAAGTGCAATGGTTGCTGAAAACTAGTGTTACAGTTATATTCTTCTAAGATACCATCTTAAATGATAACACAATCCGCTTATCCCTCTTTCGCCTATAGCTCACACAGCACAACTAGTCTTGTTACTTTTAAAACAGCCTTTGTACATATAAGTATCGGTAGACATGTCTAAATTATCTTCTCCCCCCTCTCTCTCTTTCTCTCTCTCTCTCTCTCTCTCTCTCTTCCTCTCTTTCTCTTAGATACGCACATGTACACATGGACCTCTAATACAATAAATTCTAAATGCATTCATATGCACTAACTTCTGTCTAGTAGTCTCATTAAAACAATTATCGTCAACCAATTTTCAGGCTTTCGCGGGAAAACAGAAAAACACAAAGTAGACGCAGTGAATTTCGCCATTCAAAAAATGGCGTCAGGATAATTTCTTAGTAATTTTCCACCAATCAGAAAGTTGGAAAGTTTTAAACCTGATTTGGGACTGTCAAGAGTTTCATTTCAAAGTAAATCTTAGCTTGTCTCTCTTGATAAAAAAAAAAAAAGAAAAGAAAGAAAAGAAAAAAATGACCGCTTTTCTTTCGCCGTCGCGTCTTGCAGACCGGTATATATATATATATATATATATATATATATATATATATATATATATATATATATATATATATATATACGCACACGTAGTGACTAAAAAGATGTAAAAAAAAAAAAAAAAGATCTGAAAGAAGAAGAAATAAAAAAGAAAATAATTGCCAGAAATTGTCACCCCCCAATGCACCCAACAAATCTACCCGTGCACACGCATAAAACTATTCCTTAACAAACATATCCGCCAATTTGTTTATACACACTGGTGCTAGCAAAGTGGTTGAGTATGTAGGAGTCATATTGCAGCTGGTTTCTTTTATTTAGAAAATGTTTATTGAGTACAGAAGATTAAAGTAGAAAAGAGAGAGTATATTATAATTTTTACACGCACAAACACATACACACAAACACATATACTTACACAAACATACGCATACACGCACATACATACACAAATACACACATTTATACACACATGCATATATACACACGAACATACTCACATACATACATATACATACACACACATACATAAACTCACGCATACATACTACACATAGACACACAAACATACATAAAAATAACCACACAAATACACACATATATATACATACATACACATAGACGCACATGTACATGTGTGCACACATACAAACACAAATATACACACAAACACATGCACATCATATACAAACACAGGTACATATACAAAGAAATACACAAACAAATATGTATACATATACATACACAAACAGACACAAGCATACACATACACGCATATAAAAATACATATACACACACAAACACAAATGCAGACATACACATAGATACACACACATGCAAACAAACACATATACAAATATACACATATACACACACGCAAGGCGCCTCTGGTGGTGTAATGGTTAGCAAGCTCGCCTAGCAAACCTACACGAGTGAGTTCGAGTCTCATTGGGTGCCCCTTTCATATGGCCTTGTGCCACATCTAAGCAAAAAGCTTAGTAAATTACCATATACGCACACGCATACACGTACACACACAAGCACACACATACAAGCATACACTCAAACACAAACGTACACATACACATGCATACACATACAAACAAACGCATATACAAATACACACATATACACACACGCGTGCAAACACACTCGTATACATATACACAAACATGCTTACCCACACACAAATACAAACAAACACATATGTTCATACACAAACACACACACAAATACAAACAAACACATATGTTCATACACAAACACACACACACACACAAATACAAACAAACACATATGTTCATACACAAACATACACACACACACA
Source organism: Sepioteuthis lessoniana (assembly GCA_963585895.1). Classification (NCBI taxonomy): domain Eukaryota; kingdom Metazoa; phylum Mollusca; class Cephalopoda; order Myopsida; family Loliginidae; genus Sepioteuthis; species Sepioteuthis lessoniana. The sequence goes on along the minus strand of OY757933.1, from coordinate 37,687,792 downwards.
CAAATACAAACAAACACATATGTTCATACACAAACATACACACACACACAAATACAAACAAACACAGATGTTCATACACAAACATACACACACACACAAATACAAACAAACACATATGTTCATACACAAACACACATACACACACACACACAAATACAAACAAACACATATGTTCATACACACATACACACACAAATACAAACAAACACATATGTTTATACACAAACATACACACACACACACAAATACAAACAAACACATATGTTCATACACAAACACACATACACACACAAATACAAACAAACACATATGTTCACACACACACACATAAACAAACACATATGTTCATACACACACACAAATACAAACAAACACATATGTTCATACACAAACACACATACACACACACACAAATACAAACAAACACATATGTTCATACACACATACACACACAAATACAAACACATATGTTTATACACAAACATACACACACACACACAAATACAAACAAACACATATGTTCATACACAAACACACATACACACACAAATACAAACAAACACATATGTTCACACACACACACACACATAAACAAACACATATGTTCATACACACACACAAATACAAACAAACACATATGTTCATACACAAACAAACACACACACACAAATACAAACAAACACATATGTTCATACACAAACATACACACACACACAAATACAAACAAACACATATGTTCATACACACACACACAAATACAAACAAACACATATGTTCAAACACACATACACACACAAATACAAACAAACACATATGTTCATACACACACACACACACACACACACACACACAAATACAAACAAACACATATGTTCATACACAAACTCACACATGCACATACATACATACATACATACAAACATATATACACATACGCACACATACAAACACACGCATACACATACACACATACACATATATACACAATTACACGCTCACAAACACATGCAAGCACACACGTACATACAAATACAAACAGACACACATTCACATACAAACACACGCACAAATACACACATATACACACACGCATATAAGCATACTAAAACACTGTCATGGCAATTGCTTCGTCTTAACAGACAACAGCCATCCCAATGCTCATCACCACCCTCACAACAGTTGCTGGGTGAATTGTCAGTGACACCCAAACCACGTCCGTAGGCCCGAAGGTAACTAACCATTGATATATCTCTACTTCGATGGATTTAAGTGGCACAAGCTTGTACAACACCAATACCACTCACTGAATCCTTGCAAATATAACCCAATGACAAGCAAAAGCAAGACGATTGGTAAATGCGTGGATCACAGGTTTTAGATCAGAGGTTCCGTCTCCTATATGGATGTCACAACAATAACTCAAGGGCCCATCACTCCGAGTGGTTTAAATGTGCCCCAAACATCAGCCAGGGAATTTCTACGTACCGGCGCACATATATATATATATATATATATATATGAATAATCATACACTCATACATGTACACCTACATATATACATACATGCACACGCACACGCACACATACATACACAATAAGCTAGGGCTTGCCTTCAGACGTCCCACCTCAGGAGTATCCTTCTCCTGGATGGTCTCTCTTACCGGACTGACGAGCACCATCTACCCAGAGCAACTGGTTTTAAGGCACCTGTTACTCACCTGATGAGCCCCCTCCTGTCAGCAGAAACAGGTCCGCCGGGCTTAGTGATAAGCCACATGAGAAGGCCAGGAGTAGAACTAGGTTGTTAGAGGCTAAAGATTTGAGCATGCATTGGGAGTGTTTTATAGGAAAGAAGGAGCTCGTCCCCACTTCCACCGCCGGCATTATGACAACTATTGGACCCAAAACACTCTCATACACATACACAAACACACATATCTATGCAAACACACACACACACACAAACACATATATTCACTCACAAACAAAAGCAAACAAAGATACACACAGAGTACACACGAGCTTAGTGTAACGGTTATCTTCGAAAGAAATGCAATCAGTGACTCCTAGTCTTGAATAATGTTTGAGTTTTACTTCGAGCTGTCATTGGAAAAAATATATGAATCCAACTGTTATTGGTAAATAATGGGGTATACTAGGTTTGTAGGACAATGAGTTAAGAAGAGGGAAAACCCTGAATTCAAACCTTCTGTGACAGGTTTTTGGCCAACTGACGGTGTACAATAACTGCTAAAAAACAACCAAACAAACAAAAACGAACAATTATACGTCTGTGTTAACCCGATGTTTTGTTTCTTTGTAAACTGTCCTAGTGGTGTTGGTTGTTTCTTTACGATGTATTTTTCTCAGCCAGGTGCTCAGTATAATTCCTGTTATTTTTCAGACATGCCCAAATCCTCGTGATAACTTCCAAACACTGTCATTTTTTATGTTGGACTCCAACATCGTAGTAAGCGAGTTCGACACTTCAGTTGTGCTATTACTTTCACTTTCAGATTACTGACCCTTGGGAAAGGTATAAACCACTTCATCCTCCAACTAAGGGTTGGTTGGTTGGTTGGTTTTATGGCATATCAAGCTTTGTAGGTTATTTAACACCAAATCCATTTGTATGCAAATAGTTCTATTTCAAACAATTCAATTTAGCATGAGTACACAGTTTAATTGTCAAAAACATTTCTATTTCAAGCTATTCAGTTTATTCAAACAGTTCTAATTCAGCTAATTCAGTTTAGTATAAGTACAGATTTTGTTTAATCACTGTTTAATGTCAAACCAGTTCTAGATTAAACAATTCAGTTTAGTGTAAGTAGTGTTTCAATGTGGAAAACAGTTCCATTTCAAACAATTCAGTTTAGCATAAGCACGCAGTTTAAATATAAGTACAGTCTAATTGTTAAAAACATTTCTATTTCAAGCTATTCAGTTTAGTCAAACAGTTCTAATTCAAACAATTCAGTTTAGCATAAGTGTGCAGCTAGTTCTATTTAACCCATAGATAGGGCCATATCAAGTCCTACCATTTCGGGCCAGAGTGGAACTGGGAGCAATGGCAATGAAAAGGTGCTCCGCATTGCCAAAGCTCCAGCATTACTGGAACCTCACCATCAGATTGTTTAGTGTCATATCCAGAATAATCGTTGTGGGGGGTCTTACCCCCTTTGCAAAGAAGCAATCCTTGTATTCTACAGTCCCAGCCGATTGGGCAATCCAACTATTGGTTGTACAACTACTGTTCTTTTACTAGAACTGATTTTGCATTAAATAACCCACGAAGCTTGATTAAAAAAAGACAAATCAATGACTGAAGTGCATTTATTTTTCGACGAATTTCTTCTGTTCAGCACTTGCCGCATTCGGTATACTAAATCTGCATTATCGACAACAATCGATAGATACAATTCCCTCTATTTGTACAATTGATCACTTCTTGTCGACTAGTTTTTGCAGGACTAGTTAAGAAGTTCCATTAGACTCTAATCGATTCTCCTCACAGACTGCTATGTTTCAATCTCTTCTCTCCTGCTAATTGGATGCAATATAAAAAAGGACGTTCTTGCGAGGTATCATCTAATTCTGTCGACGATTTTGTGATGTTCTAAAAGAATACGACAAAAGTATTTCGTGTAAATGAAACCGATTCACAAATAATGTAATTCAGAAAATTTGACAGTGAATGATTGAGTTAGATTGCAAGTAAAGTTTTATATAAATAAAGTATGAGAAATCATCCATAGTCATTCACATCAGTCTATTGGAGCCGCCTATCTAATATCTTTTTTTATAAGGCTTTTTTTTAAAAAAAAAAAAAACTCTTTCTTTTTTCTTCTTTCTTTTACTTTTCTTTTCCCCGTTTTTTTTCTTCTCTTTTTTTCCTCCTAATTTTCTTACATTTTTTCTTTGTATTTGATTCTTAATTTTTCATGTTTCTTTCTTTCTTTCTTTCTTTTCCATTCTTTTTTCTAATATTTTTCTTTTTTCAGTTTCAATTTTTCTTTTTCTTTTCATGTCATACTTTCATTCTTCTTTTCCAATTCTTTCTTTCTTTCTTTCTTTCTTTCTTTTCTTTCTTTCTTTTCTTTTCCATTCTTTTTTCTAATATTTTTCTTTTTTCCGTTTCAATTTTTCTTTTTTCATGTCATACTTTCATTCTTCTTTTCCAATTCTTTCTTTCTTTCTTTCTTTCTTTCTTTTTTCTTTCTTTCTTTTGCATTTCCTTTGTCCTTTTTTCAATTTTCTTTCTTTTTATTATTTCTTTCTATTTTTCTATTTTTTTTTTTTTGGTATTATTTCACTCTATTTTCCATTTTTCATTCTTTTTTCTTTATTTCTTTTCCATTTGTCTTTGTTTTATTTTTTTTTTCTTAATTTTTTCTTTTTATTTCTTTCCCCTTTCTTTTGTTATGTTTTTATTCATAATTTTTTCTATTCTTCTTTTGTCTTTCTTTCAAAATGTTCACGTCTTTTTCCTTCTTTTTTCTTTTTTTTTCCAGTAATTCTTTCTTTCTTTCTTTCTTTCTTTCTTTCTTTCTTCAGTATTCTCGCCTTTTTTCTTTTTTCCTTCTTTTATTCATTCATTGATTCATTCTTTCTTTTTCACTTCTTTCTTTCTTTTATTCAGTTTTTCTTTCATTCTTTCTTTCTTTGAATATTATCTTATTCATCTATGTCACATCTTCTTCATTAATTATTTCTTCTTAACATTTGCATATCCTTTCCTTGGCTCAGTCAGCTGGGGCTGCAGAATACACCGACTGCATCTCTCTTTCCCTAACAAGTGTCCTGTTTATGACGCTAAACAATCTGATGGTGAGTAATGATGGAGTTTGGGGGAATGCAGAGTACTCCTTTATTGCTATCGCTCCCAAGTCCACTCTGACCCGGAGTGGTAGCATCTGATAGGGTCCTATCAATGGGTCAAATAGAACTAAACTGTGTGCTTATGCTAAACTGAATTGTTTGAAATAGAACTGTTTATACACAAAGAAAATGGATTTAGCATTAAATAACCTACAAGAGTTGATATGCCATAAAACTAAACCAAACCAAACCAAATATACTTTCCTTAAAACTGTTTTCCGAACTCTCGTTATATTTTTTCAGTCTTCTTAAATGCCACTTCAAGTTGAATCCTTTATCATTTCCAAAGTAAATTAGCAATCTTTAATATTTAATGTAAGTTACTTCTGGGCGCAAACGAAATATGGCTTTTAAATGAGGTTATAAATATTTACAAGTATCTGTTTTTCTGATACTTCATCCAGTCAGTCCTTTTCCTACCGACATTTTCAAAAACTTAGAGCAACTAATGAGGACTAAGGTCACTCACTATCTTCGTGATCATCTAAAAATTACCTCCAAAACTTCAATCGGGCAAGTCTTTTCAGTTTTTTCCTCATCATTTTAAATACTATCTTCTATTTATGAGTGTGGAATTTCTCCAAGTGAAAGATCGGTACTAAAATTTATTGTCTACTAACAAAATCTAAAGTTTAAGCATTTATTTAATAACTTGGTCCAAATCTAATTTGCATGCCCGGGAGAAAAGAATAATATCACATGCAACAATTGAGTATGCATCCAACTATTCTCCTTCCAGCTATGGGTAAATAGTAGGACAGACTAGGCTCTTTAACCTTCGTATGGCAACTGGCCTAGCAGAAGAAAAACTGAATTCAAATCCGTTAAACTCTGCTTTAAAAATTGACTCAGTGTAACATCTTGCTCACGTTGAGGTGTTGGGTAAATGTGTATAACAATATAGTTAGTAATGTGTTCTATAATGATTGTATGATATTAGATTGTTCGGAAAATACTCTTCGATTTTTCCATAAAATGTTTAACTTCTCTTATTAATACATTTACATTCCAAATGATTAAAGTGCCCTCTTTCTTAATTTTCTATCACTTCTTTCAGAATTTTGGTTTTGAATGTTATATGTCTCTAATTATGAACATGAAAAAAAGTGATACGTTTACTTTTCAAGTTTGATTATAATTTTGCTTCATGACAATGCTCGGCCACATGTTGGCAGGATGTTACTTCAAAAGCTCACCGACTTGAAATTTGAGACTTTTTCACATAAACCATATCCTCCTGATCTCATGTCCACTGACTATCCATTTTTCAAGCATCTGGGCACTATTTATGCACCAAAATTTTCCGATCTGATGGAGAAGTAAAAACGACATTCAATGATTTTTTTGTATCAAAACCTTTAAAGTTTTATCGCACGGGTATAAATAACCTTGTTAATCGATGGCGGAAATACATAGACGTTTAGGGATCATATTTTGACTGATTAAAATAGTGTGAATTAATTCATTCTGGAATAAAAATTCATTTTAAAATTGAAGGTTGTTTTCCGAATAAGTAGTATATTTCTTTTTGATGATTGATTAATTTTATTTGCTTATTTGTACTCAACAAAATCTATGAAATAGTTTCGTCTCGCTGCTAAATAAACAAAATATAAATCAGATATATAAATATTTTCCAAGGAAAAAAATTTTTTTTAAAGAATTTAAAAATTAACTTAAGGGTAACAGACTTAAAAAAAACATCTTTCTATGGGTTTGTTTCTAATGTAAAAACGTAAATATTTCCAAATTATGAAATCTTTTAGTTTTAATGCATTTTCATTTTACGATTCAGGTCAAATTTTCTGCAAGATGTTGCACTTTTTTAATGATTTAAATTATCTGAAAACTTTTAAGAAATATGAATATTTTCCCAAGTAGAATTGTTTTCGGTTTTAATTTGATTTCGAAAGACTGAAATACAATGATGATAACTGAAATGGTTTACGTAAAATCTAAAAATTTTCTATGTTAAATAACCAATAAACCTTCCTAGCAAGATATATTGGTTATCTAGTTGCTATGGTAATTCTAACCAATTTAAGGCATAAGTTGATTCTTTGAAGAACATCTTATAATTCTAACTGTAAATCTTTTCCTAAGAACATCTGATTTTTTATATATTTATCACCTTAGTGATAAGATGAATTATTTAGCTTATAATTCCTTGCTATTGGTTTAAATCAAACCCGAAACTGAAGATGTCTTTCAGAAATTATCAAGTGGAGAAAAAAAAATATATCACCTTTTCTGCCCACTTGTGTTAGTTTTTCTATTTTTTGATTTGAAATTTTTGCCCAAAACCAATTTCACTTTCATAACCGGGCAAATTTAGAGGCATCATAAAACCGGGCCATTGGCCTAATGAGTAAAGTGTTCGCCAATGGTCCGGGAGACCATGGTTCAATCCCCGATCGAGTCATACCAAAGACTCAAAAACTGGTACTTGATGCCTTGCTTAGCACTTAGCATTATAAGGTGAGGATAAAGGGTAAAGTAGAGCAATCCTGGGAATGGAGTAGCGCCCTCCCCTACACCTCGGTGTAGTAGCTATTGAAAAGGGAGCCTTCGGGTCACCCTTGACTAACTTTACTTATATCATAGAAATGTTTATGTTAAAATGTTCCGTTTTCCGAATAGTTCTGTTCCTTCTGTGGCATAATTCTATGCATGACTGGATTCTGAGGGCACGGCTGTTAGAAGAGAAAAAGGAGAATCCTCTTTTCCAGTCTCTTTCTTTTCTATTTTGTCATTATTAACATTTCTTCCTCAGCTTTGTCGTTATGGCCCTCTTGCTGGCTTTCATGCCTTCAATGATCCCCTTGAGCTTCGGGAAAAAGTCATACGAAGCAAAATCAAGTGAATAGGGAGGTTGTTCCAATACGGTGATGTTCCCCTCGGCCAAGAACTGTCGGTCGCTTTGCACACCAAGTCCCGTTATTTTTCAGATGTGCCCAAATCTTCGGTGATAATCTTCTAAACTCTGCCTTCTTCCTTGACCAGCTGATTTTCAACAGTCCACCGACGATCGCCACGCTGACGCAGAGACTTAAAATAGACCATTGGGTTCCCTTTATAACAGAATCCCATAATGATATCAATGCTTCTATTTAGGAAGGATTCCATTGTCATCTATGGAATTTAGATGATTTTAAAATACAGACATAAAAAAGAACCATTCAGTCGCTGATTGGACAAGAAATTGTTTTATCCTCAAAGAGTATTTTAAATGTGTTGCTCTAATAAAAATAGCGCTTTGTGGTAAAGGTTTTTTATGGGTTATGATTACAAACAAACTCAGAAATTTAATATGGATTTTATAGGTTTTATTTATATAACCCTACTACCAGATTAGTATATACAAAAACCATAACCTGTCCAAGAGAATGAGATGCATACAATTCTTATGGATTTTGAGAGACAATCGGATCACCTAATCTCAGCCAGACGACCAGACCTAGTATTGATTAACTAGAAAAAAAGAATGTGTCATCAAATGAATTTTATCGTTCCAGCAAACCACTGTGTGAAATTATATGAAAACAAAAATATAGACAATTATTTGAACTTTGCCAGAGGACTCAAAAAATCTGTGGAACATGAGGATGACGAGAATACCAATTGTAGTTGCTGTACTTGGAATGGTCCCCAAATGCCCGGAAAAAAGACTGGATGATCTTAATGAGCTAGAGATTAGAGGAAGAAGTCAAACCAAAGGGGGTGTCCTCGTGGTGTAATGGTAAAAGCGATGGACTGCGGAATCGTAGTTAGCGAGTATTACGTTCACTTTCGGGCAAATACCCGAAACCCCCTTATCCTCCCAACTATGGGTTAAATATCCGAAACCCCCTTATCCTCCCAACTATGGGTTAAATAGTACCACTACCGTTCTTCTAAGAGAATAGCTTTGGCATTAGATAACCTATAAAGGTTGATATGCCATTAAACAAAGAAACCAAACCAGACCAAACCAAACCAAACCGAAACCAAAGCACTACTCAAATCAGCTAAGATAATGAAAAGGCTCATGGAGACGTGAGGAGACTTGCTGCCACAAAGACTTCAGTGAAAATCGGGGGAAAGTTATGGCAAAGTTGGTGTGAAAAACCCGTAAAAAGTAAAATAATATAAGCATCAAGTAGAACCAATAACAGAAGTCAAAGAAGATATTATTCTCTGAGACTTTGCTATACGAACTGACAGAATATTTTTTAAACTTCCTTCTAATTAATATATCAGTGCAAACAGATATCAGTCAAAGAATATATTCGATGGAGGAAATAAATAAATACAATGACTTGGAAATAGAAATTGCAAAACAATATTACCTTGTCAGTAATAGAGGGAGCCCTGGGTATGATCAAGAAAGCGACAGATAAGCACATTAAGAATATTAACCTAGCAATCCCAACCTATATGAAATATTTAAAAAATACACTTTGCAGAACTGCTTATCTCCTTAGAAGAGTACTATCACTTTGATTAGAGAATATCAACCCAAAGAAGGCAGCAAAACATAAATACATAAAATTTCATGGAAATAAATAATGAAAGTTAATCCGACAATACAGAGAAAAATATAGAGAAAAATCCATCGGTGATCAAACGTCACTCGATATCACCCTTTCTAAGTCCTGATGAGGGTTCATTAGAACCGAAACATTATAACGTCGATTTGCTTTTACATTAAATTTTTCTCTCTGGATTACCTTGTTTTTCAATTTTTCTCTACAGAATTTAATCACAACTTTCCCCACACTAAATCTTGGTTAAAAACACGGTGACGTGTTGTAAGAAACTGAAATAAATAAATAAATAAATAAATAATAATTCATTGTAAACAATTATAGCTTCAAATAACTATAAATAGAAATAATTTACACACACTTATTTGGTTTCAAGTATTCCTATCTAATACTTATAAATTGCACAAAGATCTATTTAACTCACAAATGAAACTCCAACAAGTGGAACGGGGAGTAATAGTAACTAAAGGCTGGCACGAAATTCTCAAGAGTTCTAGAACTGGAGCCTTACCACTGTATGCAGTGTAGAGTCAGAGCCAGGAGACAAGTGTGTTTTCATTTAGTGTCAAAGACGTATCAAAGACTTCTTAGAGGAAGAAATAGTATTTGATATCAAAGACTTCTTAGAGGAAGAAATGCTAATAATGACAAAATGGCAAAGAAAGAGACTGAAAAAGACGATTCTTCTTTTCTCTTCGAATGAATCCATAACAACAGTGATCTCAGAATTGACATTGAGAGTCTTCGGACAATAAACGACGAAAAGGAACTCATTTGTGAAAGCAGAAGACATAAGATGCAGCGGCAAAGTTTTAATTGGAGTTGAAATGCTTTGATCATTTATCGACGAACTTACATCTGGACAATTCCCGCACTTGAATATACAGGATGTGACTTGCTGGATGCAAGTGAACTTAGGCAAGTAGTAATGGTAGCTCCATTTCGCTAATGACTTACCAATTTATTTATTTATTTTTCAGATACGATCAGTTGAAATCATGGCTTGGATCAGTGGATTGTTTGAGGGAGACCTCGTTAGAGTGGTATCAGCCGTCTACAAATTGTCAACAAATATTTATAAACTCGCTCGTCAGCAGTAGATTGACCAATCAGCCATGACTAAAGCATATATGAACAGCGGCAAGCTTAGTCTTAATACGTATTCCAGCCTTGTTATTTAGAAGGCGTACATTTTGCTTCGCACAACTGAAAACAAGATGGCTACACGAATCTCACCAATTTTCAACGACTGCAGCTCAGCAGGAAAGCAAATTTTCGATTGGGGATTGCTATTTGCTGTTGAAACATTTTTTTAACACTAGTGAATCAGTTATAGTTACACAGAGAGCTTTTCGTGCACATTTCATTTTACGTCGGAATGATGCTGTTCAGGATAGAATTTTCAACCCATAACTGTATCGATTGTCTATGACTCAAACTGATCATATCTGAATACTGAATTTCAAGGGGACAACGTTAAAGAAAATTAAGCTTTAAGTATGATACTTTTTGAACACACTTCTTCAAGTTGTCCAATAAAGTCTCATGCATTGTACAAGGTGCGACAGAAATACCTGCCACATTTCAAACTATTACCTGTGTGGTGCAAGTGAACGTAGACAATTAGTAATGGTAGGTACATCTAGCTATTGTCTTATTCATTTATAATCAGATACCATCCGTTACGATTATCAGTGGAACCGGTGCCCACTATGCGTTTGCTGTTGAAAGGATTTTTTTTTAAGACTGACGAATCTATAATTGCTACACAGAGAGCTTTTCGTGCACATTTCATGTTCGAATGACATTGTTCTGGATAGAATTTTTTTTACCCTAGGCAATATGGATTTTCCATCTATTTTTCTGAATCAGAAAATAATTGGTAGTTGGAGAATTAAATTAATGACATTTTTTTAAAAATTGAACATCATATTTTAACAGAATGTTTTTCAATATTTAGAAATACGAGTTTAGATTTCTTCAAGATAAATTTATTTAGAATATACTGCCACCACCTGACATTTACTATTTTGCGTAAGTGATGCATTATATGGACGTGAAGTCTTTAGGCATCCGCTTTGTATACCGTCTAAGTTTCTGCGCCGCACAGGAGAGTTAATGGTGCAGTACACAGCACATTTATTTTCTATGAAGAGGTCTTTGTTGAGGTAAACTTGTTTCCTCAGCCTACCAAAGGCCTTAGAAGCATCTGACGTTTGTGTATCTAGTTCTGCTTCTAATCTGTTGTTTTTGTCGACTGTGGAACGTAGTAATTTACGAAGGTCTTTACTTCGATTTAGCACAAGGCCAAATGAATGGGGCACCCAATGAGACTCGAACTCACTCGTGTAGGTTTGCTAGTCTAACTTGCTAACCATTACACCACCAGAGGTGCCCTTCGACTGTGGAACGTAGATATTTGAATTTGTATGCTTGGTTTAGTACCTATGCCTTTCTCTGTATGTCTTGGTCAATGTCATGAGATCCCGGATGGGGTTGGTACATAACCTTGGTTTTCATAAGGTTAATTTTCAGCCAAATGCCTTTGTAACATATACACGTCCAAAAATATACGACCAAGATACGAACACGTGAAATAGACATAGGGAATCCGAAACTCTTGACGACTCTCTTTTATTTACCTTTTTGAGTTTAAGGTTTTTCGACACGAGGAGAGAGAGACACACAATTTATTACTATGCTTACTTTTCCATCTGACCCCACCACATGCAGTCCCCGCCGCAAACTACTGGTCTGGCCTCAGCGAGCTCCGAAAATCGACTTGCTTCGTCCAAGCCCAAATCTCAACTCACTCGTTCGGAGTTTAAATCTCAACTGTTTTTTTTTTTTTTTTCAAATTCCGAAATCCTCAGCCCATCGCTTCCGGGCATGACGTCATTCACATCCCCGATCTCATTTTCTATCTGGGGTTTTTATTGTGACATCTGTGATTGTCACATCCACCCCGCACGCGCGTTAACACCTGCACTCAATGTGTGCACCTAACTAACCCATGCACTAAGCCGAAAGGTTCTCAGCCTAACTAAACAGAAAGATAAGATATACAAACGAAAAATGATAATATTAAAAAAATCCCTCCGCAATTATATAACATCTTTGCAAATTTCGAGAAAAGGATCAATAGTCCGGGAGACCGGGGTTCAGTCATAGGTCGAGTCACACCAAAGACTCAAAAAATGGTACTTGATGCCGCCTTATTTAACACCCAGCATTATATTATTATCAAGGGTAAATTGGATCAATCCAGGGAAAGGAGTAGTACCCTCCCCTACACCTCAGTGTAGTAGCTAATGAAAAGGGTGATTTCGGTTGCCCTCGATTATGGTCGCCAACTTATTTCCTGTGCATCTTGGAGGTTGTGTGCAACAAAGACGTACCAGAATATTTCTGGTCTTATTTGCCAACGAATTGACTGGTAATGAACAAAAAGATCAAATCCTCCAGACAGATCAAATATCGTTGGAAAATATCACCCCAAAAGGCAGCAAAAAACATTGACAAATATGGTTTTATTTATAGATTTTTTATTATTTCGATCCCTCCGACGTTTTATTTTTATTTACAGATTTTTATCTATTTTGATCACTTGAACGTCAGCTGAGACTGTAAAATATGCCGATTGTATCTCTACTGAGGGATAAAATACCCCTCCACAAACAATGTCGTGGGTATGAAATTAAACTACATCTGATGGTGAGGCTCAAGTCTTGGAATTTGGAAAATGTACAGTGCTCTTTCCTTACAATAACCCTCAGGTCCACTCTGATTCGGGGTGGTAGTACCTGTGAGGGTGCCATTTATATGTCAAATAGAATATTTAATCGTTTTCTATAATTTAAAATTATTTCATTATGTGCCAACAATTAACCGATATTAAATTGAATTATCAGTGATAAATATCAATACTTGAAACTATTTAACTGTGTGCCAATAAATGAGCTCTAACAACTCGTTAAAAATGTTCCCTATAAATTATTCGTTTACAAATCATTGAATATATATATGAACAGGATTTGTCATTAAATACCCTACAAGGTTTAATATACCATAAAAGACAACAAACCACTTGAACGTTTCATAAGTGGTAGAACTTACAGAAACAAAGACATTGAAAACGGTCTTTCGACTTTTTTGTTTGGGATGGGGGAATAAACCTCTTGATTTCTTTAAAATCTCTAATCGAAAATTTGTATTCTTGCTAGGCTGCAGTCGTTGAAATTGGTGGGATTCGGGTAGTCATCTTGTTTTCAGTTGTCCGAAGCAAAATGTACGCCTTCTAAATAACAAGGCTGGAATACGTATTAGTAATTTACGGAGCTCTTTGCTTCGATGTGGCACAAGGCCGAATGAATGGGGCACCCAATGAGGCACGAACCCACTCGTGTAGGTTTGCTAGTCAATCTTGCTAACCATTACACTGCCAAAGGTGCCCAGGATGTGATACGTATTAAGACTAGGCTTGTAGCTTGCCGTTGTTCATATATGCTTTAGTCATTGCTGATGCTGCTGACGAGCGAGCTTATAAATATTTGTTGACAATTTGTAGACGGCTGATACCCCTCTAACGAGGTCTCCCTCTAACAATCCAACAAAAATAAATGTGATGATATCTTTTATGATATCTCATTTACATGTGTTTTATATCCTCAATCTTTTATTAATCTATATGATATTTTAATTTGAAATATTATTAAAGACATAATTGGGCGCCTCATTCATTCGGCCTTGTGCCACCTCGAAGCAAAGAGCTTTGTAAATTACAATATTATTAAAGACATTATTTTCACTCTGTGCCAGTTTTTCACACCAGTTCTAACGGAAGTACGAGTGACAGCAAGTCTTACCAGATCACCGGCTCTTCTAATTATCCTAGCCATTCATAACAATGAAGTTTAGATAGTCTTACTTCTCCCTCTCATCACCACTTCTTTCGGTCTCTTTTCCCGACCTATGAAGAACGTTCCAAGGGCTCCATCTACAATGGTTAATAGTCTTTTCAGCTCTCTGGCAAGACCTAGAGTATTTGTTTATTTGATTTTCGCTTAGTCTTAGATAATTTCAAGTACTATTCGTCAGCATGATCAAATCTTAGTCTCTTGAACAATTCCCCAGGGGATCACATTTCCCACCCCGTCATGTATTCATTTTGTGCCATTCGCTTGCTAATCTTCCGCAGATCATCAATTTTTGTTCTGATAACCGGGACATTGGCCCAGCGGTTAGAGTGTTCGCCAATGGCCCGGGAGACCTGGGTTCAATTCCAGGTCGAGTCATACCAAAGACTTTAAAAATGGAACTTGATACCACCTTGCTTAACACTCAGCATTATAAGGTACGGTTCAAGGGTAAAGTGGAGCAATCCAGGGAATGGAGTAGCGCCCTCCCCTACACCTTGGTGTAGTAGCTATCGAAAAGGGAGCCTTCGGGTCACCCTCGACTATGGTCGCTAACTTTTACTTATAAATAGATATACGTTTTCTCTCTGGAGGTTTCTCCTTCAGAGCCATTACCTTAGGCGTAATAAATCTTTTTATAGAATAGTCATAAAATAAATTATATATAGCGAGCAAATTTGTCGAAAAACGCTACGCGTAATGGTCCATTTTCTTTCATCAAATCAGCAACAGGGGAACGCTATGTGTACTCCCTGACTAAAGTCGTTGCCAAAATTTACTTTATATCTTAACAGGAAGTGTTACATCATTTTATTGTGGTACTACGTGATGACTGCAAATTGAATTTTGCGTATCAGAGGTACAGATTTTCAAAGAATAATGAGTGCTTACAAGTTTAAAGCATTAATTAAAATAAGTATAAATTCACGGTCTCTCCCTCAATTGCAGTGTAATACTACGCCTAGAAAAAAAATGTAATTAGCGTTCTTAGGGGCTGTTTTCCCCCTTCCTTTTTATTTTTGTTCTTTAGCTAACTTCATTTTCTTCGGTTTATGTGTTATTGCATATTGCTGTAATTTAATTGTACACACATCATGATTGTCAACTTCAACCTTATTTTCTTTATGTTGGTTTTCGTTTCGCTTTTCTCTATGCAAACCCCATTTCATTCAGCCGGTTTCTTACAGTTCTATTACAAGCATTAACTTTTTCTTTATTACCCGTTAGAGATTCCCTGAATGATCACGTGGAGGCTGAAACTATATCAAAGTTTCTTTAATCACTAATTACATATACATATATATATATATATATATATATATATATATATATATATATATATATATATATATATTTATCCCGGAGAAATTTTCCGTCTACATAAAATCCGAACAAAATTCACTGGTGGTAGTGGGGGAATCAAAAACTACATTTGTTGATATCTGTCAAGAACTTTGACATTCTTTGAGACAAAAAATAAATAATAATCAAGGTTGATTTTTTTTTTTCAAATTTTTATTTATTTATTTTGATTTTCTTTTTTCTTACATTTCCTATTTCAAATGAGGTGGTACCGTCGATAGGGCGGGTTGAATACAACAACCACTATTGTTACACTTTTTTTTTTTCTTTATGACGTCTACATGACGATTAGTACAGTCTGGTCACTATTGATACAGTTTTGAAATAGAATATATTTTCACAATTACTTCCTTTTATTTACTTCTATATCAAATATAGCATGGTTTAAAGAACAAGATATACTTACACACGTGACGTTTACAAACAAAAGGAAAAAATGATAAAATATATATATATATATATATATATATATATATATATATATATATATATATATATATACTGAAATGAGATTTCAACCAATCAAACTGCTTTATATATTTTGTTAGCAAATAAGTCATCTCAATGCGTGATAATGATAAATTTAGATTGGATTTGATACTTTTCATTTTATTTTGAAAACAATTGTACACGAAAATGATACAATATTTAGAAAAAAATTATCGTATTATCAAAATAAAAAAACAAAACAAAAAAGATCTATTTATTGCTGATATCCAAAATAATTATTTAGATTAGAATTTTTGGTTTTTTTTAATACTATGAATTGACTAATTAATTAATAAAAAAAAAAAAAAAAAAAAAAAGAAAAAAAGATGGAGTATGAGATGTCTTCTGCGCAAGCGCTACATTTCAACAAAACAAAAATTATTTACTTAACTTATAAAAATAAAAGCACAAAACACAGAATCTCTAACATTTACTAACAAAGATTAAGTGTTTTGCTACAAAATCAAAATTGGGGGGAAATTCAAGAAAAAAAAAATCCAGCGGAAATAATTTTGTTCGTTAAATCTTACAAAAAACAAAAAAAAACAAAACGCATATACAAAGATATGTAGACACGTATGTATTCATTATAGAAAGAATGAAAGTAATTACATTGTTTTGGGAGGGAACAAAACCCAAAAGAGATTTTTTTGTGAGAGAAATGACTTAATATATATTTATATGAAAGAAAACTACAGATTTCCTTTTTTTTTTTTTTTTTTTGGTATTATTGAATTATTAATATTGTCATTGTTATAATGGCTGGTTTCATTTTTTTTTTTAAAGAGAAACCAGTAAAAAAAAAATATTAGTTTAATACTTATGAAATAAACAGAAAAATACTTGGTTAGACCCTGGGCACACCCGATTCGCTTATCTCTTGTTATATGCATTAATATTCTCGTTAATCAATCTTACGGTACATTTTGATTCAATTTATCTTTGCCAAAAAGTATCAACATTAAGTGATAGCATTCATTTTGAGAATTCAAAATCAATCTTTTCCTTTTTGTTAATATTTGATAGATATTCTGCCGTAACAAGTATTTTATTATTATGAATTTTCTCATTTTTAGCAGACGCTATACTTTTTGTATTTGACTGAATGAAATTGGGTCAAAATTCAGCCACTCAGAATTGTAGATTATTGTTTACTACGCTTTTTCTTCGTTAAACCTCGAAGCTACACACTGCCCACAATTCTTGGTGATCAGTCGCTTTGACTTAACTTACAAAAAGCAAAGCACTAAAGACTGCTTACTAAGCTTTATTAAAACACAATAGACATTGAAAGTACGCGGACTTTTAACAAGAAAAAAAAAAAGAAACGCTTGAATTGTTAAATTGATATCATTTCGTAATCTAATGATTCGATCAATTCTCGTTCAAATGATCACAAATTTTAACAGCATGTGTAGAAACAACACAAAATTCTGTGTTCTATGTATTTTTTCCTTTTTTTTAAAAATTTATTTACCAGGTATAGAAATGCAATTTAATCAAAAATGCAATTAAACATTAAACACAGAATTTTGTATTGTTTCTATACATGTTAAAATTTGGGGTCATTTGAACAAGAATTGGGCAAGAAGACGAAATTCTATCAATTTTTCTGAAACACCCTGTACATCTCAAATGATATCAAATTCTTTGAAATAGGGTGCATTTTTAAGCACTACGACAAATCCACGGTATTTATTTTTTGGTGGGGAGTAATCTCTTCTGGTTAAACAGATTTTTGTTTTGTGAGCAACTAGTAAGACATAAACCTGGTTAATTATAAAAGATTTTCTATTTACACATACGCAAAAATAAAATCTGAAAACTCTTTCTCTTTTTTACTTTTTGGCAACAGATGAATTTTGATTGGAAGAAAAAGCGACAGATTGAATCGTCAGTCGATCTGTGAAGACTTGATTGGTTGGGAGAATACAGAGCGTTACCCGACAGAGAAAAGACTGTCATCGTCGTCATCACCACCATCGAAAAATTCATCCGAATTCAACGATGCTATAAGAGAAAAGACATTTTATGGGGGGAGAAATAATAATTTTAAGGAAAAAAAAAATACAGTAATTTTTGTATTTCTCTCTCGGTGATTTTTTTTTTATACGAAGATGAAACCCTTCTCTTTTTCAAGGTGACAAGTGCAATCTTCGAACTTAGTGGTGAGCACCCACTCGCCGTGACAGTGGGGAACATCAAGAGCGTGCCAGTTGGTGATCTCGTTTGTGACTCCGTGACCTTTACACCGAAGACCAAGTTCTCTGTGCATGGCTAATGGCTGACACTCGACACATACTTTCTTTTTCTTTTTCAAAATATTGGCCCATTCGCTGCTGTTGCATCCTTCGCGGCTACTGGTGATCAGGTAGGTTGCACAATATCTAAAAAAAAAAAAAAAAAAAAAAAAAAAAAAAAAGGGACAATATGAATATGTTGGCAATATTTGTAGGAGGTGATATATTGTGTTTTGATATTTAATTTCCATTTTTGTCGTGGTATATTTAATTTGTTTTTTATATGTGGTTGCGTGTTCTCAGAAGTCGGAAGGTCGCCATTTATAGCGATAGGGATGATGATGATGATATTATTATTGGTGGTGGTGGTGGTGTTTGTGTTGGTTTAAGTTGGTATTACGTTGGTAGTTATCCCCGCGCTAAATATTGATGGAAAATAAAGGTGGTGAAGAAGAACGAAGACGTCGTTAGGTATTAAAGGAAGGTTTAATGGCAGCATGAAGTAAAGGGTTTTACGCTGGTATGCTGCGAGCCTCGTAGTAAAGAAAGAAAGTAGGAAGTTGTTAGAGTGTATCATCTAATTTGTTTTTAACTAGAATCCCTTGGTCTAGAAGAATAGACCGAAGGGATCCATAAACTAGATGGCCCTCCTCATAATGGTTGATGCGGCTACTCTATTCAAGAACAGACATTAAGACGTCCGTTCCCTTTGGGGATTTCTGAGCGAGAGAGAGATTCGCGGGCTTTATTCAATTTTTGGTGCTGTTAGGAAATATGGTTCGGGCTGAATAGGGCAGGTCATCCTGATTGGGTGAAAATGTTCGGCGACTTTAACGGTCAAATTAAATTACGCGCCAAACAAAAATTCAATTTTCTTTCTGCTACACATTAACTGGCATTATCTGGATTCTAAGAAATAAAGAGTTTACAAACCGAATTTGATGTTAAATAAGATTTGCTATTTCCACCCCCAAAAGATAGCCGCTTTGTCCTCAGGGTTTAGAATAAATTAATACTATCCCCTGTAAAAGTTTAGCATAAGTACGTAGTTTAAAAAGCTAAATGTAAAAAAACAGTAAATTTCAAACAATTCAGTTTAGCGTAATTTCAGTTTAGTTCTATTTGACCCATAGGTAGGATCTTATCAGGTGCTACCACTCCGGGCCAGAGTGGACCTGGAAGCGATGGAAACCAAGAGGTACTTTGCATTCCTCAAAGCTCCAGCGTTACTGGAGCATCAACATCAGATTGTTTAGCGTCATAAACAGGACACTAGTCGTGGGAGTCTTACCTCTCTGCAGAGATTCAGTCAGTGTATTCTGCAGCTGGAGCTGCAGAATACACTGACCTATGTATGGTCAGTGTATAACAGGTCCCATAGATCTGGTAAAAATTCTCTTGAGAAAACTTCACAAATACACCAGTATGAATGAACAATGAAAGCGATTTCCTAACCTCTTGGCACAAAAAAAAAAAACTTAGACAATTTGACAAGCCGCTAAAATCAATCCAATTGTTTAACAGTAAGTGGGACTATTTTTTTCATTTTGATTCTCAACGATTGCTCCGTATTGTTGGTATTGTGCCAAGCTAAACTTATTAAAGGTTACACGGTCCTATCGAATATATATAATTTTTAAACAGTTGTTTTTAACCCATAGGTGGGACGCTAATAGGTACGACCACTTTAGGTCAGAATGGACATGCGAGATAAGGTAATGAAGGGGTACTCTATACTTCTTGAAGCACCTAAACTGGAGTCTCACCATCTGCCTAAAAGTTCTGACGAATCAACTTACCAAAAATGTAAATATGAATGTAACATTGAATATAATTCTCTAGTCTCTAGGCATACAATAACCCCAGAAGTGTTGACATGATATAAAAATCTATCAAAGAAAATGGCTTTAAACATCATCTATCAATTTAGAATTGGTGTCTGTTCAGGAATGCGTAAAAATATACACAATAAATCATGACGTCACAAAACAGTGTCCAGCATGAAAACCTATTTTTGGACTGAACTGAAATTTAAAGAATAGACAATAACATAAGTTAAAAAAAAAAAAAAACAACAACAAAATTTTTTAAGTATAAAATTGAATGAATTTGCAATAAATCTTTCTTTATCTTAGGGAAAGGCATGAACCCCCTTATCCCTCCAGCAATGGGTTAAATAGTACCATTACTGACTTTTATAAAAAGGTTTTTAGCATTAAATAACCTACGAAGGTTGATTAAACAAAAAAAAAACAAAAAAAAAACAATCATGAATGGATTATTTAATGCCGAAATTTCAATATGTAAATGTTTATCCAAAATAAAAATCGTTTGTGTACAGATATATGGTTTCAAGTATTCCGATCTAACACGAATAGTTCTATTTGATAGTAATTATTTATCAGTACACAACGCGAAAAGATTGACAAATACTTGGATCTTGCTAGAGAGCTGAAAAAGCTGTAGAACACGAAAGCGACTGTGATTCCAATATTTTAGAAGAAGAATAACGACCATTGTATAGTTGAGATCAGCTAGAAAGCTCAGAAGAGTCCCGATGACCTAAAGAGACTCGCTTGTTACTCTATGATACTGGTGTGAAAAACACGCAAAGAGTGAAAGTGATACCAATTGTAGTTGATGCACTCGGAACGGTCCACAAAGTATTGGAACAGTATGTAGTAGGAAGAATCGAGATCATCCACATTACAGTATTGTTGAGATCGGCCAGTATAAAGAGGAGAGTTCTGGAGACTCACGATCACGACCACCAGCTAAAGCTGGTATGAAAAAAAAAAAAAAAAAAAAAAAAAAAAAAATGAAATATCAAAATAAATGAAAGTTAACATCGATAATACAGAAATGAAGAGTAAATGTAGGACACGCGGAGAAAGATGAAAATATTAATCACATTGTAACCGAGTGTAGCAAACTAACACAGAATGAGTACAAAAATAGGAACGAATGGGTAGGAAAGATGATATACAAGAAATTGTACAATAGACTGAATTTTGAGGTAGTATATGCAAAAACCAGAATCCGTCCGAGTAAACGAATCCACATGAATTCTGTGATTTTGAGATACAAACGGATCACCAAATTGCGACTAGAATACAATATCTAGAGTTACAAACACATACAATATATATAAGCTGTCCAGTGGGGGTTTGCCGTGCCAGCTGACCACAGAGTAAAAATAAACCAAAGTGAAAAGACGGACAAATACTTTGACCTTGCCAGAGAACTAAGAAAAAAAAAGAAAAGAAAAAAGTGGAACATGTGGGTGATGGTGATATCAATTGTAGTCGATGCACTTGGAATGGCCCAAAAGGACGGGAACAGTTAGAAATCCGAGGAAGGTTCGAGACCCTTCAGATTACCACATTGTTGAGATAAGCCAGAATACTGAGAAGAGTCCTGGAAAATTGAGGAGACTTGCTGTCATTCAAACTCCAGTGAAAGACCAGCAGCTAACGCTGAAGAGAAAAAATCGCTAGGAGTAAAGTGACACCAACAACACTTCGTTTTAATCTCATAACTGTGGTTACCATTAATCCACGGTCCCTGAGGATGGGTGGTAGCAGCAGCACCGTCAACTTTGAAGGGTGACTGATTTTGAACGTTGAATAGACTTATGTTTGAAATTATGTGCCAAATTTTGTCATGTAAAAAAATTGAAAAATGAAATACTTGAAATTTGCCTCCCATTTTTCTTTTCAGAGGTCTGGATGACTACTTTTGTTTGTTTTTAAGGATCTGGGTGACTATTTCCTTTGTATTCAAACAGATCCCTTAAGAAAAAAAAAAAAAAAAAAAAAAAAAAAAAAAAAAAATGAGGACTATTACTTTTGTTTGTAAGGATCTGAGTGACTATTTCCTTTGTATTCAAACAGATGCCTTAAGAAAAAAATAAGGATGACTACTTTTGTTTTTTAGGGGTCTGGGTGATTTATTTTATTTTTTATATATTTTTTAAAAATCTGGATGTTTTTTTTTTACACTGAATGAGACAAAATACTATTCATGTGTTTATCTTTGACAGCAGTGGAAGTAAAAATATTGATGTGATGTGACCCCCATATAATTATCTCCGTGTAAAATGACACTGAAAACAGTCTAAGACGCAAATTCTCCTCTCCGCCCCCAGAAAACCGGAAGAACTAAGTCAAAAGCCAGTGATAGGTCTCCTTTAGCTTAATTACTAATTAAGAGGTACACTTAATTCATTAGAGATAGGTCCTTACCCATAAATATAAAACTTTACGCCAATGATTCCTTTGCAAGACCTAGAGAAAGAATATCAAGTTTCATAAAAAATAAGTGGGTAAGACAAGAATGAAGTTAGCGCCTTCGAACGACACTACGAGATTTTCTGTCGTTTCCTAACCCCACCTTCCATTTGTCTCAAGATATTCTGACAAGGTTTTCGGTTTCCGATATTGTATCGTCGTATTCTTTTGGGAACACCATCAGCTCCCATGTCACATTTTCCTTAATCTCATCTACGTTCTGATAAAGCAACAAGTTATAAGGAATTAAATCTGGACCTTCCTTACATTTTTATATAATTTTTTTTCAGCCAATCCTTGTAGACTGAAACCTTGCAGCTGAGTGTATAATAATTTACAAAGCTCTTTACTTCGATGTGGCACAAGGCCGAATGAAAGGGGCGCCTAATGAGACTCGAACTCACTCGTGTAGGTTTGCTAGTCTAGCTTGCTAATCATTACACCACCAGAGGCGCCCTGCAGCTGAGTGTATAAATTACGGAAAAGAGTTTATCTGTAAATATAAAACTGGATTAAGTTTGTATGTGTAGGAGGGCGGGGCTTGTTCTGAATGTGAATCAGACTTATTTTTTTGTTTTAATTTTTTTTTTCTCAAATCATTAAGATCTAAAATTCTATATTCAAGCAAAAAATTTAATTACTTAAAATTTTACTGCATTTTTTGAACCCCACCCCGCCTCAAAACAAAAGTCGTTCATTACATGAGATATGCTTTTGAAACTTATTAGCTTTCCTAATTTTCAGATCTAACCTTGCCGTAGCTTCGATCCAACGTGTCCCGGCATAGCCTATACAGAAACAAAGGCTGTTAGTTCACGTAATTAAGTTTGTACTAAATATTGTTTTCTATTTGTAACACCCGAGTCGATAACATGTACAAATACAGTAAATAGCAAGCAAAATTACGAAAAATTTAATTATTTTAACTAAAAGCCTTGTTTAGAACTTTCGAGACGATGATGTGATTTTGTTTATAATAAAATAAATGAAACCTCTTAAATGTACTTAATTACATAGGTAATTATTATACGTGGTGGGGTTTTAGCTTGTTTGGAATATCCAAGTAAACACGGACGTCTACATCAAGGTCTAGACTTCATTTTTTTAAGGTACTGCATTGAATTGGATTTGTTTGGTTTCTCAGTTTAATGGCATACAAACATTCCAGGGTTATTTAATGCCAAAGTCATTCATGTAGAAGAAAAGTAATGATATTATTAAACCCAGTAATGACATTAAACCCACGATAAGGTGGATTCTGACCTTTCCCAAAGGCATTAGTTCGAAAGTGAACCTAATAGCGCGACTAGAGTTTGAACTTGCTTACGATGATATTGCAGTCCGACACGTTAGCCACAACGCTACGGGGATTAAGCGAATAATGATTGTATTACAGTAGTTTTGAAAATGTAAATTAGTGTTTGAATGTTTTCTATTTATGTCATTGTATGTTGAAAAAGTATTTTGTAGACTAGTATAACTGGGTCATTGGCCTAATGAGTAGAGTGTTCACCAATGGTCTGGGAGACTGGGGTTCAATCCTATATCGAGTCATACCAAAGACTCAAAAATGGTACTTGATGCCGCCTTGCTTAGCACTCAACATTATAAGATAAGGATCAAGGGTAAAGTGGAGTAATCCAGGGAATTGAGTAGCGCCCTCCCCTACACCTCAGTGTGGTAGCTATTGTAAAGGGAGCCTTCGGGTCACCCTCAACTAAGGTTGCCAACTTTACTACAGCTAAAGTTAGATAGCATGTAATGAATGATCCCTATGATAAAAAAAAACAAACATAATTTAGGGGTCGTTCATTCCACAAGTGTGTGTGTGTGTTTACCAACCCCCACCGTACGAGTAGGATGCGATACAAGATAAATTTTTTAGAACAGAATTTAACAGACTTGAATTCAGAGTTTTCCTTCTCATAGACCGATTGCCATACCAAAGTTAACGAGCCCAGTTTGCCTGGCCATTTAACCATAGCTGGAGGGAGAACAGCTGTATGCATACCTTTCCTAATGTTATGGGAAATGAAAACAGCCTTGTCTAGGATTTGAACTAGGGCCGCCACGTCCATTTTATACGAAAATGACCATTACTCCACGAATGTGTATTATATGTAAACAAATTTGATTATTTAAAAAATATACAAAAAAAATAAAGAAACAACTAAGCCTTAAAACAAAGAACGTACAATGAATGCGATTCCCTAACCTTTAGGCTTTAAAGAACCTAGACAAGATCAAGTGCCGTTAAAATCAATCAATCGGATAAAAGTGGCTTTGTCTCCATCTCTCCTCTGCCATCACTGTACTAGTCTACCCAAAGAGAGTACTTTATAAAAATTTAAAAAAAAAACAAAACATTCTGTCAGTGTTAATTTAGTCTTCTGCAGAGGATACAGTCAGTCTATTCTAAGCCTTGTCGATAAGGTAATTACCAAGTCTAAGGGACCAAGTCTAGTCTATTATTTATCCATTGTTACAAGGAAAAAAGAATTGACGGAAACATGCTTTTCCGAAGAGAATCAGCTCGTACTGAGACGTAAATTCGAACTCTGTTAATCGAGTCCGTTTCCTACGACGATAGCCGTTACGCCATTACAATTACAGACTTATTTTCAGTAATCTTACACAGAAATTAAAGATATCACACATATATACAGAGCCGATCAGCTTCTAATTTGCTGGCCTTTATTAGCAGCAGTAATTGGCGAGTATAAAGAAAACAAGGGTCTGATATATTAAAATAGAGAATGGAAGATGAAACGCTGTGATTATTCCACACTAGAAGTGTCCTTTTCAAATTGTCTAAAGAAATAGGGGTAACGGACAAAATATTTCTTTGACATTTCAAAGTAACAAAAAGGTCGGGAAATGAGTACATAGCACTTAGAAACGGCAAGCATATGAAATTCAAGGCCAGACTGAATTTTTTTAAAGAACACACGAAATTAGTATTCATTTTCTGTGCAAGCCGACCCATCCAAGAAATAAGGAGGAGGATAAACGTTTCCTGTCAGTAGGGGATAACGTGCAAGTCCTGCAAACTTCTGGTAACAAATTTGATGCTTCTGTAGTACCACAAAGGTCCTAAGATCGCTAAAATGTACCAACGGTCCGCGAGATGAGGGATCTTCATAATAGACGGTAAATATATGATTCCTTTGTAAATAGATTAAAACACTGGAGGTTATTCAGTCGAAATGTTTATAAACAACAATGTCAAAGGCTGGTTGGTTGTGTTTTATGGTATATCAAACCCTTGTAGGTTATTTGATTCCAAATCCTGTTAGTGTGTGTGTGTGTGTGTGTGTGTGTGTTTGGTGTGCGTGTGTGAATAGTTTTTTCAGGAACATTTTTAAACGAACCAGAACTCTTTTACTAGCACACAGTTAAATAGTTTCAAATATTGTTATCTAATACTAATAATTCAATTAAACATTTGTTTGCACACAGTTAAATGGCTTCAATAACAGAAAGTGATTAAATATGAAGGTACCCATGGTGTAATGATTATCGTCGTAGGAAATGGAAACGGCAACACGAGTTCAAATCCTGGCCAAGATTGAATGCATTTCACATAGCACTAATACCCTTGGGAAAGATATGGAATCCAATTATTCTCCCTCCAGCTATGGGTAAATAGTAGGGCAGACTAGGTTCTTCAGCCTTGGTGAGGCAACTAGTCTAGGAGAAGGAAAACTGAATACAAACCTGTTAAACTCCGCTTAAAAACTGATCTTGTGTCATATCCTGCCCGAGCGGAGGGGTTGGTAAATATGAGAAAGTGATTAAATATTCTTTATTTGACCTATCATCATCATGTCGTCCCGCTAGCACGGATATCCCTGACCCTCTTTCACCACTTCTCCCTATCGTTCATCGCCTCTGGCAGGTCTTCAGGGCTACATCCCGTATCCTCACATAGCTGTTGTATGTATGTTCGAGCTGGTCGTCCTGCTTTTGCTTGGCCATATGCGGGGGTCCATAGGAGTACGTCACTTATAAGCTCGTCCTTGCTTCTCCAGCAGTGTCCTGCATGTCTGGATATTTGACCTATAGATGAGAACCTAACAGAGTAATGCCAATGAAGGGGTACTCCACATTTCCCAAACTCAATCCAACATTATTCATTCGTTTCCACACACTTAAATAGTTTCAAGTATTGCTATTTAATATTAATACAATTTAACATTAATCATTTAATATTTGAAAGCATTTAACATAGTTAAATGGTTTCAAATATAGTAAATCAAATAATTCTATTTGACCAACCGATGGGACCCTAACAGACATTGCCACACCGGGTTAGAGTAATGGCAATGGAGGGGTACTTCACAGTCCCCAAAACTTCAGGCTCACCATCACATGCATTTTAGAATAAGGCTGGCCATATCTCTTCATCAGTGTTCTAGATGTGACATTATCTAGAACACCCATGAAGAGATGCAGCAGGCTGTATTCTAGAGGAAGCTGACAGGCCAAACAATTTCAAATTATCCAATATTTATTTTGTAACTTAAATATTATGGTATTTTAAACAGAAGTCTTCGGCCTCTTTACAGAATGGTAAAAGCACTGCCTACAAGTATGTATTTACAATCTCCTCCACAAGAGCAGGATGTGACACAAGGTCATTTTTATGCAGAATTTAGCACGTTTGAATCTAGAGTTTTCCTTCTCCTATACTGGTTACCTAACCAAGGCTAAAGAAGTAGTCTGCCCTACTATTCACCCATAACTGGAGGGAGAATAATTTTATTCATAACTTTCCCTAGGGTATTAGTCTTATGTTAAATGCAACTGGTCTCATCTAAGAATTGAAATCATGTCGCTGTATCCATTTCTTACACCTTCATTGCCATCGCTTACAGGTCGCACTCTGACTCGGAGTGGTAACACCTGAAAGGGTCCTATCAATGGATCAATTAGAACTAAACAGTGTAGTTATGCTAAACTGAATTGTTTGTAATAGAACTGTTTAAATGTATAAAAAGGATTTGGCATTAAATAACCAACAATGGTTGATGATATGCCATGAAGCCAAACGAAACCAAAACCATTTCCTACGCCGACAAAGATGATTATACCACAGGCACCTTCACAAATAAACGAGTTCAAACTCCAGGCGTCCTATTTCGTTCACTTACAGACAAATATATTGAGAAAGGTAAAAACCACTTATAAGTAAGCTAAATGTTGGAAATACTGTTCAAATGATATATACACATGTAAACACACACACGAAAAACAAAATTATGGAGGTATTTTCAGTTAGAATTTTTCGGTATTTGGACTAAGAACACGAATGAGTTTTAAGTTGTTGAAAGATGTAACTAATATGCGTTTGTGTGTGTGTGTATACATACATACATACATGCGTGTGTGGATATATATATATATGTGAGTGTGTGTGTGTGTGTGTATATATTTGTATATGTTAGTGCATGTGCGTAAATATACACATATATATTTGAAATATGTATATTTAGGCACCATTTCTTCGTTAATGCAAATTTCATTAAAAATAATGGACATTTTAGGCCTACATATTTTCTTCTGGATCCGTTCGAATTCCCTTATTACTTTTATCGTATTCGGGGGGGAATTGATTTAGGTATTGTCCATAGTTGTATGTATCCCTAGTACTTTCTGCCCGACTTTGGGCTATTATCAGGGGAGAATCTATTACAAAAGTGATGTAACTTTTGTTTTAGCAAATTACTACCGTGTAAAGACGTCTTTGCCGTAATACGGGAATTCAAAAACGGATCCAGAAGAAAATATGTAGGCATAAAATGTCTTGTGTTTAATGAAATTTGCATATATATATTTGTACATGTTAGTACATGTGCGTATATATATATATATATATATATATATATATATATATATATGTGTGTGCGTATATATATATATATATATATATATATATATATATATATATATATATATATATATATATATATAAAATTTAATCGGGTATATGTAAACAAAACAAATGTGATACATAGGCGTTTAAATTTCCTTCGCTTGCACTGGTTTCCTCGTGGCTAAGTGATAGAATCTTGGATTGTTGTTTTCAGTCAGCCATGTTTCTATCCCAGCTTCGGGAATCTAGCCTGTCTCGCCACATTGAAGAGTTCTGATAGAACAAAACAGTCTGTGGATGACACACACGCACACACATATGCATACATTTATGCAGGCACAAACACACACCTAACTATATATATATATATATATATATATATATATATATATATATATATATATATACACACACGCACAAACATTTTAGTTTCATCTTTTAACACCTTAAAACTCATTCGTGTCCCTAGTCCAAATACAGAAAAATTCTGACTGAAAATACCTACATTTTACACAAAAAAAAAAAAAAAAAAAAAAAAATCAAACAAAAAGCTCTGCATATAAAGCTTGAAAAACTTCCCTTAAATAAGATCAATTTCGAATATCGCAGCCACATTCTAAAATGCCTCAAATACATTTCCAATCAATTCTTCCGCTTACCTTGGGTAAATATTTTTTCATCAATGATACTCCTATTGTTTCTTCCTCCTACTGTATATAACTTATCACCGTGTTGCTCATTTCACTATTCGTTTCCCTGAAATTGGCGCCAGTGGGGTCCGAAAGTAGTAAGGGGAAAATGGGGTACTTTCCTTAATATATATATATATATATATATATATATATATGTGTGTGTGTGTGTGTATGAATGTTTATGCGTATATATGTGTACGTGATTATATATATATATATATATATAAAATAAAATGTATGATAGGTGGGTATCAATCCCAGCTTGAGACGCGCTACTTGTCTAGCCACACTGAAGAGTTGTGATACAAAGAAACTGTCTGTGGATGACTATATATATATATATATATATATATATATATATATATATGTGTGTGTGTGTGTATATTATATTTGTATAATATATTTGTGTGTCTGTATCTATGAGTGGTTGCTTGTATGTATAAAGAGTTGCTTTTTAGGTTTGTTAAACATTACAAAATTACGTAAATGCAGAGTTGGATAAAGCTGAGGTGCTGATAAATTTCATACCTCCATAATTTTTTCGTGTGTGTGTTTATATGTGTGTATATATCATTTGAACAGCATTTCCAACATTTAGCTTACTTATAAGTGGTTTTTACCTTTCCCAAAATATTTGTCTGTAAGTGAACGAAATAGGGCGCCTGGAGTTTGAACTCGTTTATTTGTGAAGGTACCCGTGTTATAATCATCTTTATCGGCGTAGGAAATAGTTTTGGTTTCGTTTGGCTTCATGGCATATCATCAACCATTGTTGGTTATTTAATGCCAAATCCTTTTTTATAAATTTAAACAGTTCTATAACAAACAATTCAGTTTAGTAAACACACTTACCTATATATATATATATATATATATATATAAAACGGGTGTGCACATACATAAAATTACATCTTATGACTACAATGCCCATTTATTCACACACAGAATCATCTCTAGTCTGGAGTGAAAATACAGAATCTCACTTCAACATTTACAAAACGCGTGACCAAGAAAAAAACAACCATATATTTTAGACAATATATTCATGTTATCCTTGCCAGTTAGCATTGATTGAATAATTTGTGTCAGTAATTGAAACATCTAGTCTGCTAAAATGTGGGTGATCTTCAAAACTTGCAATTAATTTCAATAAGCTTACTCTGGTACATTTATATCAGAATTTCGTCCGAAGAATGTAGTAATGTCTAAGAATCTGTTACCGATAGGTTCCATTGTTTAAAATTGTTTTTTGTTTGTTTTTTTTTAAGAATGATAGGATGCCTGAACTGTTGATAGTCCCTGTATTTAATCTTATTGGCGCGCAGGCATTTCGTCTTTTTGATCGAAATCACCAGAACATGAAAATTCGAATCTACACGAAAGCATAATATAGTTCCAACAAGCGAAAAATTATTTATGACAATAATACTATAAATAGTAAGTGACCGAAAAAATCGGTTCTAAAGGGAATATTAAGTGGGGAAACTGCAAGCAGTTTGGTTTAGTTTAATTTCATATTAACCTTCCTGAATTATTTAATGCCAAAGCCATTCTCGTCCAAGAACAATAGTGGTATTATTAAACACATAGATAGGGGGAATGAGAGGGTTCATACCTTTCACAATTGTCCAGAAGTGAACGAAATAGCGCGACTGGAATTTGAACTCACACACTACAAATATCGTAGTCTAGCACGTTAGCCATTACACCACGAGGATACCTCCGACTTTGTTTTGTTTTCCACTCTGTTAAACAGAGTGGAAATTTACTAAGCTTTTTGCTTAGATGTGACACAGGCCATATGAAAGGGGCACCCAATGAGACTCGAACTCACTCGTGTAGGTTTGCTAGTCGAGCTTGCTAACCATTACACCACCACAGGCGCCTTTTATATTTGGACTTGGGAGTAATAGTAATGAAGGGGTTCTCAACATTCCTCTGATCACCATAACTCGAGCGTCACCATCAAATACAGTTTAGAGTCATTGCTTGTTTTTTTTAAACCTCTGCAGAGATTACAGTCAGCTATTTTAAGCCCCACCACCAGGGCTATACTTTTGGCCTTAAACGAAACTAAGCTTAATTCTTGGTCGGACCGAGAACTTTTTTAGTAGCCCTTGAATATATTACATTATGTAAAGCTGTTAATAAAAGACAGCTTATCAACTTCCCTTTGGCTTAATCAAAGACGCTGTTACTTAAAGAGAATCTAATATTTCCTGGTTTTAAACTTGTCAAAGTCAACGTTTTCTGTAATCACTTTCTCTCTCGTTTTTCGTCTTCTTCCAAAACAAGTTTAGCGATAGCACTTAATTTAGGACCTTTTGCCTTCAAGTCAATTTTACCGTAAGTGATTTTCGTCGTCTGATCAGATTCAATCGAGGATCATTTCCTTTTAAAACAAATAAATAAAAAGAGGAAGTGAGAAAACGAACGAGCGCCAGCCTGATCTAATTTCAAAATAAACAAAAAACACAATTCCACAGTAAACAACGTCTGGCAAACAACGAGATTTGCAACACTATGCGAGAACAAACCCGCCACTTAAGGAACACTTACCCAAATTTTACGTTTGAAATGGCGATCTATTTCACTGTTGTCGGTACCTTTAACATTTCCAAACCAGCTTTTTTTTTCGTGTGTGCTTCCAGGCAACATACAAAAGGGTGTATTCTATAAAGTTTAAAGTTCACTGTCTACTAAACTGAAACAAGTTAGTCAGTCACATATGCTTGAGATATCAAAAGAATAAAGTTTTGAAAGGTAAATCAATAAGACTTGAAGGACAATACATCAATATGTCTGTTGCCAAATAGACAACCGCACGTTTCAGCCACAGATGTTTCCGTTGCAGATATTTCAACCCCAGACGTTTTGTTTTTAAAGACTAAAATGACCCCATCATCAAATCCGACTGCTTGCACGGATTCTCTTGATTCTCTCTATTGGTCCCTATCACCTATCGCACTTGGCATGTCTTTTATACAGCATCCAGTGTCCACACAGAGTTGAGGAATATATCTTTTCCAGTTGGCCAACACTGGTGTGTTTATGTGAGGGGTGGGTGTTGGCCTCCACAGGACAAAGTCACTAATAAGTTCGTCCCTGCTTTTCCAGTAGTGTTCAGCTGGTCTTGTTCGTTTTACATGCATCTTTTGTGAGATGAGAGGCATGTGACCATACAGCTGATTTTTTTGGAGGGTAGACTTCACAGACCTCGGTAGCAATATCGCATCTACGGAAAGCATTGTCGACATATGCATAGGAAAAATTGACATTTACCCACAGGTTATCGACCACATCGAAATATAATCTGTCTGATAAAATAAAACGGGAATTATTACAACCGGTAACCGTGTCAGTACTATTGCATGGTTGCACCATTTGGACTTTAACGATACGCATGGAGAAAAAGCTAGACTAGAACTATACGAGGTTGCTGTGTGTTTTGAACAAATCCTAGAACCAATATCCAACAAAATGACTTACTAGATGTAATTTAAATGCGATCATAAATCTTATGAATTGTATATTTATCAATATCAGAAGTCTCAGACGCGTGGTTAACTTGTCGGTGGGACGTAAAATACGTTGATAGTATCTCCTACAAAGACTTAAGTGCGGCCCCAAAAGAAGAGTTCTGGGTATTACACTTATCAGCATCTGATGGGGAGGTTCAAGTTCTTGTGTGTGTCCTTTCATTGCCATTCGTCCCAGGTCCACTGATTCGGAGTGATTGTTAGGGTTGCTTCTATAGATTTGTTTTAAAATATTCGGGGCGGGGGAAAGCAAAACTCAAATAGTACCTACACAAAAAAATGCTATGAACGAGATTACCTAACCCTTTGGCATAGAATAACCCTAGACAGGTTGATATATCGTTAAAAATCAAATCAAATACGGAGCCGGTAAACTACTTTTGTATGGCACACGGCAGAACAATTTTCGTGACCAAAACTTGGTAATTTGTCCCTTGCCCCAGGCTATTTTTCTCCCCAGAGAAATGTAGAATATACTTTAATGTTTTAGTTACTTTCACTTTAAGATAAAAAAATTGAAAAGTGAAAATAATCCTATTTTACATATATTTATACACACACACACACACACACACACACACACTTTTTGAAATTTATATCGGCTTGTTTCAAAGACTTATTGTGGTAGTAAGGTGACTGAGATTATGGTAAATTTAATAGCAACAGAAGATGAGAAGAGGTAGATTTGATAATTCATATTGACATGGAGGGTTAACTTAAGATGACAAACAAGTAACACGACCAATAAAAACATGACATTTTTGCTTCATAAGAAATGTTTTTCAACTCATGGTGACAGAAGGAAGGTATACCTGAGATGAGAGAACACACAAATATAAAAAAAAAAAAAAAAAAAAAAAAAAAAAAAAAAAAAATCACCGAAAATGTTTGAGAATGGACTTAAATAAACAGAAATTATATCTGCTCTTTCTTTAAATAGGACAATTTATTGCAATTTCCTCATGAAATACAAATTTCAAAATGGGATTTACCAGATGTGAAAACAGAAGAAAAAGAATTTGGCAAAAAGTAAAAACAGAATCAATGAAAATTTGTCCCCTTATGTTGTGTACAAATTCACATATCCCGCAATCATATATGAAAATTCGTCCCGGATTTTAACTTGGGTCACCTATTCCATTTCTGAAGACGATGACCGTTAGATTAAGCGAAACGCCAACGACCCCTCCCACTGCTCTGAGCATGGCACCCCAACAACCTTATTGGTTATGGGATGATATGAATAAGATTGGGAAATAGAATAGGTAGAAAAAAATATTGAAGACAATTTTCATAAAGTATAAACGATTCTTACGTAGCTCTCTTTCCGATTTCATTAGGGTGGTGGTAATGAAAGAACAGATTTTTGTTGATTCCCTTTGCTGGGTCATATTCCTTGTCTGTTCGCCAGGCACCAAAAGATCCGGGGAGAATGTATCCAATCTCTGGAAATAAAGGAAGAAGAAAAAGTGTTTTAATGAAAAAAAAATGCATTTCCTTAATTCAAAATGTTTTAACCGGATATACGAGCATGTATACGAATTTACATACTCGAGATAGATATTTGTTATATATAAGTTGGCTGACCGTTGTCGAGGGCGACCCAAAGACTCCCTTTTCATTAGGTAAGGTGTAGGAGAGAGCTCTACTTCTTTTCTCTAGATTGCTCCACTTATCCTCGATCCGTACCTTAGAATACTGAGCTTTAAGCAAAGAGGTATGGCGTACCATTTTTTGAGTCTTTGGTATGACTCGACCTGGAATTGAACACCGGTTTTCTTAACCATTGATGAACGCTACCTTTGAAAACTTTGAATTAAAAAAAAAAAAAAAAAAAAAAAAAAAAAAAAAAAAAATCACATCTCTATCAAAACAATTTTCTCTGTAAAAGCATGAAGCAGAGACAGCCCAAGCCATTATTAGTCCCCTGAAGAGGACCGCGAGATCTGAAACTCGTGTGGAGCAAAAACATACGGAATAAAAACCTAAAATACCAATTAAAATTCATTTAAAAATATTTACTTCTCTCTCGTCGGACCAGCAACAAATTAAAACATCCTACAGATATCACTTGTCTCCGAGGTCCTAGTGAAAAACCTTTTATCTATAGGTACATTTTAACACCTACCCTAATAAATTTTTGGACACATCATGTTTATATACATATATATATATATATATATATATATATATATATATATATATATATATATATACACGACAATATTTCAATCAAGGCTATACCAAGTAAAAGCCTGGCTGCTTGCAACAGAGGCCATCAAAGCTCACCTTATGTGAGACCTAACTAACCTGGTCAAATGTATTTTTTCAATATATGCTAGCTGATTACGAGTGGTTTAACGACGATATGGAAAGCTGACTTCTCTGATCAAATAAAACAAGAATTCTTCCAAGCTGTAGCCGTGTAAATACTATTGTATAGGTGCACCTCTTGGATCCTAACAAGATGTTAGGAGAAAAAGGAACTACACAAAGATGCTACTCGCTGTTCTGGCCAAATTCTGGAAGCAGCACCCTTCAAAACGGCAGTTATATGGCCACTTAACCTTCCATTTCACAAACTTCTGGGGAAAGTAATGATAAACACATGAACTCCAACGCAAAGGCATATCAATGCTGCCCAACAAAAAAAATTACATTCATCAGCATTGGGAAGACACTGGGTGCTGTCTATAGGTCTTACAAAGAGCGATGGGACAGATGGCAAAGAAAAGTCAAAAGAATCTGTACTCTCGGCAGGCCTTAATGAAGGCCCACAATTTCCAACAAGCTAATTATTGAATAGTACTGACAAGTTACTTGGTAAAAATAAATTCTACAATAATTATAATTTAGGCCACCATATACCTGCTCAGAGATGCATAGCTTGCAGGCCTTTGCTTGATATAGCCTTGGGTTCAGTTCACCTCTATTGTAACAGCAATGATTTCAACAAGCCGATACATTAACAGTGATACGAACATCTACGTGGTGTCTCAAAATAGGTGCAACTCATTAATATGATAATTATTTATTACCGAAACAAGCGCAATGGCGGTCATTTTGGAACACGTCCGGTAAAAAAAATGTATCCTTCGAACTAGAGACATCAAATCAATGTTTCTTTTAATTATTATCATATCAGCTTCCAGAACATGCAACATTTTATGAGTTTCTTGTCTCAGTAATGAATCATTATCATTAATTGGTTGCATGTATTTTGTGACCATTTTGAATGATTTTATCTCCAAATAAGTAGTGAAGCAAAATATTTTTCCTCTCTTGTCCAAGGCATTATATTAGTAGGTTATTTGCAGTCACGCGAGTCCCATGTATATTGAGACACCCTATATCAGAGTCGGCAATTTTTAAAATCCATATTCCTGTCGAAATATATGTAATTAGACATAACTTCTCATCCCACTCAAATATTTACCAGTTAATTTTTTACGATTGATAGATTTTATCTGCATATCAACCCGTATGGGATTATTTATGCCTAGAGGTCAGAGAATTGCGTACATAGTACATTTGTTTACATTTTATGCGAGGTTGTAACTGAGTGTTTTTTTTTTTTGGTGTTTTTTTTTTTTTTTTTAACAGACCGTTATAAGATATCAAGTATTTTTATCCAATACAAATAATTTGCAAAAACTTGTATAGTTTAAAGTATTCCTATCTAACACTAATAATTATATGATTTCAAGTAATTACTGCTACTAAAGTCATTTCTTTGAATATAGTTATATAGTTTGGAGGTGCTCGTGGTGTAAAGGTTATCGCCGTTGGAAATGGACACGGTGGCAAGAGTTCAAATCCTGGATGAAGCGGTTTGCATTTCACATATCGCGAATACCCTTGGGGAAAAATATGAATCCAACTATTCTCTTTCCAGCTATGGGTCAATAGTCGGACAGACTGGGCTTTTTAACCTTGGTATAGCAATTAGTCTAAGAGGAGGAAAACTGCTAAAGAAAACCCGCCTTGTGTCCCATCCTTTTCGTATGGAGGAGTTGCGTATTTATAACTATTCTTAATACAAATAATTTACGATTATATAAAACCAAGTATTCCAACTGAAAACGAATAATTAAGACTGTAATAAGTACAATCACCCTTGATCCGAATGGCAATGAAGGGGTACTCCACATTCCCTTGATCTCCATCTAAATCACTCGAAAGAAAGCAAAACTTTCTGAACTAGTGCAGTGATTCGTCAATTCTTATTTCTGCCTTTCTTACACTGCAATATAAGTAAGCAGCTTTTCATACCCCGAGATGGACATGGATTTGCCTCTTCACCAAACTGCAACGTAATCTGATAATCTCGGTTATTTTGCCTAGTGCCCAAGTTAAAGTGGCAACCGTATTACGTTTGTGAGCCCTCAAACGAAATCCTCCTCTTTCCTAAAATCGCAAACAAAGGCCTCATACCAGAGAAATCTCAAAATAAACCCTTAAGACCGCTAATTTGGATTCAAATCTAAATTGCAACTGGGTAACTTTTAAGTACCCCAAGGGAAAATCTTTCTCTCCACCGAAATCTACCCGCGGAAATTTGGGAGTGGCGTATTGCGTTAGAATATAATGCTCTGAAAATGTTTGTATATCAGAAGCTGCAATGTACGTAAAAACAAGAAACAGTTTTCATTGACAAGTCTAGAGAGTTAGACAAATGAAAATTACGTTATGAGGAAACAGTTCCTTATCTACAAGGATTTCGGAATAAGAGTTTCACAGAAAGATAAAGTAACACAATCTAAAGAAAGAGAAATATAGAAAGAAAAAGACTTTTGAGAGAGAAAGAGATGAAGAGGGTAGTTTTATTCAAATCTGTGCGTAGATAAGAAACGGGAGAAAGATAGAGAAAAGAATCCAGAAAGAGAAGAGAAGAAAAAAGAGAGCGACAGTGAAGTGTTATAGAAATCTAGAATTCACAGCATCGCCCCCACCCATCACATTCCATGTGGTAGTAAATTCTACGATTGCTACGTTTTCCCTTCACCTCACTCACCATTCTTGATTTCATTTACTAATCATTTGCATATTTCGGTGTGGTGTAAAGGTTAACGAGCTTGGTAATTATAACTTGTGAGTTCAATCCTCACTGAGTGTCACACTGCGAGATTAAATACTTATTTGACGTCTCACCCACCAGTTTGTTAGTGTAGTGAATATGATCCTCCCTGGGTGTCCCCAGTACTACTGCCTAGTGCAAGATTTAGCAACGCCTAACGAATAAGCAGAAAGTCGTGAATGCATTTTAAAATATTTTCTTTGCTGAGGGGGGAAAAAAAGGTGTGGAAAGAGACAAAGAAATAGGGAGAATAAATAAAAAGAAAATTTGGAGGAAAAGAGAAAGAGAAAATAAAGAAAAAACGAAAAAAAAAAAAAAAGAGAGCAGAAAAAAGCGGGAAAAATGAGAGAGAAGAAAAACGGATAGAACGAAGGACAAAAAATCCAGATAAAGACACGGGGTGGAGAAAGAAAAAGACAAAGAAAGAAAGAAAAAGACAAAGAAAGAAAGAAAAAGGGAAACTTCAGTGAGAAAGACAAACGAAAACAAGAAACCAGAGAGAAACTAAAGAGAAAGAGAGAATAAAAATATATAAAGAGGCTGAATGGAATCGGTATTAACATTGGGAGTCTGAGACGGACTGGATGTGATGAGGGAATGGAGGGAAAGATCGACTGATAGTGAAAAATAAAAGACAAAAATAAGCGAACAAGAAACATCTAAAAATAATTTATTTCTTCCATCGACTAAACACAAATTCAATGAACTTGGAGATCTAAGAGTTTGGACTTGTATTATTACCAACGCCCTCTGGTTTCATAATTGAAAACTACACGCTAACTCAAGAGGAAAAAAAATCAATTTTCACTTTCCTAAACTGGTACTCCGTTTGACCCAGTCATTCTTTGCTATGAATAAAATGTACAATTAAAGGCAGATCTAAGTCTGAGGGTGGGGAAAAAAGCATTCTGCAAATCCCGTTGTGTGTGTTATATATATATATATATATATATATATATATATATATATATATATATATATATATATATATATATATATATAAGCGGAGTTTTACAGGTTTTAATTCAGTTTTACCTTGATATGGCCACCGAGGTAAAAGAATGAAAAGAGCCAGTCCTCCACTAACACAGATGGAGAGAGAATAGTTGGATCCGTATCTTTCCAAGATTAGTTAGTTGGTGTTTTAATGGTACAATAGCCTCTTGTGGGTTATTTAATGCTAAATCCTGTTTTTATTAAATACATATGATTTGTAAGCAAATTGTTTGGGGGGAAACTATTCTTAAAAAATATTTAGAGCTCGAGACAAAGATTACGAGACAAATTTTGCTTCACAGGCGTAAGCTTTGTTGAAGATCATTATATATATATATATATATATATATATATATATATATATATATATATATAAAAACAAACAGGTTTGGTTAAATCAAATGGAAACCTTGTTATCTTTAAGATTTTTTTTTCTTTCAAGAGTCCTTAGATTTTTTGATGTTACAATCTTGAAATTTGTTAAGGATTTCTCCAAAGGAGCCGCTTGTGGTATATCGAGTACTTTCGGTTTTTATCAGAACCATTATCAAGATAATATGTATCTTTATTTCTAAATTAAAGCTGTTTAATATTTAAACTGAATTATTTTATTTTATCATCAAGGTGATGCTGAACGGTAGTGGCAGGATATATATATATATATATATATATATATATATATATATATATATATATATATATATATATATATTTATTTATTATATTATATACACACGACTTTAGCCACCGAAACAGTGGCATCACTCCTGGTTGGTGGCTGATGAGGAGAGGTTATTGCACGTATTCTCAAATGTAAGTAAGTTAACGACCGTAATCGAGGGCGACCAGAATGCCCCCTTTTCAATAGCTACTACACTGAGTTGTAGGGAGGGCGCTACTCCTTTCCCTGAATCGCTCCACTTTACTCTTGATACGTACCTTATATTGATGAGTGTTAAGCAAGGAGGTATCAAGTACCATTTTTAAAGTCTTTGGTATGACACGACCTGGGATTGAACCTAGGTCTCCCGGGTCATTGGTAAACACTCTACCCAATGTGCCGGTGAATATATATATATATATATATATATATATATATATATATATATATATATATATATATATATATATACATATACACACACACAAATTTCAGGCTTACATTTATGCTTTCAATATCCATACTTTCTGCACTCTAAGATCTATGAAGGGTTTTGGGTTTTAATTTAGATCCTTGTGGGTTACACTGTATGGTCTTGTTTAACATTTGATTTCGGAGAATGTTTTCGAGATTTATTCTGGATGTTGAGGATCCTTTGAATTGAGATGAAGAGTTTGGTCGGTTTGATAAGGTTTTTAGATATGTCAAACTTTCTAAGGTTATTTTACGCCGAATCAGAATTTATTGTATTTTGTACATATATTTATATTTTATTGTGTATTCCTGCTTTCTTTCGAACGTCTAAAATTTTGCTGGATCTGAGCTGATAGTTCTGTTTGGTTGACGTTTTATGGCATATCAATCTTTGAGAGTTATTTAATACCAAATCCTTTGCACACAAATGTTTTTTAATATTGCTATTTAGCACTAATAATTCTATTTATCAAGTATCCCTATCACAAACAATTTGCACACAGCTGTATGGTTTTAAATATCTAATATGAAGAATCCTTGGTAAAAAAAAAAAAAAAGTTCTATTTTACTCATAGATCGGACCCTAACAGGTCTTACAACTCCGGGTGAGAGTTAATTGGAGAATAATGGTAATGAAGGGGTGTTCTACATTTTCTAAAATCAGTGACTGGTGCCTCACCATCAGATGCAGTTTAGTGTCATACCCAAGACACGATGAGTCGTTTTCGTTTAAGCGTAGATTTGGCACGACTTATTTTGGATTGATGGAAAAAAATTTTAATTTGCTTGAAGTAGTTTAGATGTATATAGCTTTGATGTTTGGTCCAGAATTGGACTCAGTTGGTTGGGTTTTATGGCATATCAACCTTTGTAGGTTATGTAACGCCCAATCCATTTTTGTGCAAATAATCAGTTCTTTTTCAAACAATTCAGCTTAGCATGAGTACACGGTTTGTCAAAAACAGTTCTATTTCAAGATATTCAGTTTAGTATAATACAGATTTTGTTTACACACAATTAAATATGAAAACAGTTCTATATTAAACAATTCCGTTTATTCCTTAGTCGACATTAGTCGAGGGAGACCCGAAGGCTCCTTTTCAATATCTACTACACCTCGATGTAGGGGAAGGCGCTACTCCCTTCTCAGGGTAGCTCCACTTTACCCTTGATCATCACCTTATAGTGT
Organism: Sepioteuthis lessoniana; assembly: GCA_963585895.1. Taxonomy (NCBI): domain Eukaryota; kingdom Metazoa; phylum Mollusca; class Cephalopoda; order Myopsida; family Loliginidae; genus Sepioteuthis; species Sepioteuthis lessoniana. The sequence continues at coordinate 37,646,586 of OY757933.1, read as the reverse complement.
TGAGTGCTTAGTAAGGCGGCATCAAGTACCATTTTTTGATTCTTTGGTATGACTCGACCTGGGATCGAGCCGTTGTCTCCCAGACCATTGGCGAACACTACTCGTTAGGCCAACGCCAATTCAGTTTAGTATAAGTGTAGATTTTGTTTATACAGTTAAAGTCAAAACAGTTCTATATTAAACAATTCACATTAGTGTAAGTAGTTTCAATGTCAAAATCAGTTCCATTTCAAACAATTCAGTTTAGCATAAGTACGTAGTTTAAATATAAGTAAATAGTTTAATTGTCAAAAACATTTCTATTTAAGCTACTCAGTTTTGTCAAACAATTCTAATTCAAACAATTCAGTTTAGCATAAGTATGCAGTTTAGTTCTATTTAACCCACAGATAGGGCCCTATCAGGTTCTACCATTCCGGGCCAGAGTGGACCTGAGAGCAATGGCAATAAAAGGGTGCTTCACATTCTCCAAAGCCCCAGCATCGATGGAACCTTATCAGATTGTTTAGTGTCAAATCAGGACTCTGAGAGAAGGTCATACCCCTTTGCTGAGGTGCAAGATTTAAATTCGGTTCGCAGTGTCCATTTCTTAAAAAGATAACCATTACTCCACAAACATCTTCGTAATATATAGAATCTGGCATCATTACTATGAAGAATGATCCCAAATTATAGCACCTGATAGGGCCCTATCTATGGTTTAAACTGCATACTTATGCTAAACGTTGCTTATTAGCTCGTCCTTACTTTCACCAGCAGTAACCAGCATATACAGCTCGTCTTTCTTGAGTGGTTTGTGAGATAGGAGGTAAATGGCCATACAGCTGTTGTTTTGTAGAGTGCTGCTGCCAGGTATTATTCAAAACAGCGTACAGCATCCTTGTGTAGATTTTTCTAATAAACCAAGGGTGCAAAGATTTCATAGATTTTAGACAAATATTATACACGCAAGACGGATATTATTAGGCACTGTCTTCTACTAAAATCTATAGCATTAAAACTAACCAAAAATAGAATTTAATATATAGAAGTGGTGCACTCATTTTTTAACCTGTTGCCGTTATCGGAGCCACGTGTGGTTCTCAGTATTTCCTGTAAGATGTTTAGTGGGTCATATGTGGCTCTCTAACCGCATTTAAAATAAGGATAAAATCCTTGGGAAAATGGGTGAGTAGATACTTAATTTTTATTGAAAATTAATAGCTTCTTTATTTAATGACATATCAACCTTACTGGGTAATTCAAAGCCAAAGCTATCCTTGTAGAACAGCAGTAGTGGTAATTTACTAAGCTTTTTGCTTAGATCTGGCACAAGACAGCAGTAGTGGTAGTATTCAACCCATAAGTGGAGAGGGGATAAGGGGGTTCTTGTATTGAAAGGATTAAACTGCTATATATTCAACTTTTTGAATAATTGGTTTTAACGTCACGTCAACCCGTCTAGAACTATTTTATGCCTTATAAGCCAGATAATTTCATTCATCTTTATATTTTTTAAGTAATTATCTAAGTTTGTTTTTTTTGGTGGGATGCACATGGTCCAAACGAATATGAATATTTAAAAAAAAAAAAAAAATAGATTTATAAGTGGGACCCCGTAGTGTTGAACAGGTCTTGCTCATCTTACTTGGATGGTTTGTGAGATGAGAGTTAAGTGGCGGTATTGCAGCCGTTTTGTTGGGTGGAGCTTCTTGGATTTGTTCAAAAGAGAACAGCACAACATCCTTGCATTGTTCCCATCTAGTTTCCACACCAAAATTTTCGTTGAATTTTGAATAGTGTAAATTGTTCCCCAACCTGTTTTTTTTTGTTTTTTTTGGTAGGGTATTAATTATTTACGTTCCAAGCCAGAGATATCATTCTGTTAAACCCTGCTTTTATATTATTTATGTATACATTTAATTAACAATATAGTCTGACCTGAATGGATCTGCATTCAAATTAACCACTTCTCAATTAATGATAGCAATTAATCAAGATTCGAACTAATTACTGAAGTCATTTGAGCATCTAGATGAGTAATACGTGAATTAATTTGGCAGCGACAGACAAAATAGTATAAACTATTGTATGATTAAAATATACTGTTGTTTTAAAACCCAGTAAAAGCAATTTCAGAAAAAAAAGACCAACATGGCGAATGCCGCATTCCAGCTTTGTGCATTACAGCTGTTCTTATAGAAAGGTGGAGAACATGCGGTCTGCTAAAAGCCCAAGTGCACCCTACATGGTTATTTCAAAAGACAAAATTGCATACCTTCATTTTAGAACTTGATATCTCTCGTAAGAAGGATTGTTTTACGGCATGTCACTCCCTCAAGGGTTATTTCCTGTCTAGAAGTAATCGAATCGCTTTCGTTGTACGTTCATAATTACATTTTTTTCCTGTTACGGCGAGTTTTGCGCAACGGTTTTCGTTGTATGAAATAGAATCGGCGCTGGGAGTTCCAAAACCTCGACAGAGCTGTTTGTTTCACTTCGCTCTTATGAGAAAAGCAAGAATTGTTCTAACTATGGGTAAATAGCAGGAGCGACTGAGTTATCTAGCCTTGGTAAGGCAACTTGTCTAGGAAGAAAATTGGATTCAAACCAGCAGCACCCCGTTGAAAAATTGACCTTGTGGCACATTCTGCTTGTGGTAGAGGGGTTGGGTAAATATATACATTTTCTGCGTAGTTGGGTTTTTTTGCACTCGGTCCCATCGAATACGAATAGATTTTGAGCATATCAATTTGGCACAAGAGGGGATATTAACAGGTACTACCTATCCTGAGAGTAACACCAATTAAGGCTGTGAATGTAGGAGTTTGCGTTTCAACCGGTATACTTTTATTTAGATTGAACTTTGCCTCCCGCACCGGTCGTTTCCGGGTGGAAGGTGCGAGAGGAACTTCCGGCCTGAACACCAGCTGGCGCGAATTCGGTCTTTTTCAACTTGACCGGCATGCGAGACTGACGTTTTTCTTTGTGGGTTACAAGCAAGGCAAAAAGAGTTCATTTTGGGGAATGTATGTTTGCTTTACGCTAAACACGTGCGCAAATAAAGATATACATCTTCATCAGTTCGAGACTCGTGTCTAATTTTTGGCCCCAGTTGCTGCTGTTAAAAAGGCTACTCCACATTTTCCAAATCTCCAAAGCTGGAGTCTTACCATCAGACGTAATTTAGGGTCATACCCATGACGTCGTCTTTTGGAGTTCTTACCTTTCAGCAACAGTATAGTCGGCCTGCTCACAAACCCTGCCGACAGCTGAGGAACCTTTTTAGTGTTCGCCAATGTTCTTTAAAAATGGTACATGATGCCGCTTTGCTTAACACTCAGTATTATAAGGTACGGATCATGGGTAAGGTGGAGCAATCCAGAGAAAGGAGTAACACCCTCCCTTACACCCCGGTTTAGTAGGGAGTCTTCGGGTCGCACTCAACTTGAATGGTCATATGGGCAAATAAGAACCAAGCTATTTTTGCAGTCTATTGCTACCGAAGAGAGTGTGATCCTTCCTGAGTGATTTTGAATAACGAAACACATTTCAAGTTATATTATGTAAAATTCTTCAATTTTGTTCAAATTTGTCGTCTTAGACTCGGAAAACGAGGCTCAAGGGTAAAATTACCATTAAAATAATGAATCGGTAATTAGAATCTGATACATTTGGTCACATTAACAAGATGAAATCTTCTGCTTCCACCTGTTCAATAATGTCGAATTGCACTCAGCCTAGAGGCTACGTTTCTTACGAGAGAGAGTTAGTTGGTTGGTTGGTTTTATGGCATATCAACCTTTGTAGGTTATCTAACGCCAAATCCATTTTTATGCAAATAGTCTGCTCTATTTCAAACAATTTGGTTTAGGATGAGTACACAGTTTAATTGTCAAAAACAGTTCTATTTCAAGCTATTCAGTTTAGTATAAGTACAGACTTTGTTTACACAATGTGAAAACAGTTCTATATTAAACAATTCACTATAGTGTAAGTACAGTTTCAATGTCAAAAACGGTTCTATTTCCAACAATTCAGTTTAGGATAAGCACGCAGTTTAAATGTAACTACAGTTTGTCAAAAAACATTTCTATTTAAGCTATTCAGTTTAGTCAAAAAGTTCTACTTCAAACAATTTAGTTTAGCATAAGTATGCAGTTAATTCTATTTAACCCATAGATAGGGCCCTATCAGGTACTACCATTCCGAGCCAGAGTGCATCTGGGAGCAATGGCAATGAAGGGGTACTCCGCATTTCCCAAAGCTCCAGCACAAATGTAACCTCACCATCGGATTGTTCAGTGTCATAACCAGGACAGTCGTTGTGGGGTGGAGTCATACTCCTCTGCAGAGAAGCAGTCGGCGTATTCTACAGCCCCAGCCGACTGGGCGAGAGAGAGCACGTGAGAGTGTTATAAGTAAAGAATAAGGGAGTGAGTGTGTAAGGGTAGCTGTGTGAGTGAGAAAAATGACCCCCCACCACCATAAAATACTATATTGTGTTATATATAAGTTATTTCCCTTTTGATTCTACTAATTTTCATTATCTCCAAAGCTAAAGAAGCAAATCGATGACTGAATCGTGATTCTATGAATTGACGAAATGCAGTAAACTTTTGCCGCAACCTATACCTTTCAAATTATTATTAAAAAGAAAAAAACTAATTATTACACACAATCTCAAGCAGTTAAAGAAAAATACACTGAAAACTAATCGATAGATAACGAAACAGGTGTTCATTTTTTTGCGTGTGAAAATTGAAGGAGATAATGCGTTTCGCTTCAATCATTGGACAATTGAAAAAAAAAAAAAGAGCTAAGGTTGATTGGAAGGCGTCGAACAAAAAAAAAAAACATCTTAAATTTTACACCACCGACAAACGGAAACAAAACAAAAAAAAAGTTCCTGTATAAAGACAATACATGACCAACTTGTGACAACTACAAGCTTTAAAGATTGCAATTTGAAACCATCACGTTCACGCAGTTTGAGAGTAGACAATTAAGTACAGGAAAATCATGTTCTACGCTACTTGAGAGAAAAAATAAAGACCTTGTCACCCTCGTGGCTTGAAGTACAAATGAAAAACTGTACAATTTCTAGAATTGCCCATTGATAAAGATTGTAGCTTAAACCAGCTTGACCGGGTAATTGTACAGAATAGCCCACACCTATGAAAACTGACGTAAATGTCCAAATTCACAAAACAGAAGTATAGTAGTTTCATTTATCATCCAGAGACGAGTTAGATTCAGTCACCCCTTTATTTATTTATTTATTTTTTTTTTTTTAGAAAGGAGTTTTACCCCCTCTGTACGAGATGCACTGTATACATTCTAAACCCCACTGACAGTGTGTGATATTCAAATAAAAGTAATTGGTTGGTTGTATTTTACAACATATCAACCCTTGTAGATTATTTAATGCCGAATGCTCTGTGTGTGTGTGTGTGTGTGTGTGTGTGATTTTTAAATGAATAGTTTGTTGGTAACAATTTTTTAAATGAGCTAAAACTCATTTGCTTACATACAGTTAAATGGTTCCAAGTATTCTTATGTAATACTAATAATTCAATTTAACGTCATTTGTTCGTACACATATGGTTTCAAGTTTAGAAAATAATTACATATATATTTCTACTAGATTCATAGATGGAACCCTAACAGGTACTATTAATCCGAGTAAAAGTGAACCTGGGGGTAATGGCAATGAAGAGATACTTCACGCTCTCCAAAGCTCTTGGATAGGAGCCTCACCATCAGATGAATTTTAGCGTCATAACAGGATATTCGTTGGAGTTGATATGCAGTCGGCATATTCTACAGCCCTAGCCAACTGGGTTTGAATAAAATTAAGTTTCAACAATTTGCTTACATCTTATTTTTTTAATATTTTGATTAAATAATTAAGTTCCAATATTGCAGATCCGCCATAACACGAGACCTTAGTGGTCAGGTGAAAAGAAAACATGACTGATGTCCGAATCAGAATTAATACAGGACGTAATTGGTCGGTTGATTTATTAGTTTAAAAGCATATCAACTCCTTGCGGGTTATTTAATGGAGAAATTAGATTCGTTCATTAACGTTTGATAATAAATCCTTTTTATAACAATTATCATTTGTTTGCACAGGTATAGGGTAACAATATTATCAAAGGTATCCAACAGGAAAATAATTTTCAAACGGATCTATTTGACTCATAGAAAGGATCCTGACAGGTACAACCACTCCAGGTCAGAGTGAACTTGGTTGTTTTTGTTTTACGGCATAGTAACTCTCGATGGTTATTGAATGCCAAATCCTGTTTTTACATATATTACTTTTCACACAGTTAAATGGTTTGTAGTATGGCTATTTAACACGAGTAATTCTATTCAATACAAACGGTTTTAAATTTAGTAATTGAATAAAAAGTTCTATAAAACCTACAGATATGACCCTAGCAGGCACTAACACTCCGTATCTGAAGACCTGGGGGCAATGGCAATGAAGGGGAACTCCACTTTTCCGAAAGCTCCAGGATTGGAACCTTACCATCAGACGGTTTAGTGTCATATCAGGACACTCGTTGGGAGGAGGGTCTTACCCCTTTGCAGAGGTGCAAGTTGGTGTATTCTATAGCCCCAGCCGACTGGGCAAAGTACTCGTAAGATTAAAATCTAAACTATGATAAAGATAAAATGGCACAGTTTGACTTTTACTGAGTATAAAGCTTTTTTCTTTTTTCCTTGTCGGGATATCAGGTCACATCTGTGACTGGAGCACGGAAAATCATCAATCAAACTTCATCTATGAGAGTCGCGTCGATTGGTAAGGGAGAAAATAAACAGCCATTAAAAGATGACTATGACTTTTAGGGAACTCTGTGCTATTAGCTCGACTTGTTGATTTCTTTCTCTTACTCAATCCTTTTTATCTCTCTATCCTTTCTTTGTGTTTCCCTTTATTTCAGTTTTATGGAAGCAGACAATAAGCGTCTGATGTACGTGATGCATTCAATAAGTTTGCAGACTTTTTTTTTTTTTTTTTTTTTTTTTTTTTTACAGGCATATAAAATTGTTGTAGACTTGAAAATTCAGTATATTATTGCTATACATCTTATGAGATGACTGACCAATTTTTACGATTACAGGTTCAAATCAACAGCTACAGCAGCAATTGGAATACACCCTACTAAAACCTGATTGTCACAGCTGGTGAATTTCAAAAATGCAATCTGGATGTGAGGACACTTTAGAAGAATTATATGCAATAAAATTGTTTTAAACTTGGAAAAATTCCACAGAAACGTATGGAATGCTTCAGACTGCTTTTCGACCATTAGTTTTTGAGTGGCATAAAAGATTCAAGGAAGGCAGTGAGTCTGTGAGGGATGATGAGAGGTGTGGGAAGAGTAAGGAAGTCAATAGACCAGAGTTGATTGGCCAAAGGGTTAGGGTTACTATGTTGAGGTTTTAAGGGAGTTCTGGAAGAGATTCCGTCGGAAGAGGCCAGCACTCTTCAAATCGAGTCAGGGAAATTTCCAGCAGGACAATGCACCAGTCCACAACTCCATCCTTGTCACATTCTATTTGACCAAGGTGGTCATCAAGACAGTTCCTCACTCTGCCTATAGTCGAGACCTTGCTCCCTGTGACTTTTGGTTATTCCCTAAGCTCAGAGGCTGTCGTTATGAAACAGTTGAGGAGATGAAAGAGGCTGTGACGAAGGTCATTGACACGCTCACACAAAGAGGACTTCCATGGGGCCTTCCAGAATTTGTTGGAACAGTAGAACAAGTGCATTGCAGCCGGAGGAGATTACTTCGAAGGGGACTAGAGTTTCACGTGTGTACTATCAATAAAAGTGCCCATACGAAAAAAGTCTGGAAACTTATTTAATGATCCTCGTATAACTCTTTCGCTCCCACTTTGTTTCTAGAAGGACGAAATATAGGATGGATTTTTGCTTAAAAAGAAAATTTCAAGTTTTCAAAATAAGCGTTTAAGCATCAAATGGGGTAGAAATTAAAAGAAAAAACTTAAGAAAGAACAGCACTAATAAGTCAGATAAAACGTTAAACTATGATCAAGATAAAAGGACAGTTTGATTTCTACTAAGTTAAAAGCATAAACTTTTTCTTCTTTCTGACCCTCTGGAAGGTCTTCTTACTTGGAAAAAAATGCCAAACCACATATCTGACAGGAGCAAAGATAATAATCAACCAACCTCACCTCTAAGAGGGACGTGTATTGATGAGTGGAGAAAAAAAACCGAAAAATTTCTATAACCCCTTTCTCGGGGAAATGTCAGCATGACATGATGATGTATTAGGGTCTTGGGAAACTAAACACGTTTTTCCAGAGAATATACAAAGACTTCATTATCTCAAACAGATCTATGGGACCCTAACAGGTACTACCATTCTAAATTAGAGTGGACTTGGGAGTAATGGCAACAAAAAGGTGACTTCAAACTACCGTATGCAGCTTAATGTCATAGCAAGGGCTTATCAATTCAGACCATTTTTGATGGGTGCTATGCTTGTATCAAATAAGAAACGTTACCTGCTTCAGAGCTAAAACAGTTCATAATATTTGTTCGCACACATATACATGGTTTGAATAATTTCTATACTCAGTTATGGGTTTATAATACTCTTAGGAAAGGCATGAATTCTATTTGCCCCAGCCATGGGTTAAATAGTACCACTATTATCCTTTTACAAAGATGGCTTCGGCATTAATTAACTCACGAAGATTGATGTGCCATTCACCAAAGAAATTAAAAAACGCGCTTGGGAAAGGTATGAATCCATGTTCTCCCCAACACGAACAAATTGTATGGCAACCCGTCTAGGAAAAGAGATACTAGTCTTGCTTCCCATCAGGCAGGAGTTGACATAAGGTCATTTTATTGTGAGGGTTAAAGAAGGGCAAGTCAGATACGAGCCGAGACTCGTACGCTGCTGGACAACGCTGTCATAGGATCACAAGGGCTAATGTGAACTATGGTAGCCTTTGCCATGTCTATCGGCACGTTTGCCAGGTGACCTTGTTGATTATTGCTTCACTAGACTCGAAGGTCTAGCGCTATGCTTGTCATTAATCCCTCGTTTACCCGAAGGCGACCCAAGCCGGAACCAAGAGGCCTGAAGCGGCGAAGAGAAACTGAATTTTAAAAAAATCGAATTCGTGTCAACCTACTGGTAGCAGAGGAGTTGAATAAGTGTATATATATATATATATATATATATATATCATAATGACAGAATGAAGAGACCATAACACATTTCTTTATAAAAATATATATCACGCCTTTATTGCTCGAAAGAGTCGAAACACTTCGAGAGAGAGAGAGAGAGAGAGAGAGACTAAAAGACGGACACAGGCTGCTATGATTGGCACCATATCTTCCTAACCCACCTCGGGATTCTATATTAGTACTTTTTTTGAAGGAGGGATGATCAGGGTCACTTCTCAACGCGGAGCCACTAGCCCCCAGGATCATGCCCAAGGTGGTTTCCGCTCTGACTATCAGCTTCTCCTGACTGCCCGCCTGTCCTGTGTGCTTATATAATATTTATAACGCTCACGCACCCTCCCTGCCAGCTCCCAACCCACACGACTCCCCGCTGCCCTCTCCGTTTACACAGGTGGAATATCTTGACCAGAAATCCACAACCAACATGCTGTCAAAGGTCAATGTGTAAGACATGTACTTCAAATTTTCATTTAATTTTTCGCGCACAGGTGTTGGAGGGCTAGTACTTGAATGTGGCCTTGAGAATGGATTTTAGTTGTCAACGCCCCAGAGATCTTTCAGCTAGAGTATATAATTCAGTAGTTTCCTTAAATATTTTTTTTTTTTATATAATTGGAGAAAATCGTCCAGCCACGCTAGGTTTTTGTATTTTTCAAGTGACAGACAAAAAAAAAATTATTTCAAAGGGAGACGTTGATGACCTACATGCCCTGCCAAGCTTGTAAAACGAAATTGAGCCATCAAGGTGCTTGTTTTAGGTGCCTTTGTCCCATTTGAGATTCATGAACCGACGCCCAGGTATGCGTCTGAAAGAAAGCAGACTAAGGAGACAAAAGAGAAGTTTCAGATCCGAGGGAAGATGAGGGGGTAGGGGGAGCACCTTAAGAACAAAAAGGCACTCCGCATTAAAGAACAGTTCTATATTTTCCTCTTTCATCACAAATGTTCTCAAACGGGAGCCACTTGGCTCACACGGTGTGCGAGTTGTTTTTGAACCGGCTTTACGTATTTAATTTTGTTTGGTCAAGAACAAGATCATAAATTGTTTACCTTGTCTGATGATCCAGTATAGACAAGGATTTCTTTTGACAAGTCCTAGATCATTTTTCACCACTATAACACATCAACTGTGCTAACGTTTCGGCATTGAATGATGCACGGAGGGTTGATGTGCCGTAAAATCAGTCAATCGATCATATGGAAATCTGATCTTATTTGTTTTGTTTGGTTTTATGGTTTATCAACCCTTGTAAGTTATTTAAGGCCAAATCCTCTTTATACATAATTATTAAATATATATGATTAGTAAACACAGTCTTGATGACATTTTTAAACGAGTCAGAGCTCTTTTTTTTTGGCAGACAGTAAAATGGTTTCAAGTATAGAGATGTAAAGATAACAATTTATCAGTCATTTGTTTTACTCACATTTAAATAGATATACATACGTAAGAGATTAGTTTGTTGATAATTTCATTCTTAAATGCGTTAGAACTAATTTGTTTGCACACTAGTATTGCTATTGTTTCTCAACAGTTAAATCATTACTATCTCACATTAATAATTTTATTCATTATCAATCATTCATTTGCACACAGTGAAGTGGTTACAAGTATTGCTATTTTACACTGATTATTCTATTCAACACTATTCATTAATTTGCACACAGTGAAGTGGTTACAAGTATTGCTATGTAATGTCAATAATTCAATTTATACACACAGTCAAAAAGTTTCAAGTACTGCTACTCAACGCTAACCTAATTTACCAACCACTCCGCTCGGGCAGGATATGAAACATGGTCAATTTTTAAGTGGAGTTTAACAGGTTTGAATTCAGTTTTCCTTCTCCTAGACTAGTTGCCTAACCAAGGCTGAAGAACCTAGTCTGCCCTACTATTTACCCATAGCTGGAGGGAGAATAATTGGATTTATACCCTTCCCAAGGGTATTAGTGCAATGTGAAATGCAATCAGTCTCGTCCAGGATTTGAATTCGTGTCGCCCTGTCCATTTCCTACGACGATAACCATTACACCACGGGCACCTCAACCTATTCAACGCTAACAATTCTATTCATTACTCATTCATTTGCAAAGAGTTTGAAACTTTCCAAGTATTGTTATGTATAACAAACAATTCAATTAAACATCAGTCACTTGTTTACATACAGTTAAATGATCTAACAGTTTTATTTCAAACAATTCAATTTAACCTAAGTCATTTGTTTGCGCTCAGTTTAAATGACAAATTCTATTTGACCTATAGATAGGACCTTATCCTGTGTTACCACTCCGGCCAAAGTGGAGCTGGGATCGATAGCAATAAAAGGGTACTCCACATTCCCCAAAGCTCCAACATAACTGGAACCTCACCACCAGATTGTTTAGTGTCCTATGTGGAGGGGGGGTACCTCTTTGTAGTGATGCAGTTGCCGTATTCTACAGCAACATCCGACTAGGCCAAGCATTACATTTCAAAAGAAATCCTTGTGTATACTGGATCATCAGAGAGGGTAAACAATTTTGTGTCATATCAGGACACTCATCGTGGAAAGGGGAGTCTTACCCTTTTGCAGAGATACAGTTGGTATATTCTATAGCCCTAACAATACTGTATTGTTACACCAGCTTACGAAACGTTTGGAGTAAAAACTAGACGGGAACTATACAAGACTACTGTGTGGTGTTTTCTACTAATTCTAGAAAGAGCACTCCACAAGAGAGCAGCTGCACAGCCACTTGCCTCACAAAACATAAAAAAAACGAGCAAGACATGCTAGTCACAGTTGGAGAAGCAGGGACGAACTCGTATGCGACGTTCTCCGATGGACTCCTACAGATGGACGCACCAGTGCTGGTCGGCCAGCAAAAAATCGCATACATCAGCTCTGAACGGACACTGAATACAGTCAAGCGGACGTACCAAGAGTAATAATCGGTTGGGACGGACAGCGAGAAAGAGTGAAGAGAACAGTTCGAAGAAATGGCATTGGTATATACATCACTAAAGCCATCTATGTGGCTTAGATACGTAGATGACGCATTCATTCTCTGGCCTCATCAGGAAGATGTTCCGATATTACTTGATCACATAAACTCAATCCGACCATCCATACAGTTCACCATGGAGAAAGAGCAAGACAACAAATTATCCTTCCTTGATGTATTAGTAACACGCACAGAGCAAGGATTCAGGTCATCTGTGTACCGTAAGCCCACCTTCACCGGACAGTACCTCAATTTCAACTCCCATCATCCCTATACGGTAAAGAAAGGAATAGCCCGTTGCTTATAACATCGAGCAAAAACCATTAGTAGCGATACTGATGCATATCAATAAGAAATGATTAGTCTGAGACACAACCTCCATCGTAACAACTACCTAGAGCTCATGACATCGACTCCAAGAAACCTAGATAGGAGGATGAACAATACCCGACAACTCACCACGGTATGTCTGCCCTATGTCAAAGGACTAGCCGAAAGGATCCAAAAGATATGTAGTCCATATGACATCAGGACAGTATTCACAAGTGGTTCAACTCTCCGGAGGTATCTCTTCCGGGTCAAGCCACCAACGGAATTCAACATGACTAAGAACTGCGTTTACTCTATCCCTTGCAGTTGTGGTAAAATATACAGAAGTGAGACAGGTCACCCACCAAAAGTAAGGCTAGAATAACATCGGAAGGCAGGTATGGAGGACCGTATATGGAAGGAAAAGGGAAACCATCTGCCCTTATGGAATAAAGTTGAAATAATTGATAGGGTTGATCATCGGAGGATTAGACGCCTTAAGGAATCAACATATATGTTGGGCTACAATGACCTGCTGAGTAGACTAAGTATAGAGTTGAATACAATATGGGAACCGATAACTAAGAAGGCTAAATAAAAATAAAAATTGAATATGAGCACAGGTAAAAAAAAAAAAAAAAAAAAAAAATCATACATAATAGTAATTCTAGTCAAAAAAGAACATTAAGTTTATAAGTCCCAAAAATTCATTCTGAATTGTCCAGCCGGCCATATGGCGTAACGGTTATGGGTATTGGTTCCGTAAGCTTCTAAGGAGACAATCATCTGGAAGTCGCAGGTTCAATCCTGACTGTAGACGAGTAACAATACAGGAATACTTAACACTTGTACCCGATTGTGGCTAACGGAATCAGAAAAGGCGACCCCCGTGGATTCAATAAAGGACAGGGGAACCTTCACGGAACTTCGAACTGAAGAAGGCCGGAGAACATATGGAAATAACAATAAAGATGAAGACAATAGTCCGAAAACCCTTAATGATAAAAATCATCAAGCTTCGTCTCAGAAATTTAGACAACTAATCATTTTCTTTTATTACATCTTGACGTTCGTAGTACATTATCTATACAGGTTATAAATAAATATGGTGATAATGGACGTCCTTAAAAAAAATGTCAAAGAAAAGGTTTCGATTCGTTTCTTTATTTAATCAACCAACGTAAATTATTTAACGCCAAAGCTATCCTTGAATGAGAACAACTAAAGGGATAATAGAGTTTATACCTTACCCAAGGGTATTAGTCCAGTGAACATAAAAGCGCGAATAGAGCTCGAACACGCTTACTTTGGGGTCTACAGTCAATATCAAAGTAATCAGTGTAACCAATGGATGAGCGAACCATTGCTTAGTGCTTTTACAGAGCATTATTACAGCGGTAAAACTTTCTTTGTGAAGACGCAATTATTCTGTCGCAGCACTCAACCAAGCAGCCTTTTCTGATTTAAGAAAACAAATTTATGACAATCTGTTTATCAAATCGTGCTGATCACGAGTCAAGGGAATCCGTACTCTCACCATCCGCCTCTATCAGGCATTAAGTGTCCACAAAGAAATCTTCGATGGTCGGTCAACAATAGTGTGTCCATGTGTATGTGCCCACAGTCGGACACCGCTTATGAGATCGTCTACTTCAACATATCTTGTCCGTCTTTATGGGATAGCTTATGTGATGGGAAGCAAGTGGCTGTACAGCTGTTGCACTTTTGTAAAGTGATACTTCCAGACTTAGTTAAAAGAAAACAAAAAACAAGAAGTCTTGTATAGTTCCCTGCTTCAAATTCTTATTTTGAGTTTTGAAATAGAAGCACCTACAATGTTACCTGTCAGCACAGGGCCGTGGGTTGCCTCTTCCGTTATAGTTGGGGGTTTTTTTTGGGGGGGGTTTATGGCATATCAACTTTTGTAGGTTATTTAATGCCAAATCCATTTTTATACAAACAATTTAGTTTAGCATGAGTACAGTTTAATTGTCAAAAACATTTCTATTTCAGGCTATTCAGTTTAGTCAAACAGCTCTAATTCAAACAATTCAATTTAGTATAAGTATAGATTTTCTCCACACAGTTAAATGTCAAAACAGTTCTATTTCAAACAATTAAGTTTTGCATAAGTACGCAGTTTAGTTCTTTTGAACCCATAAATAGGACCCAATAAAAAGGTGTTACCACTTCGGGCCAGAGTGAACCTGGCAGCGATGGCAACGAAGATGTGCTTTGCATTTCCCAAAGATCCAGCATTAATAGAACCTCACCATCAGATTGTTCAGTGTCAAAACAGGACATTCGTTGGGGGAAGGTCTTACCCCTCTGTAAAGGTGCAATCGGTACATTCTACAGCAATCTTCCATTGTAACAAACTATGTTTATGAAATTCAGTCTATCGGTTGTATGTTACAACAGTTCGATTCGTTTAGTTTTTAACAAGAACTGATTAGCAAAAAAAAAATAAAATAAATAAAAAAAAAAAAAAAAAAAATAAAAAATAAAAAAAAAAAAAAAATGGAACTCGTTATTAGCATGTGTTTTGAACGATTAACTTTCAAATAATCGTCCTCGTGGTGTAATGGTTAAAGCGATGAACTGCGGAATCGTAGTACGCGAGTTCGTACTCCAGTCGCGCTATTACGTTCACTTTCGGGCAAATACCCTTGGGAAAGGTATGAACCGGACTAGGTTCTTCAGCCTTGGTGAGGCAACTAGTCTAGGAGAAGGAAAACTCTGAATTCAAAACCTGTTAAACTCCGCTTAAAAATTGACCTTGTGTCATATCCTGCCCGAGCGGAGGGGTTGGTAAATAGTAACTTTCAAATAATCGCGCTACAGGAATCAATCTTTAAAAGGGCTCTATCTGGAGAAAAAAAAAAAAGTCTTACCTGATAATTCCAAACGTTGTTTGTCCACACGCTGCATGTCACAGTCTTCGCCACGACATACCCTCTTCTGTTTCAGTACGGGACATTCCTTGCCCCCGTGAGCGGCCTCCACCTCCACCTTTCTTTCACGGGTTTGCACACCGTTTATGCAAGAATCGCCACAACCCCATTCCGACCAAGATCCAACTTGACAATCGACAGCTGTAAAGAAAGGAAAAATGAAGTTGTTAATAGCAAAACATCGTTAATTTGCTGCATTAGTCACAAACCTAACGCGTCCAGAACTAAGGGACACACGGTGAGTATCAAACTCCATAGAAATTGACCCGAGTATGTTAATAAATTATACCCTAGGTGAGAACTTGTTTTGTACTCTGCTTTGCCGAGTTTGAGGGATAGACTTTGGCAACTAACAGTAACTACTGCTTCAAAGTGTTTACACATTTTATAGCGAAGCAAAAATATGAAGACTGAAACATTTATTTAAAATATAAAATACTGGGGGGGGGGGGAAGAAAAGAACGAATACACAACAGGATAGTATATAGAGTTAACTGATTTAGAGAGAAATGACCTGTTCATGAGCAGCAAAAGTTCAACGTTTTCTTTTTAACAAACTAATGAAGCGTGTTAATAGATTAAAAAAAAGGAACCTCATAATTTATGTATAGGTTCTTATAAAAATCATGTCAAATCGTTTTTAAACACTACATTGGAATAGTATAGCTATATTGTCTATGTTATACATGAATCTCTCTCTCTCTCACACACACACACACATTTTTTTTTGGTTGGAGGTCCAAAGAGAATAAAAATATTTCAAAATAAGTAGGTCCACGAAGAGATTTGTATTTTTTAGAATGTATTTATTTTGTCGTTACATACGTGTATGCTTCCAGCTTGCTGCTTTCGTCAGAGAACATATGGCACAAGGCCTTGTTAACAGGGTGCTCAATGAGACTAAAACTCACTCACGTTTGCAGTTTAAATGATTTTCAGTTGATTATGGGTTTATATAGGTTATTCTTTTTCTAAGAGAGTGTTTTACCTTAGTTTGCTTTAACTTTCATTTATATTTAATGTTTGTTTTTTTTTCGTTGTGTAGGAGGTTTTCGATCTCACGAACAGTTATTTTTCCTCTGTGTGTGTGCGCGTGTATGTGTGGTTTGAAATTTTCTGGTAACTATTTTTTCTAATAACTTTTGTATATGCGTGTGTATATATATATATATATATATATGTGTGTGTGTGTGTGCATATTTCCAGCTCGATGCTTGCATCAGATCATGTCTGGTACATAGGGTATTCAATGAGACTTGAACTTACTCTGGTTTGTAGTTTGAATAGTTTTTACTAATGAATTTTTTTTAATGTATGCTTGTCCTTCCTTTTTCTTAGAGTGCGTTTCTCTAAGCCTACTTTATCGCAGCTGGGGTGCTGTAATAATTAGCAAACTACACAAGCAAATCTACATGAGCGAGTTCGAGCCTCAGTGGAAGTCCCATTCATACGGACTTGTGCCACAACTAAGTAAAAACTTTTGTAAATTAAAGTTTCTCATTTTTTATATTTGGTACGTTGTGTGTGTGAATGCGGGTCTTCAGATTTTTGGGGTACATACATATATTTCCATTTGTGTATGTGTAAGAATTGTTTTATTCAACGTTGGTTATAATCTATCTATAAAATTCTTTTCCTTTATTTGAAGATGGTTTGAAATATTGGAATTAATCTAAATTTACCTCGACTATATTGGTATAGATGTTTCGAAACATTTCACTTTCTTAAATTTCCATTCTACCCTGTGTAGGGCTGCCCGTGTATTAAGGGCACGTGTTGACCTATGTAGATTTATTCGAATTCGCTACATTCAATTATGAGGAATAGGTTTTAAGTTGCAGCATAGTCTTATTTATTTCAAATTTGGTTTCCATGTTTCTAAAGGGATAGGATTTGCCTACTATAATTATATCACAAACACTATATATATATATATATATATATATATATATAAATAAGAGATTATATATATATATATATATATATATATATATATATATATATATATAAAAAATGTGGTTCATTCAATAAGTTTGCAGACTTTTTTTTTTTTTTTTTTTTTTTACAGGCATATAAAATTGTTGTAGACTTGAAAATTCAGTATATTATTGCTATACATCTTATGAGATGACTGACCAATTTTTATTTCAGGTTCAAATGAACAGCTTCAGCAGCAATTAGAATACACCCTACTAAAACCTGATTGTCAGTTGGTGAATTTCAAAAAATGCAATCTGGACGTGAGGACACTTTAGAAGAATTATATGCAATAAAATTCTGTTTTAAACTTGGAAAAATTCCACAGAAACGTATGGAATGCTTCAGACTGCTTTTCGACCATCTTGCATGAATCGAGCATTAGTTTTTGAGTGGCATGAGAGATTCAAGGAAGGCAGTGAGTCTGTGAGGGACGATGAGGTGTGGGAAGAGCAAGGAAGTCAATACATCAGAGTTGATTGGCCAAAGGGTTAGGGTTACTATGTTGAGGTTTTAAGGGAGTTCTGGAAGAGATTCCGTCGGAATAGGCCAGCACTCTTCAAATCGGGTCAGTGGCATTTCCACCAGGACAACGCACCAGTCCAAAACTCCATCCTTATCACAGACTATTTGACCAAGATGGACATCAAGACAGTACCTCACTCTCCCTATAATCCAGACCTTCCTCCCTGTGACTTTTGGTTATTCCCTAAGCTCAGAGGCTGTCGTTATTAGACAATTGAGGAGATGAAAGAGACTGTGACGAAGGTCATTGACACACCCACACAAGACGACTTCCAGAAGTTGTTCGAACGGTTCAACAAGTGCACTGCAGCCAGAGGAGATTACTTCGAAGGGGACTAGAGTTTCATGTGTATACTAACAATGAAAGTGGCCATACGAAAAAATCTGGAAACCTATTTAATGATACTTTATTATATATATATATTTTTTTTTTTTTTTTTTTTTTACACACAAATATTTATTTTTCTTCAACATGATATACCTCTAACACATATTCAGTTTTGCCGCAAGTCACCTTCATTAAACCTATTCACTGTAAAAAAACAATCCCGAAAACTACAAGAATGTCCTGTTATTTCCAGAACAAACTATATAAAACAACCCACGTTTTTACCAAATCTCACCACTCATTGCGAGCATCATACTAAACGATAAAAAAATCTAAACTTAACAGTTTGAAGAAAAAAAAAAATTATCACCTCTGCCATCATACTTTTGAGTATCCTTTCCTTAACACACACACACACACAAACACATTATATATTAGTGCGTACGAGAAAGATTTGCCCTAGTTTAATAGGTTCAAATTTATAGTTTTCCCTCTAGCCTGGTTGCCATACCAAGATTAAAAGAGCCCAGTCTGCTCATTTACCAATTGCTGGAAGGAGAATAGTTTCGTACCTACCTTTCCCAACAGTATCAGCGATATTTGAAATGCTAACAGTCGTCCAGGACACACACACACACACTTTGCGTAACTGTTATCCTTGTCGGAAATAGAATCGGTACCCCGAGTTCGAATCCTGGACAAGATTGCTGGCACTTATTATTCACTGCGAGGAAAACAAATCTATCTCACTCTTGTTAAAGGCTAACATACCTTGAAGTCTCTATACCTTTTTGAACATACCTCATAGGCACACTAACAAATGCAAAAGGAAGTTTAATTTTTTTTTTTTTTTTGATCGCTGGAAGAGATCGATTTTTTTTAACGAAATCCGATCAGAAAGCAGAATCTCTGAATCAGACAGAACTCAATGAAATCAATACGGCAACTGAGAGCGGAGCTTAAAGCAATCGATCTTGAAGGTCAAGTCATTTGAATGGGCCACAGAACTGAGCATGTCTAGCTCAACACAAAAGGCATTACCTCATAAATTACTATCAAACCAATACAAATTGGTTTGTTTCCTTTGTTTAATGGCATATCAACCCCCGTGGGTAATTTAATACTAAAGCCACCCTTGACGAAGAGTAGTAGTGATACTATCGTATAGCTTGCTAGGAATAAAGAGGGTTCTTACCTTTCCCTAAGGGTATTTGCGTGTCTAGAGTTTGAACTCGTTTACTACAATGTCACAGTCCATCACGTTAGCCACTACGCATAGGGAACTTCCCCATCACATAATTGTGTATAAATTATTAGATAGGAATACTTAAGTAAGTAAAGTTGGTCACCCTAGTCGAGGGTGACCCGAAGGCTTCCTTTTCTATAGCTACCACACCAAGGTGTAGGGGGGCGCTACTCCGTTCTCTGGATTGCTCGACTTTGACCTTGATTCTTACCTTATAATGCTGAGTGTTAACCAACACAGAATCAAGTACCATTTTTTGAGTCTTTGGTATGACGACCCGAGATTGAATTCCCATCTCCGGGATCATTGGCGAACACTACTCATTAGGTCAAACCCTTTAACCGGGACATTGGCCCAGCGGTTAGAGTGTTCGCCAATGGCCCGGGAGACCTGGGTTCAATCCCAGGTCGAGTCATACCAAAGACTTTAAAAATGGTACTTGATACCACCTTGCTTAACACTCAGCATTATAAGGTACGGTTCAAGGGTAAAGTGGAGCAATCCTGGGAATGGAGTAGCGCCCTCCCCTACACCTTGGTGTAGTAGCTATCGAAAAGGGAGCCTTCGGGTCACCCTCGACTATGGTCGCTAACTTTACTTACGTGTTAAAAATTATAATTGATAAATTAAAAATATCTAAAATCTTAGCTTGAGCCTTTGTCAAGATCAAAATTGTAACGAAATATTTTTCCTCAACAGGGTGATAACTAAGAAACTCGTAACACAAAAAATCCGATATAGTAAAGAAAATACCCATATGCCAGTGGTTTTCACAAAAAAAACAAACAACGATTACGAGGAATTTGAATGATTTATGATTTTCAAATGACGCACACTTCTACTTGAACGGTCATATTGAATCCATGAATTGAATGTTTTGTGGAAGTGAGAACCTTCAGAGTCGTTGAATTGAAAGACCTGTGAATAGGTCACCCCTTGAAGCATGGCACCACTTGACTATTTTTCTTTCAAGATAGAGCTAATTCAGTAGAGGTTTGAGCCTAAATGATTGCAGATCCTAATATGTGATCCTTTTACCTTTCAATTAATGTAATTTTCATTTCTAATTCAAAAAATTCAGTTTAATATAAGTATAGTTTTTGTTTACAGTTAAAAGTCAATAGCTCTATTTCAAACAATTCAGTTTAGCGTAAGTACAGTTTCGATTTTATTGTATTCAGCTCCCAAGCAAACAACGAGAACTCGATATTCATGAATCTAACTTTATTAGATAACCCGACAATAAATTGTCTTTCAACGATTTTAAATGTAAAAATTTAAGGTCAATTTTTAAAAAAATAATGCTAATTACATATATTTTTAATTTTATACAAATTTAGAGTCGTGATTGATTTCGTGTAATGAAGGATCCCTAATATTTAGTCACAAGAAACGTGTTTTTATTATATTGCGTGTAATGAACGGCCCCTAACTTTTGGCTATCCTAACGAACAAAAATATCTCAATATCCATTGACATGAATAGAAAACGTTCAAACGCTTATTTATTTTTGAAACTATTGTCATACAATCAAAATCAATGCAATACTGAAAATAATGCAACTTACCGTGTTAGTCTGACCCAATGTGTTTCCGCATAGCCTGCATAATGCCTAAGCAAAGGCTTTTTAGTTAAGATAATTAAGTCTCTTTACGTAATTGTTTACTATTTTTGATATTTGAACCTATTATATTAGTATTTGGAATTAAATAACCCCCAAGAGTTGATATGCCATAAAACACCACTAAACTAAGGCGCCCTCTAGGGAAATACCGAGAGACCAAACTTTTTTTTGTCTGTGTACGGCCGAGTATGTCTCGATTCGTGCGTGCTCCCCTCCATAAAACGACTTCATCTCAATTACAATTTCGTCGGAAAAAAAACAAGTATATATAACAAATGTACTCCTATTTCGGTACGTTTTCTGCGTAGACAGCCGACACAGTTGATTGGTTATGAGAACTGCTTGCTCATCAACCTGTGTGAGCTACAAAAAAAAAAAAAAAAAAGTTGATACTTGTTTTGAATTGGCCTCTGTTCAGGAACGCGTATAAACAGGTCACAATATAACGTCACAGTTGTGTACAATTCGCCAAAATTTTAATTTTGAGTTAACAGGTCCTCAGCGTTGACAGAAGGAAAGAGGTATGCGACTAAAAAAATTCATTTAATTTGTGATGTAATTACATCTTTTACTTAAAAGAAAAAAAACTTATTTTTTTGTCGTGTGTTCTTTAATATTTAAATACAAAATAAGTTTCCATATTGTACACAATGTTGTATGACGTCATACTTTGTTGTATACTTTTTTTTGGTTTGTATATATTTCGGGGTTTTTCTATTCCTATCATATATATTGTAAATAAAATCATTCATTAAATCTCGGGATTTTAAGTAGGACTTCTTCATAGAGCAAATCTGGTATTTTGGTGGTTGCTGCGCATATGGCGATGGATGAATGGTTATATATTGTACTGCTGAATGGGTCGGCGAATGTGGCTAGCTTGGTTTCGTTAGAACATATAGAATAGCATGACCGCTCCCTTCCCCTCCCCCCAAAACTTCAAGGCCTTGTGCCTTCTATGTATAACATAGAAATAAACAAGAGTTTGGAAAGTCAGCAATTTACATATAGACACAAATACATCTAAATAGGAAAAGTCCTTTCGTTTTTAATTTCTTTTTCTCTTTAGCGTTTATTTATTTTATTTTTGTCCTATCTTTTTCTCTCGTCATAATTTTGTTTTTCTCTTAGGAAACTCGCTGTGGCGCCGTGGTTAATGTGCTAGACTGCAATATCGCAATCGAATTCGAAGTTCAGACGCACTATTACACTCACTTTTGGATTAATGCCCTTTGGCCCAGCGGTTAGAGTGTTCGCCAATGGCCCGGGAGACCTGGGTTCAATCCCAGGTCGAGTCATACCAAAGACTTTAAAAATGGAACTTGATACCACCTTGCTTAACACTCAGCATTATAAGGTACGGTTCAAGGGTAAAGTGGAGCAATCCTGGGAATGGAGTAGCGCCCTCCCCTACACCTTGGTGTAGTAGCTATCGAAAAGGGAGCCTTCGGGTCACCCTCGACTATGGTCGCTAACTTTACTTAACTTTACTATTCTTCTACCAGGGTTATCATGCCTTAGACGAACCAGACACGCAGGACACTGCTGGAGAAGCAAGGACGAGCTCATAAGTGATGTACTCCTATGGACCCCCACATATGGCCAAGCAAAAGCAGGACGACCAGCTTGAACTTACATACAGCAGCTATGTGAGGACATGGGATGTAACACTGAAGACTTACCAGAGGCGATGAATAATAGGGAGAAGTGGCGAGAGAGGGTCAGGGATATCCGTGCTGGCGGCATGACATGATGATGATACAAAGAAACATACCTTTCTGTTTCTTTTCATTTCTTGAAAAATACCCAATATATAAATGTATCCATCTTGCCTTTCCTCATGATTAAGATAAGCTAGCAATCAATCAATGTGAATATGTTAAATATTAGCTACTTTCGTTCATTAAAAGAAAAAAAAAATCACACTATTTGAAATAAGATCACGAAACATTATCAGGTTTTGTTACTTATTCGATTAGGTACCATCGAACGATACTGGAAAGTATATTGGAAATTACATGTCTCAGTGGGTAAAAATATAGTTCCATAAGGTTAAAGAATGCAACATACTCGAAGAAGGCCGGAGAGTACAGCAACCAAAACACTGATTTTAAAAACTAACAAAATACCCTGTGAAAAAAAAGTAGAAATTTATTAAAGTCAGAAGTTGATGTTCGAATTAATTATAAAATTGTCTGTTTCGTGTGTAAATTATCCGTATTACGCTGATTTCTGGGCAAATTGGTCAAAAGACATTGTTTTCTTTAAAAACTTGAATGCTGACCCTGCCTCTCGAAAGCAAAATATTGTAATAGGTTCTCTGTTTATCAGTAAGATTTCCTGTGATAAGTTCAGCAGATAGGATCATATGGTGAAATTCTAAATTGTTATTTTTTGTCGAATGTGGTCTGGATTTTTGCTGAACAAACTCAGACGAGCTCCAGATATGAAAACAGCATAAAGATAAATATTCCCTACCATTATTTTCTTTTCTATTAAATTCTGTTTGAGCAGGAAGGGCTCTTTTTTCTTTCTTTTTTTTTTTCTTTCAAGTTCGGGATTTTGGCATAGATTTTTATATGGATAAAATTGGTTTGTGGGTCCTGCACTCCAACGGCCTATCACCGGGGTTTAAGAATATACTGACTATTCCTGGTAGAAAAGAAAGAACTCCTTCCAATTATAAAAAGGTTTGTCCCTGGTATGACACTAAACTGTATCTGGTGGTGACGCTCCAGTGCTGTGAAGTACCTTTTTATTGCTATTACTTCCAGGTCCACTCTTCACTGGAGTAGTGGTACTAGTATTGGGTCAAATAAATCTGTTTGCAAATTATTTGTATTATATAGGAATACTTGATATATGAATGCTGGACTTCGGTCTCAAAGTAAGCGAGTTCGAACTAAGGTTGCTCTGTTACGTACATTTTCAGACTAATGCCCTTGGGAAAATTATGAAACCCCCTCATCTCCCCCAACTATGGATTAAATTGTATTTCTGCTATTATTTTACAAGGATGGCTTTGGCATTAGATAAAGAAAACAAATTTGATATACAGGGTGTCTCAAAATAGATGCAACCAATTAATATAATAATTCATATTGCATCAAGTCATCCGAGTCTTAAAAAGCAATCATATCACTTCAGAAAAAAAAAAATCAAATCAGATCACAACGGCAGGAAATAACTTTATCCTATAGAGCACGCGAAAGACCAAATTCTTGGGAACGTCTTCGGGACTTTTTCGGGCTCCTTCCGACAGAACCTCTCATCACATCCATCTTGCAGTCAACTTCCTGCCAGATCTAGGATTTTCTTTTTTGTTGAGGTCGTTTATTGACCATGTGGCTTGAAATTGGTGTACCCAATTGCGATAAATTTGTCTTTTCTGGGGATAACTATTAAGTAAAATTTCCTGCGAGATTTTGCTTACACAGTTTTGAATGATTTTGTCACCAAATAAGTAGTGACGCAAAATATTTTTCCCTCTCGAAAGCACTGTGATCAAGGATTAATAGTTATTATAGTATACTATTTTCAAATCCGAGACAAAAAACAAAACAAAAAACGTTTGTAGAGTTATTAGCAGTCGCATGGGTCCCCTGTATATTGAGACACCTTGTAACTTCGTACGCAAAAACAAAAAACCTCGCTCTTAAATATATACATACATACACGACTATAAATTTGAACGTACGAATGCTATTCCCTAACCTCTGGCGTAAAATGATTCTAGATTGGTTGATACGCCGTCAAAATCAACAAACCGTTTTATTTTTTGAAAATTTATGTAAACTCACACCATTCTCACTCATACTGTATATTACTGTTCATTAAGTATTAATTTACTAAGACTTTTGCTTAGATGTAGCACAAGGCCGCATGAATGGGGCACCCAATGAGAATCGAACTCACTCGTGTAGGTTTGCTAGTCTACCTTGCTAACCATTACACCACCCGAGGTGCCCTCATTAAGTATATTAAATAACTCAGTGATTGATTAGGAGTGAAAAATCTAGTTAGTTTGAGTTCCATAAAATCATTTCTGCTCGTCAGTAAATAGATAAAAATGAATGCATGCAACATTAATGTTAACCCACCCCACTGAATGACTCGCGTCGTTTCGCCCTGCGATCAACTGGTACAACTTAATATATTATATGAATAAATTCGCAGATGCAATGAAGACCATGTCGAGTTTGTGTTGCAGGAGAAATGAATAAATTCTTTTCTGAACTTAAAAGGGAAATCTTACCAAAATTCATTTGTAGTTATTTTGCCCAAGTCAACAAATTATGTGAAGTTTAGAGAAAGAAATGGGATTTTCATTACCATTACTCTCAAGCACTCTCTGACCTGGAATGGTAGTATCTGTTAGGGTCCCATCTACGGCTCAAATAAATGTTTTAAAATTATTCGTATTCGATAGGACCGTGTGCAAAAAATGTAGATATTAATGTACAATGAAGGTGATTCCCTAACTTGTAGGCATAAAATATTCCTAGATGGATTGAAATGCTGTTAAAAATCAATCTTTTTACTGGTAATTAAATGTGATACACTAGGCCAAAATGTGATATATGGTCGGTCTAGTTCTGGAGCGCATCATGCGCAGAGCAATAAACTAAACCCTTATCCCTTTTAGATGATAAAGCAGGTGCTGCCTGAGAGAAGGTTTCCACCTCACTGGAACAATATTCTCTTTCGTATTCATTTGGATCCCCCAAAACGCCAAAATTTAACATATGTTTAATGTGCAGTACTCCGCAGAAAGCGAGCCTCCTGCATGGTAGGTAAAAAAAATACTTAGTCTCGTTGCATTCCCCTTCAGGGACGCCTCAGCCACCAGAAAATAAATCCTTTTAAGCAAGGAGGCAGGTGTTACTTGGTGAGAGGAAAGCTCTTTTTTGTATCTCCTTTCTCCTAGTCACATAAATTTATATCTATGCTATTCCTCCAACGCAAATTACATAAAACCATTGTCCAATATGGTAGTAAAGAAGAAGAGTAATGACATGACATTACTCCCCTTTTTAGTAAATGATCCCCCTAAACACTCAGATGTTTTACTTTCGGCTCCCAGAATATTACTCTTATGAAATAAAGCCAACTGATAAATATTAAGACGCTACACGGCAGTATTCGAAAAACGGACAATTTTATTACAGTTATTCAAGAGAGTCCTTGTTGCGTAGTGGCTAATGTACTGGACTGCGACATTGTACTAAGCGAGTTCGAATACCAGCCATGCTCTTACTTGCACTTTCGGACTAATACCCTGGGGAAAAGGTGTGAAACCCTTATTCTCCTCCCGCCATTTATGGATTAGATAGCATCACTCCAGTTCTACACGGATCGCTTTGGCATTAAATAACTCACTAAGGTTGATATTCCATTAAACACATCAAACCAAATAATTTTCATACAGTTAGAGGGTCTCAGAATTATTATGTTGGATTGGAATACCTATTTAGTAATAGCTATTTGTTTGCACACAGTTATATGGTATTACGTATTATCCACTTCCAATAATTCAATGGTCATTAGTTATCGACGGGAAATGCTATCATTATACAAAAAAAAAATAAATAAATAAATAAATAAATGGCTTCCTTAGAAAGCAAAAATACTAACCGAAAAACCGATTCGAAAACCACGGTATTAAGATAAAAAACAATACCGAAACATAAATTGCCAAACCTTCTCACTCAAATGACCATACATGGTGTTTTAAAAGATACTCTACTTAGTATCAGAGTGAATGTGAGAGTAATGAAGTATTCAACATTCCCCAGAACTTCAGAATTGGAGCCTCAAATGTAGTTTGGGACATACTCAGGACATCTCTTTTGGAGGGGTGTCTTATGATCTCTTCTGAGCATAGTTAGCGTATTCGAATAACACCATCTTCCTAGCCATAGGTTGAAAACTATCACTGCTGCTCTTCTGCAAGGATGGTTCTGGCATTAACTTACCCACGAAGGTTAAAAGGCCATTAAAGAAAGAAAGCAAACCATTTTTATCTAATAGTGTAAAAGAAATTGCTGATTGAAATAAAAGGCATCTTGGAAAATTTCAGGTTAGACAGATGTTTCTACGATGGCGCGCCAAGAAAAAATCGACATCGTCACACTTAGAGCTAATTTCTGCAGAAACTATAGCGCATTGGGGCATCCGTACATATTCAAGTCAAATAATTTTAAAACAGAATCAAATTTGTCAGCATATTTTGTTGTAAATTCCCATATTTTTTCTCCAATTTGCCTCTTCCCTTCAAGCCACAAAGTCTCTCGTAACTCCAAACAACCTGTCGGGTAGTGACTAAAGAGCTGAACTGCAGCCTCAAAGTTTGCTAGTTCAAACCATTCACGCGATTAAGTTCCTTTTCTAACTAATACCCTTGGAAAAGGCATGAACCCTTTATCCACCCCATCAGCTATGGGTTGAATAGTACCACTACTGTTCTTCAACAAGGATAGCTTTAACATTAGATAACCCACGAAGGTTGATATGCCGTTAAACTTAGAAACCAAACAAAACTGCCTACTTCGAGGAGAACTGTTGTAAACCAAAATAAGATGCGCCGTGGTGTAATGGTTATCGGTGACGCGAGTTCGAATACTTGACAAGTGTTTACATTTCCTATAGCGCTAATACCCTTGGGAAAGGTATGAATCCAACTATTCTCCTTCCAGCTATGGGTAAATAGTAGGGCAGACAAGTCTTTAATCTGGTCTACAAGAAAACCACTTAAAATCCATTTAAGAATTGGCCGTCCTCGTGCGCAGGAGGATGTAACACGATACCCGAGTTTTTTTATTATTTCGAGAAGGACATTATTCTATCAGTTTTCAAAATTAGCAAGAAAAAAAAACAAAAAACGCATCTTTTTATCTTATTAAGATAATTAATTGCATTTAATTAAACATTGCTAATGAGTAAGTAAGTAAAGTTGGCGACCATAGTCGAGGGTAACCCGAAGGCTCCTTTTTCGATAGCTACTACACCAAGGTGTAGGGGAGGGCGCTACTCCTTCCCTGGATTGCTCTACTTTACCCTTGATCCGTACCTTATAATGCTGAGTGTTAAGCAAGGAGGCATCAAGTACCATTTTTTGAGTCTTTGGTATGACGCGACCTGGGATTGAACCCAGGTCTCCCGGGCCATTGGCGAACACTAACCCCTAGGCGCTAATGAAGTTCGTAGGTAATTCTTTAATCCAGAGATATAAATAAATTGCATAACATTAGTTTCTATGCAAGAGTTTGGTAATCAATAATGCCTAATAATATTCGTTGTTATTGCATAGTAGTCCTCTAGAAATAAAAATCCTCAGCTTTGATTTAGAAAGAAACTGTCTTATTATGTTATTGTTCGGTGTGTACTTTTTTTTTTTTTTTTTTCGGTGGGTGGGGGTAATATGGCAACTTAAACTTTGATACTATTATCTGTATTATACAATGGTTGCATATTCATGTTTTTGAAGATTTTTTTAATAATTTTCTGTGCTGTAGGTTTTGGTAATGAATAATACCTAATATGTTTTGAATTTCTTAGAATAATCAAATCCTGGTATCTGTTTGGTTTCGAAGATAACTTTTTTTTTTTTTAATAAATAAAAAGAATTGTGTACTTATAAGAAATATTATATACTGACGTATAGAATTATTACTTATATATAAGTCAATGAAGGTGATAGACCACGTGATGTAATGGCTTAAATAATCGACTGCGGCCTTCAAGTAAGCGAGTTCGAACTTCAATCGCGCTATTATGTTTACTTTCGGACTAATACCCTTGGGAAAGTTATGAACGATCAATTTAACCCAGTATCACTGCTGTTCTTCTACTAGGATGTCTTTGGCATTAAGTAACCCACAAATATCGATATGCCATTAAACAAAGATACACACCCAGAGTTTGACGGCATATTTTTTTTCTTTTACACAAGTATACACAGCAAAAATAAATAATCATGGAAGCTAGGCGCAGTTGATGGAGTAGCCAGAGAATTGAAAGTGGGTGGCTCCAAGGAAGACTCAACACAAAATGTGACTTTATTAAAATGACTTGTCGAATAACTACAGCCAATAAGTAATTTGACTCCATTTTCGCATAGAAGTTAATTAACACAGTTAAATCAAGATATCCAAGGTTTTGTTTTTAATTAAAACGTAACTCGTCTCAAATGTCATTCTTTTCCTTTTTTTAAGCGAGCGTCTTGGCTTTAGAATAAACTCGTAGCGTAACAGTTACTGTTGTGGAAGTGGACTCTGCTACTCGAGCTCCAAACCTGAACGAGGCCGTTTGCACTTCACATACCATTAATACCCTCCACAAAAGGGGTATGAATCCAATTATTCTTCCTCCTGCTACAGGTAAATAGTAGGGGGGAGTACACCATGTCTTTTTGGCTAACGTACTACACTGCAAGTTCGAACTACACTCATTCTATCATGTTCACTTTCAGACTAATACCCTTGGAAAAGGTATGAAATCCTTTATCACCCCCCCCCAGCTATATTCTACAAGGATAGCTTGAGCATTAAATAACCCACGAAGATTGATATGCTATTAAAGAAAGAAACCAAACCTAAATAGAAGGGCAATCAGGGCTCTTTAATCTTGGTATGACAATTTGAAAAGAAAAACAATGAATTCAAACCAGTCTGGACAAGAGATGGACCCCGTCGGGCTTTTTCAACCAAAGATACACGAGTGTGCCTCCAACGACTATGGTATGTCTTTTGTTTTAACTTTAATAAAGTTATACAACCCAAGTAAAATTTAGCTGCCCTGGGTATTACATTAACCTGCATCTGATGGTGATACTCCAATCAGGCAGAATGGCGAATGTGGGGTACTCTATTACCATTACTCTTAAGTCTATTATTATCCAGAGTGGTAGTACCTGTTAGGGTCCAATCTATAGGTCAAATTAATCATTTTCTATACTTGAAATCATTTATTAGTGTCAGATAGGAATATTTGAAACCATTCAGCTATTTGCAAACAAATGAGTTCTGACTCGTTTTAAAAATTGTTACCTACAAACTATTCGTTTAATTGCTCAGTCGGCTGGGGACTACAGACTACACTAACCCCACCAAAGAGTGTCCTGGATATGACAAACAATCTGATGGTGAGATTTGTGGAATGCGGAGTACCCCTTTATTGCCATCGCTTCCAGGTCTACTCTGGCTCGGAGTGATAACATCTAATAGAGTCCTATCTATGGGTCAAATAGAACTAAACTGTGTTAGTTGAGAGGGGACTGTTTTTGCATTTAAGCTGCATATTTATGCTAAACTAAGTTGTTTAAAATAGAACTATTTTGACATTTAAACTGCGTACTTATGCTAAACTGAATTATCTGAAATAAAACTGTTTTACATTTAACTGTATATTGCCCAGTCGGCTGGGGCAGTAGAATACACCGACTGCATCTCTGCAGAGGGGTAAGACCCACCCCACCAAAGAGTGTCCTAGATATGACACTAAATCTGATGGTGAGGTTCTAGTAATGCTGATTACCCCTTCATACCATCGCTCCCAGATCCGACTGGGCCATATTGATGAAGATAATTGAATCATAGTAAACCATTTCAAAACACACCGCTGTTACATGGAAGTTGTAATGTTGCTCGGCCTAATTCAATAACGTATAGCTCTCTACGAGTAATTGATATTATAGCGACAACTAATTCCCATCGCCTTTGTTGGGGGGTGGATGTCAGCACAACCAGAAATTGTCATTCTTATTTGTTTAGTGTGAAATCAAAATCATTAATGGGTAAACCATGCCATTCTTTAACCTCTACAGAGAGTAGAATCGAAACAAGACGAGACTACACTATAAAACTGTTTCTCCACAATATTAATACATCATTTATAAGAATTATTCCAAAGAAAACTCGAAGTCTCTCGAAATAGTCATCAAAGAATAGGAAGGAAATACATTAGCATCAAATGCTTGGTGCCAAAGAATTGTTGTACTGAGACCAAAAATGATAATCATGGACAACTGAAAAGTATCTTTCGAAGAGGTTATTCTTCTGTGAATCTTCCAGGTGATTCTGAGAATTAAGGCGAATTTTGCTATCGTTATGTATGATCAAAGGCTGGGTATTTTAAACATGTTAAATCTCATTGTAACTTTAAAAAGCGAAGAAACCTAACTTTCGTTACCACCTCGTTCTCATGGTAATACATGTGTTTTTTGTGGTAAAGTGTGCAAATCAAGTCCTGGAGTAAAGAAGCGTGAAATTTTGTTTGGGTTATTGTTTAATGGCATATCAACTATTTAATGTCAAAGCCGTCCTAGTAGAAGAACAGCTATGATACAATTCATCAAGGATGGGGTCATACTTTTCCCTGTAATATTAGGCCGAAAATAAATGATAGTTAGACGGGACTTCAAACTCGCTAATTATGATTTGACAGTGTCTCGCCACGGTGATCGGCCCCCACACACGAAGATTCATAAAAAAGAAGTTACTCTACTAGTGGATTTCGTTAACCCTGAAGAGAATTCAAGCCAGGATGTTTGAATTACAAAATTCGTGGTAAAGATGGCTATCAACTTTTTTTTGGTGGGGGGGTCTTACCCCTGTGCAGGAGATACAGTATGCATATTCTAAGCCCCAATAGAATATTACGGTATTCGGCGTGAAAATGTGGGCGACTGATGAATTGGACTAAACACTCTCCCATGGTTTTCTTAAAACCAAGCAGTAATAAAACAGCAGTAATAAAATAGCTGTAATAAAATAGAGGGTTTCGAAAGCTAAATTTTCAAGAGGGGCACATTTTTGCCCCCCTCCCAACTATGCCATTCCAACACCCTCTTTTTGCATGTCAGGCAAAGTCATTTGTAAATCAATTCACAAGACGCTGCATTAAATTAATGATTACATCAACATAGAACAAATGACCCTTCATTCCTCGCGATCAACGTCCTTAAATGTTGTGATATAAACACAGGTTTATGACAAACGTAGTTTCTTTCAGCCAATTGAGTAACGGGAATTATGAACAGCTGAAGAGAAATCTTGAGTTAGAAGGAAAGCAGAATTTTAAGGATTTGCTAGACTCCCAATCTTGTTGTCATCGACACCCCCGCCTCATCCGCCACACGCACCATTCAGTGTTCACATTCTTGCATAAGGATAGCATCAGATTCGTATATTTGGGTCAGAAACATAATATTTTACATCAATACTAGAGGGACATATTGAATTTTGGGGTTAAGTGAAAAATTGGGTTAATTAGAACGGGGGAAGACAGAGAAAGCGATGAAAAAAAAAAAAAAAAAAAAAAAAAAAAAAAAAAAGAAGAAAAGAAAGAAAAGGAAGGAGAAGGAAGAAAGAAAAGGAAGGAGAAGGAAGAAAGAAAAGGAAGGAGAAGGAAGAAAGAAAAGGAAGGAGAAGGAAGAAAGAAAAGGAAGGAGAAGGAAGAAAGAAAAGGAAGGAGAAGGAAGAAAGAAAAGGAAGGAGGAGAAGAGAGGAAGGAGAAGGAACAAATTAAATATATTGGTTGATCAAAAAATGTTTTGACTGAATTAGCTGATTTCAATAAGACAAGACTAAAACAGATGTTTCTGTAGGTCAGGACTGATAACTGTGGTTCACCCACAAAAGTGTTCACCGGTTTGGGAGGAGGAAATAATTCTGTTGGACATTACATGTCTGACAGGATGAAAATCCCTTTTTATTTCTCTCTCTTTTCGTTATCAAAAGTCAAAGTCAAGGTCGACCGCAAACTGAAGCAGAGGAAAGAAAATATCCTTTTCTTATATAAAATTTATTGTTTAAGTTCAGTCTTTTTTTTTCACCAAAGCACTGCCGACACTATTGTTCTATGTCGCTTAATGTCAAGGTCATGTGTTTTGTCATCTGAACTTTTTAAACTTGACACAATTGCTGGGAAGAATTTGATTGGGTAGGTTTTATAGCATATCAATCATTATAGATTATTCAATGCCAAATCCTCATATAAGACACACAATTTGTAAATATTTTCTGCTGATAACATTTTTAAACGCGTCTCAGCTCATTTTATTTGCACACAGTTATGGTTTCAAGCATTTCTAGCTAACACGAACAATTCTATTTACAATTAATGGTTTATTTGCATACAGTTAAATGGATATCATGAATTTTTAAGTGAATAGTTTGTGAGTAATTTCATTTTTAAATGAGTAAGAACTTATTTGTTTGTCCATTTGTATTGCTGTTCTTTCTATACAGTTAAATGATTTAAATTATGTATATCTACCACTAATACTTCTATTCAATATTAATCATTTATTTGCAGACTGAAGTGGTTCCAAGTATTGCTATTTAACACTAATTATTCAACATACTCATTTCTTTGAACAGTCAAATGGTTCCAAGTACTGCTGTATAACAATTCAATTAAACAGTCATTTATTTACACACAGTTGAATGATGAACAGTTCTATTTCAAACAATTCCATTTAGCATAAAACACCATCAGATTGTTTAGAATCATATCCAGGACACTCGTTGGGAGGGGGATCTTTTTTTTTTTCTTTGGGATGTACAAAAAAAAAGTACCCCCAAAGTAATAAGTCATTTTGAAAATACAAAAAGTTTCTGTTTCTAAATATTATTCCCGAAATCTATCGTTAACTACGACATTGCAAACTAAATGCTTGTTTGTTATTCAATGACATATCGACCTTCTAGGGTTATTTAATGCAATGGAGGTGCCCGTGGTGTAATGGTTATCGTCGTAATGGTTATCGGCGACACGAGTTCAAATCTTGGACGAGACTGATTGCATTTCACATAGCACTAATACCATTGGGAAAGGTATGAATCCAATTATTCTCTCTCCAGCTATGGGTAAATAGTAAGGCAGACTAGGTTCTTCAACCTTGGTGAGGCAACTAGTCTAGGAGAAGGAAAACTGAATTCAAACCTGTTAAAATCCGCTTAAAAACTGACCTTGTGTCATATCCTGCCCGAGCGGAGGGGTTGGGTAAATATGGTTATTTAACGCAAAATCCATCCTTTTAGAAGTATAGAAGTACTATTTAACCCATAGCTGGGAGGATAAAGAGGATTCATACCTTTCCCAAGGGTATTTATCCGAAATTGAACGTAATAGCGCGACTGGAATTCGAACTCACAACGGTTCCGCAGTCCATCGCTTTAACTATTACACCACAGAGACGCCCCCCCCCCGTTTGGTCTCTCTCATAAAAGAGCTGATGAAAAACAGATGGTGACGTTCGCTTAATAAATAAAGTTAATCTCCGTACACGTGTACACAAGAATATATTATCAAGATTATAATGAAATAAGATACAAAAAAAAAAAACAAAAAAAAAAACAACAAACAAAAAAAACAACAACAACAACAACAACAAATGTAAAACGTCTTAATCTTATTAAGTGAGTTTTGTCTGAAAGCCAACATGGCCTAAACACCAAGATGAATTAAGAGGATGACGAAAGAAAAAAAAAACAAAACAAAAAACAAACAAAGATTACTGAAGAAAGAAAAAGAATTTTCAGCTAAACCTTTGTTATTTTAAGGAGATTACATTAAAGAGTCGAGTTCGCAATAATCAGAAAACAAATGCGATCACGAATCACACACATATATAACAGTAATTCATTAGCAATAACTAATAAAAATGAACTCAGCGCAACACACCTGGATCTATAGAGAGAAAATGTATCCAATGACATCAGAGGGACAGACAGACAAGATCATTTGAAAGTGGACAGACATCAACCTTTGGAGAAATTCTTGCAAAGGGCATGACATCAACAAAAGAAAGTGACCAGATAATTGGGGATACATTTAAAAATTGACACTAGAACTTACATTTCTAAGTTTCATTTGAAAAGTGAAAAAAAAAATGTCCAAGATTTGGATGTTATTTCAGGAATTAGTACAGAGAAGTTTCCTATTAAAAAATAGCAACAACAAAACAGCATTATAAAATAATGATACTATTCGAATTTAAAAATCTTTAACCATGATAGATTGATTTTAACGGCATGTCGACCAGTCTAGGATTATCTTAAGCATTGAGGTTAGGGAATCTTGTTCATATTAAACATTTGCACAAGAAATGTAATAAATAAATAAATTCCCCATCTCACCAACACAGTCCTATCGAATAGGAAAAATTGGTAGATCCATAGATGTGAAATCTAGGGCGTAATGGTAAGAAAGATATAGCTACACTTCCCAAAAATCCAAAACAGAAGCCTCATCATTAGCAAATTATTTGTCTGGCTACCTTCATATTACAAACCATGTAGGAATTACTTTCATAATATTAGCTCTATCTCATGTATTGAGCACTTTTTAACCTTTTAGCTAAGGTAATTCTGTTAGTGTTTTTTCTTTTTTAACTAGACATACGTGTTTGATTTTCCAGTAGCGTGTGTGTTTTTCGTCTTTTTTAAAAAAAATTTCCTCTAGATATCAGTTTATAGAATTTGTAAATTGTTTTTTTTTTCTCACTAACAGAATATATATATATATATATATATATATATATATATATATATATATATAAGTAGACGACAAATTATGTTATAGTAACCTGAACGTGAGTAAGCAGTAAAAGGAATGAAGAAAGCAGAGAGTTTGGATTCGGAAGTCATCAAAGAAGCCATTAATGCCAAAGATTAAACCCGGAAAAATGAAGTCGTCATTATAGATATCGATGGACTACCTTGCCATACATAAAATACATCAACATGTGAATATTGTCTTTGTCCCCTCATCCAGGTTGTGCAAATAAGCTAGCTAGCTAGCTAATTGCTAAACCAATCAAGCACTTCCATTTGAGTTGATATGAGGAACTAATTAGTTTGCCCCTTGAAAATGAATTCATCCAACTCGGAAATCCGAATCCAGAAAACTTACATTTTCAGGGGTTATTTCATTGCAAGATGAAAATCCAATTTTTATCCCTAGAAGTATTGATTAGACTAGAGGAGAAGGCGGAAAAAGAGAGAGGGAGAAGAGAAGGCGGAAAAAGAGAGAGGGAGAAGAGAAGGCGGAAAAAGAGAGAGGGAGAAGAGAAGGCGGAAAAAGAGAGAGGGAGAAGAGAAGGCGGAAAAAGAAAGACAGAGGAGAAGGAGAAAAAGAAAAGAGAAGGAGAGAAAGGAGAAAGAAGGAGAACAAGAACAGAGAAAGAAAAGAGAAAAAAAAGGACAAGAAAGAAAAGAGAAAAAAAAGGACAAGAAAGAAAAGAGAAAAGCTTTTAGCTCTTTGAAAATATAATCTTACTAATGCAAATAGGGAAAAATGCATTTTTCTTGGTTTACTGCCTACAGGTGTGAAGTTTTATCCCTTTCAATGTTCTAGAGTT
Organism: Sepioteuthis lessoniana; assembly: GCA_963585895.1. Taxonomy (NCBI): domain Eukaryota; kingdom Metazoa; phylum Mollusca; class Cephalopoda; order Myopsida; family Loliginidae; genus Sepioteuthis; species Sepioteuthis lessoniana. The sequence continues at coordinate 37,610,043 of OY757933.1, read as the reverse complement.
TTCCTGTGAATTACTGTTTCCAATTGCGAAACCTAACGTTATATATATATATATATATATATATATATATATATATAAAAAGGGCTTCAACCCATAATCTCACTTTAGATTGCATTTAAGAAATAATAATATGAACTAAAAATAACACCATGATCACCAGCTTAGCTTTCCCCCCCCCCGTTGGAAAATATCGGACCACTTTTCCGAAGTCTTTTTTCTAACAGTGGCGTTACCATTTCAACATCGACTTCTTCACCGAGATAATTTTCCAATATTTTTCTAGCGAGTACTATTTTGTTTGTTACTCTTGACATTGGCATGCACACAAACACATATTAGTTACTTTAAATATATAACTACTTGATATATTTTAAACTACAGTATCTTAGTTATGATACGAAACTATCTAGCGGTGAAGTTCCCGTTCTAGACATCTGGGAAATGTGGAGTATCCCTTCATTTATGACAGATACGCTTTCAATCCGCTGAATCTTCCGCTAGTGGGAAATTTCCTTGGATAACACGAAATGATTTGCTATCCGCCCACATTGTGTTTTTAAGAACAGACAACGAATCAAACGCTAATCGGTCTGACTGGTCAGTAAGTAAATGTATGATAGAGCACAAATTAAGGAAATAAAAAAAAACTACACCAAGAAACGGTGAACAAAAATATTTTGTATATAAAATATTTTGTATATAAAAAAATGTTGTTCAAAGTTCTTGCATTAGTGACCAGTTCTACACCAAGAAACGGTGAACAAAAATAATATTTTGTATATAAAAAAAATGTTGTTCAAAGTTCTTGCATTAGTGACAAGTTCTGTCAGGGATCGTTATTTACTCATGTAAGACAGTATCTTCTACTTTCTATACCCAGGGCAATCTGGAATCTTCAATGGCGGTTACGTTTTTTTTTTTTTTTTTTTGTTTTTTTTAACAGTGTCATATTTTAGACGACTTTCTTAGTTTCTATGCTCGGGGCAGTTTGATACAAGGTAAAGAAAAACTCAAAGCTTCGAGGAGCTGCTTCTCTGCTAGCTCTTCGGCTTACTTTGCCTTATTACCGGCTTACGGCTCTTACTATCTACTTACTACTATATCGGTCAATTTATTAATATTTTCAACGGATTCAGAGGCCGTGTGGGGTGACTTGTTTCGGGGCAGTAAATTCCAAAAACAATCAATCCTAAAATTATATTAAAGGCTGCTTTGAACTCATAACAACGTTGAGGTGTTACCGCTTTGTTTTAATAATTCCCTTTGTCATCAAAATAAGTCAGTTCTTACGACAATTTGCCTTTTCATCAAAACAAATTCTTAAATTCCTTTTCATAAAACAAACCAAATGATAGAATTCCTTCTCAAAATTTTTTACACTTCCCTTCAAAAATCCAGTACATCATTATACATGCATAATATATTTCTCTATTCTAAAATTCTCATATTTCTTTCTCCTCTGGTTAATAAACCCCTTCTGAACGGTCTCTGACTTCCATACGGTTACACACTGCCATCACTCCCAGGTCCACTGACCCGGATTGGTCGTAATTAGGGTCCCATCTATAAATTTTTTTAATTATTCGTATTCGATAAGACCGTGTGCAAAAAAAAAAAAAAAAAAAAACCTTTTAGGAAACAAAAACATGAAATGTAAATATACACGTACAACGAGTGCGAACTAAGTATAAAATAACCCACGATGAGTTGAGATGCCGTAAAACCAGTCATATTTGCAATTCATTGCAGGCTATATGCAGAGTGATATTTTCGTACTTCTCCCACACGTCTAGTGTCAGTTGTTCAGAATATTTTGTGACGTTGAAGTTCCACTTTCAGCCATTATGGCGCATGCTCAAAAAATACCGAAGGCAACTTTGATCCTACTTGCGAATTTCAATAAGTTTGAGAAAAAAAAAAAGTTTTTTTTCAATCATGGCACCGAATATAGGTACATTTATAGAAAGAAATCACCTGTGTTTTTTTTTTAATCTCATATCGATACATATTTTCAGAAATTTATGAATTAAATAAATATACACTACTTTCTCGTTCTAAAAAGAAAAAAAAAACTTAGAGATTCTGAAACTGAGTTTTTCACTCTTTCAATAGAAACCAGAGTAGATTGGTTTCTATTGAAAGAGTGAAAAACTCAGTTTGAGAATCTCTAAGTTTTTTTTTTTCTTTTTCACTCTTTCAATATATTTGAATTGCCCACATGTGGAATGTGGGCAATTCAAATATATTGAAAGAGTGAAAAACTTTCAGTGACTGATTGGTTTGGTTTTACGGCATATCAACCCTTGTAGGTTAATGCCAAATCATGTTTATACATATCTATCAAATATATGATTTCTAAACGAATAGTTTGTCGGTAACATTTTTAATCGAGCCGGTTAAATGGTTATACATATGATTTGTTTGTGAATAGTTTGTTGGTAATCTTATTTTTAGAAAAGTTAGAGCTAATTAATTTGCACACAAGTATTGCTATTGTTTGTACATAGTTAAATGCTTTCAAATATTGCTAGTTGACACTAATAATTTTATTCAACACTATTCATTCATTTGCACGCAGTCAAATGGTTCCAAATATTGATATATAATACCAATAATTCAAGTTTGGCACACCGTTAAAGGGTTTAAAATATTCCTATGTTTTATATCCCAAGATTATAGAAGAAACAAAATATAAAAACAGTTGAATATATTTTTAACACAATATTTTTTCATTTTCTCACCGACCAGGATACAGGAGGACTGGTGTGGATTAGTACGGTTTACACATGGCCTGTTGTCCAAGCAACCATCTTGTCTGAAACTGCCTTTCTTTCCTTAAAGAGTCAATCATTCGTTAGAGGAGATAACTACCCCTTCACACTAATATGAAATTCTATTTAGTATTAATCATTTGTTGGCACACAGTTAAATGGCTTCAAGCATTGGTATCTAATGCAAATAGTTTAACTTTCTCACCAATATATATATATATATATATATATATATATATATATATATGTGTGTGTGTGTGTATAAAACAGGATTTGGCATTAAACAAGGTTTGATATGCAGCAAAATACAACCAACCAATCAATATTTTGTCAATGATAAATATTCGTTTCCCAACAAACTTACATGGTTTCAAGTATTCCTATCAAATACAAATTTACATGCAATCAAACGCCTCCAAGAAATTATTCCCATTCAATAGCAATAATGTGTTAGTATACAGTTACATAGTTTCAAGTATTCTTATCCAATACAAATAAGAGCGTCCCCATGTGCTGGTCTGCGAAATTGGAGTATGCTATTACGCTAATTGTCGGACTCATTCCCTTAGAAAGCTATGATCGAATTATGGATTGAATTGTACTACAGCTGTTCTTCCACGAGGATTCCTTTAGCATTAAATAACCCGGGAAGGTTGAAATACCTTAAACCAAATAATTTTCAAATAGATCTATTTGTCACATAGATGAGACCCTAACAGATATTACTACACCGGATAACAGTGGAACTAGGAGTAACAGCAATGAAGGAATATTTTATGCTCCCCAGAGCTCCAGAATTGAATCCTTGCCACAGGATGAGGTTTAGTGTCCTACCCGAGATACCTCTTGCCATCAAAGAGGCTTGCAGAAATGTTGTAGGGTAAACACAATGTCCTGTTAACGAATGTGTATAAATATAGGAACTACGTGCAAGGGTACTGGTATAAGTAGCATGCACAGAGATCGACAAAGGTTTGATTTGGTGGGTTTTATGGCATTTCAACCTTTGTAGGTTATTTAAAGCCAAATCCATTTTTATGTAAATAATCTGTTCTATTTAAAACAATTCAGTTTAACACTAGTACAGTTTGTCAAAAACATTTCTATTTCAAACTATTCAAGCAGTTATATGTAGCAATTCAGTTAAGTGTAAATACAGTTTTTAATGTCGAAAAACAGTTCTATTTCAAATAATTAATTTAAGCATAAGCACGCAGTTTAAATGTAAGTACGGTTTAATTGTCAAAAACATTTTTTCAAGCTATTCAGTTTACTCAAACAATTCAGTTTAGCATAAGTATGCTGTTAGTTCTATAACCCATAGATAGGGCCCTATCAGGTGCTACCACTCCGGGCCAGAGTGGACCTGGGAGCGGTGGCAAAGAAGGGGTACTCCGCATTCCCCAAAGCTCCAGCATTGCAGGAACCTCACTATCAGATTGTTTAGTGACATGTCCAGGACACTCGTTGGGAGGGTCTTACCCCTCTGCCGAGGTGCAGTCAGTGTATTCTACAGCCCCAGCCGACTGGGCAAGACCGACAAAGTAAGGAAAAGATACCCGTGCCACACAAGAACGAACGAAGCCAAAGACTCAAATTGAAATAACTGAGAGTTAAAGTTGCAGTTTGACTAGTTTTCATTTTTTTTTCCGTACTCTTGGCCGCCCTGACGGCTAAGACTGTAAAATTCGTCGACTGGACTTACGCAAGAGGAGAGGGGTTAGGCTCCCTCCAAACGAGGATGGTGGGACATGTTCTGGAGCTTTGAGAAAATGTTAAGTACACTTTCATTACCATTACTCCCAAGTTCTGACCTTGATTAGTCGTATCTGTTAGAGTCTCGTTCATGAGTCTAATCAAACAGTTCAATCATTTACTTAAGATTATTATTATTTGCCTAAATTTCTCTGATGAAGTCCCTAAATCAGAAAGGATTATAATTTGAAACATTACAGCTGTGTACAAATTTATATTACATAGGAATACTTGGTGAATAGAATCACACATGGTAAATAGCAAAACTTGAATCTATTTAAATATGTGCCAATAAATGATTAATATTGAATAGAATCATTTGTGTTAGATAAGAATCCTTGCGACAATTTGTGAGATAGGAGGACTGGCAACCATTTAACTGCGTGCAAACAAATGAACTCGAACAACTCGTTTAAAATAAAGTTATCAACAAACTTATATATATATATATATATATATATATATATATATATCTCAGAACTTGTCATTAAATCACATAAGTTGTGATATGCCATAAAACACCAACCCACCAAAATCCAGACCTGGATACACGCGATAGGCTACTCCCAGCCGACATTTGAAAATAATTTTTGAAGTCCCTTAGGATTTAGTCTAATTGTTTTTCCGACCAAGAGGTGAACACCGGTCACCAGAAGACATTCCCCCACCACCATGACTTGGGTTCCACGGTGAAAAATGCAAAAAAAAAAAAAAAAAAAAAAAAAAAAAAAAAAAAAAAAAAAGCTATTGTAAGTCTGTCATTTATATTTCAGAGAGTATTGAATTCCTTCACATTCTCAATCGGTTTTGGAAACAACTGAAAAAGAATTGATCCATTGAACAACCTGCTTGATCAATGCAAGATTCTTCCAAGTAAAAATCGATTTAATGAAACGCATTCATGTCAAGATACACTTAACGTAACGGTTATCGTTCTATGAAATGGAATCGGTGACCAGAGTTCAAGTCCTAGATGAGGCTTTTTGAATTTCACTAACCTTGAGAAAGGAATGAATAAATTTTTCTAATCCCAGCTATGGGTAAATAGTAGGGCAGACTGACTTGGTTTGGTTTGGTGGCATGTCAACCATTGTAGGTTATTTAATGCAAATTCCTCTTTATAAATGTACATTAAATATATATTTGTAAACACATTTTGTTGATGTTTTTAAATGAACCAAAGCTCACCCTTCTCCACACAGTTAAATGGTTCCAAGTATTGCTATGTATCAATAACAATTTACTTTAAAATCAGTAATTTATTTACACACAGTTAAATGATCAAACAGTTCTATTTCAAACAATTTAATTTAGCATAATTTGCAATCAGTTTAAATATCAAACAGTTCTATTTGACCCATAGATAGGACCCTATCAAGTGTTACCACTCGGGGCAAGTGTGGACCGGGGAGTGATGGCAATGAAGGGCTACTCTGCATTCCCTAAAGTTCTAGCATTATTGAAGCCTCACCATCAGTTTGTTTAGTGTCATATCCAGGAATCTTACCCACTCCTAATGGCTGACTATCTTTGCTCGTTAAGCATATTTATGCGAGGAGCCCGATAAAATATACTAAACGTTTTTATTTTAGCTCACAGGCTCCAAGATTGCTTACAGTACCTGATGTTCTTAAAAACTGATTAGACTTATTGTTGCTCGAATTAAAGTTTGGTTTATTTAATGACATATCATCTCCTTGTGGATTATTCAATACCGAAATTTGATCCCTTCTTAAACGTTTGATAATCATGGTAACTATTTTTTAGTCAGTTGCCTAAATTTCTGAGACGAATATTGATGATTTTTATCGTTAAGGGTTTTCGGACTATTGTCTTCATCTTTGTTATTTCCACAACGTTTCCGTGGTCATCCGGCCTTCTTCAGGCGTTTGTCGAACTCCGGAACCTACGCGGAACTTCGAACTACGTCCTTTATTGAATCCACAGAGGTCACCTATTCTGATTCCGTTAGCCATAATTAGCAATTACTCGCCTGCAGTCAGGATTGAACCAGCAACCTCCAGATGATCGTCTCCTTAGAAGCTTAGGGAATCAACGCCTATAACCGTTACGCTATGTCAGTTTAGAGTGAATTTTTGGGACTTATAAACTCAATGTTCTTACTTGACTAGGATTACTACTATTGTATATGATTTTTTACTTGTGCTCATTCAGATTGTTTTTCTTTTTATTTGAATGATAGTTTTTAGTCTTCAACTGAAATCACATTTTTAAAAATCTCTCTGTAATAATCATTCGTTTGCACAGTTATATGGTTTCAGTTATTCCTATCCAACACTAATCCATTCCAAATAGATCTGTTTGACTCTTAGATGGCACTAACAGGTACTATTTCTCTAGAATATCCTCATTAGTGGACATGCCTTTTTAGCTAGGTGACATTTGCATACAATTAAAGATGAATAGATAGAGTTTATTTAATTCGACATTTCTGATCTTATAATCAAAGTTCACCCTCCTCCTCATCCAGTACCCACAATCTGTGTTCGTCGTTCGAATCGATCATAAAATCAGATTTAAAACCAAAACGAAATAAACTGAAAAAAAAAAAATGGAAACATCTCCCCCTCTCTCTATTTATAACTTTCCCATGAAGAATTTTCTGAAGCTTTGGAATTATCACCCTCACCCCACCCGCAATCTTTAAAACCAACTTATTTGATTCCAGAGGAAACATATCTAAGATAACTTAAATCTGAAAAAAAAAAAAAAAAACCAAAAAAAAAAAAAACACTTTAAACTCTAAAGTTGTTTACGTCGTCTACTGACCAGTCACAATAAATATCCGTTTTTGAATCTTTCTAGCGATTTTAATTTAACCCTGAGGGGTATTGCGTTTAAAAGATGATCATTTGAGTTATTTTTGCGGCAGATCAACCCATCAAGTGTTATTTTATGCAGAGAGGTAAAAGAATGGCTTTCATTGTACATATTAAAATCTTTTTTGGGTAGTTTGAGTTTTTTTTCGAACATGATGTCAAGTATTCCTATCTAATACAAATAATTTGCACAGTTGTATGGTTTCAAGCATTCTTATATAATACTAGTTTGTATGATTTTTTTTATTTTAATTGCATAACAACCTTTGTGGGTTATTTAATGTCAAATTCATTCTTGTAGAAGAACAGTAGTGGTACTATTAGTCCCATAGGTGGGGGATAAGGAGTTCATGTTTTTTCTTAAGGTATCAGTCCGAAATTGAACGTAATAACGTGACTAGAGTTCGAACTCGCTTACTGGAATGTCGTAGTCCAGCACATTAGCCACTACGCCACGACTCCCCCCTCTTCCTCATACTGATAATTATATGGTTTCAAGCAATTATTTCTCTCATTTTAAGTTATGCTTTTCAGAGTTACAATATTTCAAATAACTGATAATAATCATTAGTAAACAATTATTCTTAATACAAATAAATTACAGTTATGTGGCATCAAATATTCTTGCTAAATACCAATATATAAAAAAAAAAAAAAAAAGAAAAAAAAAAAAGATCCATTTGATTTATAGATAGAAACCTAACAGATACTACCACTCCTAGACACATTATTGGGGGAGTGCTTAACTCCTCTGCTGGGAGACGTTGACTGGGAAACTTGAGTTTTTACTTTTTAAACAAACTATTTTGTCTTTAGCAAAATAGATACACTCATAAAATGGATGACCCGAAGGCTCCTTTTTCATTAGCGACTACACCGAGACTACACCGAAAGGGAGAGCGCTACTCCTTTCCCTAGATTGCTTCACTTTACGATTGATCCGTACCTTATAAATGTTGAGTGTTATGCAAGGCTGCATCAAATACCATTTTTGAGTCTTTGGTATAACTCGACCTGGAATTGAACCCCGGTCTCCCGGGACATTGTCGAACACGCACACTATATGAATAAATATGGATCTGAATCCCACTGTATGAAGAAAGTAGAAAAACAGAATGCAAATTATTTATTGTGATGTAAAGCCAATGTTAAACGTTTCGGTTTTAATAACCTTCATCAGGACTGATATGAAAATTGTTTCCGCAACGATGGATGCTTGTCAAGATAACAGAAGCAAATAAAATGTATACAACAAGAAGATATAACGTGCATATAACTAATTTAAAAGTATTAAATACTGTTCTTTTGGAAAAACAAATACCAAATACATTCTTACACGACTTCAAAACGATCTGTATATATGAAAACTTACCTATCTCTGCGTTTTTCTTTAAAAGACGGAAAGATTTTCCTCGTTTCTTAAAAAAAAAAAAAAAATCCAACAATTTCCAAACATCATTCCACGTGCCAAACACATACTTAATACTTTTAAATTAAGAACGCTACATGCACGTTTGTATCTTTTCGTTGTATAATTTTATTTGCTCCTGTTATCCCGACAAGCATCCATTGCTGTGTGAACAGTTCTCATGATATAGTCCTGATGAAGGTTATGAAAACCGAAACATTGTACGTCGGCTTTACATCACAATAAGTAAAAAGTAAAGTTGGCGACCGTAGATGAGGGTGACCCAAAGGCTCCCTTTTCGATAGCTACTACATCAAGGTGTAGGGGAGGGCGTTACTCCTTTCCCTGGATTGCTCCACTTTACCCTTGATACGTACCTTATAATGCTGAGTGTTAAGCAAGGTAGCATCAAGTGCCATTTTTTTTTTTTTTTTTTTAGTCTTTGGTATGGCTCGACCTGGGATTGAACCCAGGTCTCTCGAGCCATTGGGGAACTCTAACAATTATGCCAATGTCCGGTATTACATCACAATTAATTCATATATTTTGGATTATTCAGTTTTTCTACTTTCTTCACACACACACACACACACACACACACACACACACACACACACACACACACACACACACACACACACACACACACACACACACTTATATATAAGAGAGAGGCGTTCGTGTAGCAATGGATATCGTCGTTGGAAATCAACACGGCAAACGGAGTTCAAACCCTGAATGGGGCTGTTTACATTTCATATAGCGCTGATAGCCTCGAAAATAATGTTCCTTTAGTCTGGCATCTTTACTCTTAGTATGGCAACCAGTTTAGAAATAAAACTGAATTTAAACCTGTTAATCTCCGCATAAAAAATTGACCTTGTGTCGCATTCTTCAAGTGCGGAGGCGTTGGTAAATATATAAGCCTTCTTGGGCAGAGAAAAAACTAGCTTATATTCTAATCTTGTCTTAAAAACTCCGAAGAAATATATAAAAGCCATCAGTCCATCTAGCAACATATTTTTCTTGGCGTTTCAGGAGTGGGGGTCTGCACTGAGCTCGGCACGACTACCCCTTGACTTGGCCCCTGCTCAACCCCACTTCGAGTGTCAGGATAGATATCCGGTCACAAGCTCTTGACCTTATGGCGACACTGAACCGAGTGTTGACCCACATTCCGAAAGCAGAAAAATAAATACATTAAATGGGAAAGGAACTTAAGGAAATAAATAAAATAGTGCCTTTTACTTTCTGAACTCACAAAACACACATACTAGGTTGCTTCGTGTTTTATGGCATATCAACACTTGTGGGCTATTTAATTTCAAATATATATATATTACACACACTGACTAAAAGTTTTGGGCCCAACCAAGAAGGGGTTGTTTTAAGAACAAATAACATGACGCCCCGTTCTTCAAGAAGGATATTCATACACTCTTGCATTCATGAAGTTTGTTTATTTTGCAGCTGTATAAGAAACTTTACAACTTATCAGTAAACAATTATGTGTCACATAACATCCTACCGTACAATTTCCATTCGAACCTCGTTTATACCAATAAAAATATCAAATTCAACCGATAGCGTATATAGGATAAGCTATTTCTAAACAGCAGATATCTGTTTTTTTTTAGGGGAAAGGGGAGGTAAGTGGTATTTGTTTGTTCGGAAAGACATTATTTTAATAAGAGTTGTAAAAAATAAAATAAAATAAAAAAAGTTCACATTCCTAATGATTAAAATGTCTATCACTTCTTTCAGAATTTAATTTTGAAAGTTATATACCCCGAATGATGAACATTAAAATATATATATAAAATAAATAAAAGGGGGGGAAAAAGAAGGAAGAGGTGATGTGATTACTTTTCAAGCTGGGTCATAATTTTGCTACATGACAATGCTCGGCCATATATTGCCAGAATGACACTGTAGAAGCTCATTGACTTGGGATATGAGACTTGGCTACATCCACCATATTCTCCTGACAACCTTCCCACCACCACCCTGGACACTGTTTACAGACAAAAAAAAAATTCCGTTTCAAAGCAGGAATATAAACTGCATAAAAAAAAAAAAAAAAAAATTCTTAGCATCCAAACCTTTTGAGTATTATCGTACAAGCATAAATAATCTTAACCGATGGCAGAAATGCGTAGACGTTCAGTGCTCCTAGTTTGACCGATTAAAACACTTTAAATTCATTGATTCAGGAATAAAAATTCATCCTAAAATCATATTATTTTCGGACAACCTAATAGTTTCCATTAGGGTCCCATCTATTGGTCCAATAGATCTATTTAAAAAATTATCGTATTAGATGGAATAATTGAAACAATATATCTGCATGCAGATTATTTGTTCAAGATGGACATTTTCAACCGTTGTTACTATATACCTGTGCAAAAAGCATTATGATAATAGACAAATAAAAGTGTGAATTTAAAATATGATTGTAATCAAACATTTACAGGTTATTCCAATATCGGCATTAAATAACGCATAATTGATTGATATGCTGTTAAGCAAATAAAGCAACCAAAATTAACGATATAAACAGTCTGGTGTAACATCAAAAGTGAGAGTTAAGACACGACTATTGAATGATAAAAGAAAACCCAACAAAACAAGTGTGTGTGTGTGTGTGTGTGTGTGTGTGTGTGTGTGTGTGTGTGTGTGCGCTTATAAAAAGGCCGCGTGCATACACGCGTACCTTCAGTGTAGCATAGGGAGGATATATGTAAAGGGAAGACGCGATATTGGGAGTAACTTGGTTTTAATACTTGAGGGCTGATGACTTTCCCCCACACCTCTCAGGAATCGAGTGGTGTGTTTATATATCTCCTTGATTTGACCGGTGTGTCCGTGTGTGTGTCTCGAAAGTTTCTACCAGACCCTTTAAGGTTTCGTTTTACGAAGCAGCGATTACAATCTTAACTTCATATTTCAAGCGTTTTCCATTTCCCCGTTTTCGCCTGCCATTCAAATTTTCATCTGCTCGACTTTACAAAGTTATAAAATCATCGTAAAAAAGAGGATACGTGAGGAAAAAAAAGTGCCACATGTAGTATAATACTAAAATACTGCTAGGGAAGTAAGCATGAACTCGTAATCGACGTTCGCCAATGGTCTCCTACACATGGACACACCAGCGAAAACTTATATTCATCAGTTCTGTGCCGACACTGGATGCCATCTCAATGACTTACTAAGAGCGGATGGCCAGAGAGAGTCAAGAGTGTCTGCGCTTTGGCGAGTCTTGATGAAGTTAAGCTACTACTAGTCAGTTTAAAATTGATAAAATGTGGACTTGAGATTTATAACACAAATGATTTGATTTGGGTTGGTTGTGTTATATAGCATATTGGCCTACCGGGAGATCAGAGTTCAATCCCAGGTCGAAATCATACCAAAGACAAAAAAAAACAAAAAAAAAAACAAAACAAAAAAAAAAAAAAAAGTATTTGATGCAACCTTGCTCAACACTTGGCACGATAAAAAGGTACGGATCAAAGGTAAAGTGGAGCAATCCAGGGAAAAGAGTAGAGCGCTGTCCCCAACACTTTGGTGTCTTAGCCATTAAAAAGGGAGACTACGGTCGCCAAATTTATTATAATAGCATATCAACCCTTGTAGGTTATGACTTGTCTAAATTTCAGTGATGTTCACACGTTTGGTTTGGTTTGGTGGGTTTTATGGCATATCAACCTTAGTAGGTTATTTAAAGCCAAATCCATTTTACAGTTTTAATGTCGAAAAACTGTTCAATTTCAAATAATTCAGTTTAGCATAAGCACGCAGTTTAAATGTAAGTACGGTTTAATTGTCAAGAGCATTTCTATTTCAAGCTATTCCGTTTACTCAAACAATTCAGTTTAGCATAAGTATGCTGTCAGTTCTATTTAACCCATAGATAGGACCCTATCAGGTGCTACCTCTCCGGGCTAGAGTGGACCTGGGAGCGACGGCAATAAAGGGGTACTCTGCATTCCCCAAAGCTCCAGCATTGCTGTAACCTCACCATCAGATTGTTTAGTTTCATATCCATGACACTCATTGGGGGTGTCTTACCCCTCAGCAGAGAAGCAGTCAGTGTATTCTATAGCCCCAGCCGACAGGGCAATCACATGTTTGCACAGTTAAATGGTTTCAAGTAGTGTAAATCATTAAATGATTCTTGTAGAGATTAATAAATATGAAATTGAAAAATAAAATAAATTCAAAAGTGTTGCGGTTCACAGAAACCTGACACGAAGTAGGAGCGGCGCATGTCTAAAGAAAGGTCCTTCCGGGCACGGAAGAGAAATATGCTGTCTTCAGCTCTACCCTTGATACTGGATGGATCCAGAACGCCTTGGGTGGTGTAACGGTTGGCAAGCTTGACTAGCAAACCGTCATGATCGAGTTCATCTTTCATTGGGTGTCCCATTCATATTTCAGGCGTTTTCCATTTCCACATCGAAGCAAAAGGCAACGGAGGTAACACACGTATTCACCAGGTCTCTGCGTCTACTCTAGCAGCAGCTTCTATTGAAGACACCTACAGAATATGCCACAAACTTTATAAACCCACCGAACATAACTTAGTGTGTTTTAGCACCTTGCCTGAGAGACGCGACTGTTTCCACTGGTTTAGGGAGGAATTTTTCCCGCTCACGAAATAGTCGTTGAACTCTAAAATAAAGTTAGAATTCAAAAGGGTATTTTCGTCTCTTTCCTTCCTTCATTAAATTCTCTTGCAGCCTTTCACATACAAGGAGCCGACGTGTTTAAATCGGGTGAGAAGAACAATGGAATCGGATACACTAAAGCCAAAAATTATGACCACAATAACCAACCAACAATTTTTATATTCCCATATTCTATTTTACCCATAGATGGAACTTGATAGTAACTATTACTTCGGGTCAGAATGGACCCGAGTGTAACGGTAATGAAGGGGTATTCCACATTCCCCAAAGCACCTGAACTAGAGCCTCACCGGCAGATGCAATTTAGTGTCAGATCCTGGACACCTTTTAAGAGTGGGGATTCGTACCCCTTCGTAAGAAATTATAGTCAGCATATTCTTAGCTACGCTAACAGGAAGAAGGAATACAACAGGGTTTTTGTTTATGGAAATTCAAGAAGGTTTGGAAATAAGGACGAATTCTGGCAGGAAATTGGTCATAAAAAAGTAAGAGGAAAAATAATGAATAAAAAAGAAAATAGAAAATAAGAGAACCACAGAATTCTTGATTTCAGGTCAAGATAAGGACAGTTTAAAATTATTCTCTTAAACAATTATTTTTGATTTTTTATAACATTCTGAAAGTTAGTGAGGAGTGGTGTGTAAAACGGCGCTTGAATCATCTGAACAACATTTCTCTCTAACTTGTCTGATCAATTGACCACATTTTAAGGGTATTTTCTAATTCCCTTTTATCGTCAACCGACTAGTGTACAGTGAAGTGTTAGACGTCAGGAATTAACTGATATGACCACCACCATAAAAACTTTATGCTTTTTTTTCTTTTCTTTTAGAGTGTTTTTGTGTCCGTCTTCCAGTTTATTCTAAGTCGTACGGATAGACGAACAGAGGATTTGTGTACGACAGGAAAAGTAAGTTTTGAAACTCTCGTTTTTCTTCTTTATTTCTTAATAAGCAATAAATTATTTTCTTGTGTCAGTTTATTCAACGTCTCAGTCACAGCGTCGCGGTGATTGAGAAATCTTGCCTTTCGAAATATGTGAGTATCAATGGTTACAAGATTTACACAGAAATGTCAATTCGGTAGGACCTGAGGCGACCCCACTTTGGAGTACGAAAAAGACCTTAAGGAGGAAAAGATCTGATGACGATAGGTATGTTGAAAAAAAAAAAAAAACTGCTTGAGAGACTTTGGGAAACTGAATCAAGAAATTCTGGGTAAACGAGAACCCATTATACAAAAGAACGATGCTTGAGAAATCCTGACTTGGGGAGTAACAATGAAAGAACCAAGGGTGAATAAATAAATAAAAAGCTGGAATATATATATCAACTGCTATGCACGAGCAGAATACCACAAAAGTTCAATTTTAAGCGGAGTTTAACAGGTCTGAATTCAAAGTTTTCCTTTTCTTGAATCAGTTACCACTGCAAGGTTAAAGAGTTCAGTCTGCCCTACTATTTACCCATAGCTGGAGGGAGAATATTATCTCTCTCTCTCACACACACACACACAGTGCAGAAACAAAATTAGGAATATTCAAGTGTAATAATAAACGACTATTATCGAGTAGAGGGTTCGCCAATGATCCGGGTTCAATCCCCGGTCGAGTCATACCACAGACTTGCTGAACATTTAGCATTATAAGGTAAGAATCAAGGGTAAAGTGGAGCAATCCAGGGAATGGAGTAGTGCCCTCCCCTGAACCTTGGTGTGGTATGGTAGCTAATTAAAAGGGAGCCTTTGGGTCACCCTCGACTAAGGTCGCCAACTTTATTTTATTAGAAAACCAGATTAATTTAAAAACAAACAAAATAAGATAGACAAAAACAGTCAATTTACTCAATATAGCCACCATTTTTAAAAAATTATTGTATCAACAGGCCTTCGAAACGATTTGCATGCCTTTAAAATAAATTCTTCAGACATTTTATTCCATTTCTCTTCAATAGCAATCGTAAGCGAACCAATATTTGGATGGGAAGTTGCATTTATTTTATTTTCTAAAACGCCTCATATAGCGTCATAAAGGTGATTTGGGCTTAAGTCTTGTTTAATTGGTGACCTCAGTTTTATCGTGGCGTGTTTTCTTATTGATTTGGTGAGGAGAGCAGTTAAAAAGCCTTTTAGTTTTTGTTCAATCCTCCACGCCACCTTTTTCCTGTAAAACATTGTTCTTTGCTTTGTATACGGTAGACAAAGAAACTTGGAAATATTTTTGGCTTACTTTGGGCATTAATAAATCAGATTCCTTGTTTCTTTTCTTGTTCACTCATATTGGGTTAAAATAAAATAAAATAAAATAAAATAAATGAATAAATGATAAAAAAAATTCTGCAAATTTCAAACAAGTAAGCTAAATCTATAACTTAGATCAGACCAAACTAGAACCTTAGCCTTTGCAGATGTTAAGATTCTATGATCACCAGTTTTACGGAGTTTGTCGTGTATCCTGCTAGGTTACCAAGATTCAGGCCATGAGTTTTAACCTAGAACCACAAAATAAGATAAAAATTCCTTCCACCAAGCGCAGGTCTTAATTGTGATATTCGAAAAAAATTTTTTTAAAAATTAAAATTTACGTTTTACTGACTTTAAGATATAATTTCGCTTAAAAAAAAAAAAAAAAAAAAAAAAAAAAAAATTCGGTCACATTAGGATTTTAAATTTATTTCCATCCTGTTAGAGCATTGATATGAATCAACATCTAAAAAAAAAAAAAAAAAAAAAAAAAAAAAGTCCTGTTAAATTTTTTTTTTGAGTTGTTGATTCATATCGATGCTCTTAACAGGATGGAAATAAATTTAAAATCCTAATGTGACCGAATTATGGTTTTTCTTGAAATATTTGCTCTGTAAAATAATTTACATTAAGCTCTTTACCAGGAATATTTTAATAGTTGGATGTGACACAAGGTAAATTTTTAACCGGAGTTTAAAAAGGGTTGAATTCAGAGTTCTTCTCTTAGATAGGTTTACATACCAAGGTTAAAGAGCCCACTCTGGAGGGAGAATAGTTGGATGCATTAGCGCTATGTCAAAGATTGAAACACGGTTTGATGATAACCGTTACACCACTAGCGCCACTATAATGACTGCTAAATATGATTTTTATTCTGAACTGAAATTCAAGCACATATTTTTCCAAGATTCTCCACTATGGGCAAAATGCGACACAAAGTCTATTATAAAGAGGATTACAGCTGGCTTGAATTCAGACTTTTTTTCTTTTCCTAAACTGGTTGCCGTATCAAAGCTATAGAGGAAAGGGAACGGGTTAGAAGTGGATTCGTGCCTTTCTTTAGAGGTAATTTGCTTGAAGCGAAGCGAAGCAAGACAAAAAGAACCACCCAAGATTTGAACACTGGTCAACAAAGCCATTTCCAACAAAAATTCAGAGATTAAAAAACCCCTCAAATCTCCATTTCTTAAAATGGACATTTGATGTATGTTGGTTTGGGGGGGGGGGTAGTAACATATCCAGAAATGTTTCAAGATAAAAAGAATAAACTACAGAAA
The DNA here is from genome assembly GCA_963585895.1 of Sepioteuthis lessoniana. Lineage (NCBI taxonomy): Eukaryota > Metazoa > Mollusca > Cephalopoda > Myopsida > Loliginidae > Sepioteuthis > Sepioteuthis lessoniana. Next base: position 37,593,060 of record OY757933.1, on the reverse strand, counting down.
GCAAGAAATAGGGATTTTCAATTTGATTCGCGATGAGGAAAGTTAGGGTAACGTGGCAAAACGAATAAACGGATTATCTTTTTCAGCTGGAGTGGGAAAATCTTGACAAAAACAGACAAGTGATATTTAACTGCTTTCTTGCCAGGGGAAGTTTAACACGTGGTCCCTCACGCATGGGAACACGGCTCCTCAGATATCATGGAATGACACTCACCCCTTTAAGTGCAACAGGGAAATTTTGCCTGAGGGGGGATGGCTTCCTGAAGCTGAATATGATAGTCATATCTCCAAACTTAGATGACTAGAAAGAGAGAGAGAGAGAGAGAGAAAGGAAGAGAGAGAGAGAAAGGAAGAGAGAGAGAGGGAGAAAGGAAGAGAGAGAGAGAGAGAGAGAAAGGAAGAGAGAGAGAGAGAGAGAAAGGAAGAGAGAGAGAGAGAGAGAAAGGAAGAGAGAGAGAGAGAGAAAGGAAGAGAGAGAGAGAGAGAAAGGAAGAGAGAGAGAGAGAAAGGAAGAGAGAGAGAGAGAAAGGAAGAGAGAGAGAGAGAGAGAGAGAAAGGAAGAGAGAGAAAGGGAGAGAGAGAAAGGGAGAGAGAGAAAGGGAGAGAGAGAAAGGGAGAGAGAGAAAGGGAGAGAGAGAAAGGGAGAGAGAGAGAGAGAGAGGGAAGGGAGAGAGAGAGAGAGGGAAGGGAGAGAGAGAGGGGGAAGGGAGAGAGAGAGGGGGAAGGGAGAGAGAGAGGGGGAAGGGAGAGAGAGAGGGGAAGGGAGAGAGAGGGGGAAGGGAGAGAGAGGGGGAAGGGAGAGAGAGGGGGGAGAGAGAGGGGGAAGGGAGAGAGAGAGAGGGGAAAGGGAGAGGGGAGAGGGGAAAGGGAGAGGGGGAGAGGGGAAAGGGAGAGGGGAGAGGGGAAAGGGAGAGGGGGAGAGGGGAAAGGGAGAGGGGGAGAGGGGGGAAGGGAGAGAGGGGGAACGGAGAGAGAGAGGGGGGAAGGGAGAGAGAGGGGGGAAGGGAGAGAGAGAGGGGGGAAGGGAGAGAGAGGGGGGAAGGGAGAGAGAGGGGGGAAGGGAGAGAGAGGGGGAGAGAGGAAGGAAGAGAGAGAAGAGGTATTTTCTTTTTTCTTCACTAAATTAAGGAACCTTACCACTAGAAAAAGAAAAAAAAAAATCGCCTTAATGTTACTCAGTGACACTTATGTAGTAAACGATATCAAATGAAAAGAAAAAAAGATTAAAACCGGAACTATGGCGTTCCAATTTTTGATAACTTTTGCAAAGATCAAGCATTTTAAATCGGAAAAACACTTGAACATTTGAAACTAATTCCAGCTTTTTGAAACTTTTTTTAATTGATTTTACCGGCATGTCAACTCATCTACGGTTATTTTATACCTAGAGGTTAGGGAATAGCATTCAATGTACGTTCAATATACGATCCAACTGAATAAGAATAATTTTTAAACAGATCTATTTGACACATAGATGGGACCCTAAAATTATTACTACACCAGATTCGAGTAAACCTAAGAGTAATGGCAAAGAAGGGATTCTCCACGGTCCCCAGATCTCCTGAACAAGAGCCTTACTCCCAGATGCAGGTGGGTATTATACCCAGAAAACTTTTTATGGGGGCAGTCTACAGGAAGAGGACAGTCAATATTCTACATCCTGCCAAAAGAGCGTTATAATTAATAAGTTCATGAAACTTTTAAATTTTACTATTAGGTCCAATATATTATCGTGTTGATTGCACGAAATCCCTCGGCTCTCTCCATCCGTCACTATTCGTCATCGCTCTTGGCATGTCCTCTAGACGGCATCCGCTGTTCACACAGAACTCATGAATGTAAGTCTTTACTGGTCGGCCAACACTGGTGTATCCGTATGTAGTAGTCTACAGGAAGAACCTTGCTTATGAGGTTTGTCCATACTTCTCCATCAGAGCCCTGCACGCCTTGTTCGTCTTACTTGGATGATTTGAGAGATGAGGCAACTGGCTCTACAGCTGATGCGTTGTGGGGTGCTGGTTTCAAGATTTGTTCAAAACAGTACGCAGCATCTTTGTAGTTCTCATCTAGCTTTTTTCTAAGAGCTTCGTTGGTGCAGCCATACAATAGTAACGACACGGTTACAACTTAGAATTACCGTTTCATATTTTCTGAGATCAGATTTTCATAAAGTCGTTAACCTGCTAATGGGAATGTGGAGTACGGGATGTTGTTAGCGGGAGAGGGGGGGGAGAATGATTAACAAAGTAGAGGGTAAACCTACCGTCAATCATTTTCATCAATAACAACACAGACTCCCCCCTACACACACACACCGTTTTTCCGAATGAATGTTTGGGTTTCATAGCATATCAACTTTTATGTTATTTAATGCCAAATCCATTTTTATACAAATAATCAGTTCTATTTCAAACAATTCAGTTTAACGTGAGTACACAGTTTAATTGTTGAAAACTTTATTTCAAGCTATTCAATTTAGTCAAACAGTTCTAATTCAAGCAGTTCAGTTTAGTATAAGTACGCAGTTTAGTTCTATTTGAACTATAGATAGGAGTCTATCAGGTGCTACCACTCCGGGCCAGCGTGAACCTGGAAGCGATGGCAATGAAGGAGTGCTCCGCATTCCCCAAAGCTCCAGCATTACTGGAAGCTCACTATCAGATTGTTTACTGTCATATCGAAGACACTCATGGTGGGGTGAGTCTTACCTAACTTCAGAGGTGCTATCACTTTATTTTACAGCTCCAGCCGACTGGGCAAACGGTTTTCTGGGACCACCTGGTGTTCGAATCAGGAGGCTTTTTCCTGTGGCAATAACTGCTTGGCAGGGCAAAGTTTGTTGCTAAGCCCCTGAGAAACCCAAAAATAAAGAATACCAAGAGAATCAAGTATCTTTTGTGACGGCCACGCATGAGACAATAAAATGATTTCATGTCAAATTTGACTTGGTAAGTCGGATGAATAATCGCCCCCCCCAACTCATATTTCGACATTAAACTACATGTATCCAATACATCGATCAGGATCGACTAGTAGGTTGTGCGGGTCGATCGCACCACGTTATATATATATATGTGTGTGTGTGTGTGTCGTCCATAGACAAACTGATTCGTTGTATTACAACTCTTCAGTGTGGCTAGACACGCAGGACGTCTCAAGCTGGGATCAAAACCCGCCCAATTTACGTTAGACTATCTTACCGTTCAGCCATCAGACGGACTTACGTCAGCTCGGGAATGATAACGCATTATACATTGGCTTCCGTTTATTTAGATTTTTTGCGTACTGGATACCGGAGTGCTCAATTTGTTAGAACTTTTCGTTACGCGAATGACAGCCGTTAATTTCTTCGCTAGAGTACTCAACCCCCGGGAGAGAAATGTAAGTATATATGTGCATGTATGTGTGCTAGCAAGTGATCAGACTAACGTAAGAGACCATAAATGTATTCCATGATATTGCGTAGTTAGGGTGCATGTACTAATGAACAGTACACAAACATACATTGAGTATACAAGTATAATCAGAGCACAAATATATCTAGCATTTTAAAATACTCTTATATCATTTTGACCCGGCCACTTTAAAGGTAGTTTGCAAGGCGGAAAGTGCTAGAGACTTCTACGGAATCTAGTTCCTATTTTTTAAATTCAGAGATGTTCTTCTAAACTGGTTGCCCACCAGAGCTAGAAAGCTGAATTTAACCTTTTACCAACATAGTATGATGTGTGTGTGTGTGTGTGTGTGTGTGTGTGTGTGTGTGTGTGTGTGTGTGTAGTTGGGCAGCAGTCTTTCATTTAAGTATGTTCGATTAAATAAAGACATTTTGTCGATATAATTTTATTAAGATCCTTTCAAGTTTCCTGATAAGTGTCTTGGTTTTTGGTTGGAATTGATGAATGAATTTACCAAAATTGTCCCGAGCGCTTTCGTACCTTTCATAGGTCATCATTGGGGGTTGCTTTCACTCATAAAGTATGTTTGTTTTTTTTTTTTAAGAGTTTTTTTTTTTTTTATAGCATAACAAAATTACGTAAACGCAGAGTTGAACAAAACTGAAATGCCGATGAGTTTAAAAAACAGATTATATGTATTAGTTTGCTGTAAGGATTCCAACTTTTGAATTCGATGCTGTCGTTCTTCCTGGTTAGTTTTAGAAAATCAACTCTTGTAATGATTCAACTCTTTCATCAACGTCTTATACATCAGGGGAAAAATTTATTTAAAGTGCAGAATATTTTTTTTATTCAGTAAATTGTTGGCTTACTATTCCTTGGTGTTTTTTTTAATGCTCGGGCACAAAGAAATTTAACAATTTATATTGGGAGTGGGTTGGGTAACCAAACAGATCTTTTGCCATTGATAAATAGCGAGTAATTGCTTTGTATTGAACAAAAATGCGAACGAGATAGTTCTTTTATCATCAATTTTAAACAACACCATATTATTTATTTACGCTTGCTTGAATTTGAACAAAAAAAATGGAAAATAAAAAGAAAGAAATATTAAGAGATTCTGATTTCTTTGTTTAATGGCATATCAACCTTCATGGGTAATTTAATCCCAAAGCCATCCTTGTAGAACATTAATGGTACAATTTAACCAATAGCTTAAGAGGCATCAGGTGTTCATGCCTTTTAAAAAAAGTGTATCCGTCCGAAAGTGAGCGTGACTGGAATTCGAACTCGCATACTATGATTCGCAATCCAGCACTTTAACCATTAAGCCACGGGGACTCCCCCATGGAATGAGAGAGGTGGGGGAGTGAAAGAGAAAGAATGAATGAGTAAATTAATACTGAGAAGTTAAGTTAGTCCGACGCCTTAAACAACTGGCCGACTGTGGAAGAAATCAGTCGGCCCGGTTGGTCTGAAGACAGGCACCATAAGAAAGAAAAAATATTTAGTGCCAACCTTACTAATGTGATATGTATCCCCGTGGGAAAGTTGAAGACCCTGTCGAATCGCAGATGTCAAGCAAACGCAAGTTTGTGCTCTAACGCACACACACATTATATATAAAGGGGAAAAAAAGAATATATACAGATATATAATATACATACGTTTTTTTCTTTCTTATACATTATCTAATATTACGTGTGTGAGTATATGGATGGGTTTTTAAATGAGAATAATGGCGGCATCTGTTAGTTTTACCAGAGGAAAGACCTGGCCAATCCTGAAAAAGGTTTTTTTTTGACAAACCGGCAGTTGACCACATGGTATAGCAATAGAGTCACGCAGGAGTTATCCAAACGAGATTGAAAGCAACGTAAGACTAATTCAGTTTCTGAATACAGAGCTGCTGTCCTAAACTGGTTACCTACCAAGGCTATTGAACTCAGTCTGCCTTATTCTAAGTAAAGTAAAGTTGGCGACTGTAGTCGAGGGCGACCAGAAGGCTCCCTTTTCAAACGCTATTACACAGAGGTGTAGGGGAGGGCGCTACTCCTTTCCCTGGATTGCTCCACTTTACCCTCGATACGTACCTTATATTGCCGAGTGTTAAACAAGGAGGTATCAAGTACCATTTTTAAAGTCTTTGGTATGACGCAACCTAGGATTGAACCCTGGTCTCCCGGACCATTGGGGAACACTACCCACTTGACCAATGACCAGCATATTATTATAGATAAAAATGATTCATTACACTGTTCCAATGATTCCAGCTGTTGGTTTTGAATTCAGAGTTGTCTTTCTTATAAACTGGTCGCCCACCAAGGCCAGAGAGCCAATTCCGCTTTATTTTACTAGCCTACCATAGATAAGAATTAGCTATTAAACTACGGGTGCCGATCGTGATCAACCGGTTGATCAAATTTAGTGGATAAGCACGCCATTTGAAAAAAATTTTTCAAGTGATCAGACTAGGGTAGTGACCGTAAATGTATTCCAATGATATTCTGCTGAAAGGTTTCATGTAGTAATGTATGGTATACGAACATACCTTGTATATATAAAGTATGATCAGTACACAGATATATCTTAACATTTTTTTTTTTAATACAGATAAATCATTTTAACCTGGTCATTTAAAAAGTAACTTGCAAGCCGAAAAGTTCATTTGACTATTCTAAGGATTCTAGCTTCTGCTTTTGAATTCAAATTCAGACAAGCCGGCCTAATTTTGAGTTGTTCTTCTAAATTGGTTGCCCACCAAGGCTAGAAAGCTGAATCTACCATATTTTACTTGCATGGAATTATATATATATATATATATATATATATATATATATTTATTATAGATTGCTCTAAGGATTTCTACGTGAAGAAATTGCTGGGTAAGGGACCACACAAGATGCTGACTATATACATCAGACATGATGGTAGGCAGATCACACGACCCCTTTTGTCCAACTGGAAAGCACCACCAGTGTCGCCCAAAGCACATAAATACGTCAAAATTTCCTCTCTTCTCAGCTGTGTAAACCAGCTTGGCCACTCAATATGATGATCGCCTTGTCGGCAGGGGCTGTGGAATACACCAAACATCCTGTACTAATGATGTACTTATAAATGATTGGTTGTTTGGGTTTTATGACATATCAACCTTTGTAGGTTGTTTAAAGCCAAATCCATTTCAAACAACTCAGTTTAGCATGAGTACAGTTTAATTGTTAAAAACCTTCCTATTTCAAGCTATTCAATTTAGCCAAATAGTTTTAATTCAAACAATTCACTTTAGCATAAGTACAGAGTTAAAATGTCAAAACTTATTTCAAGTAATACAGTTTAGTTCTATTTGACCACTCCGGGCCAGAAAGGACCTGGGAGCGATGGCAATGAAGGGGTACCCCGCATTCCCCAAAGCTCCAGCATTACTAGAAGCTCACCATCAGATTGTTAAGTGGCATATCCAGGACACTCGTTGGGGGCGAGTCTTACCCCTCTGCAGAGGTGTAGTCAGTGTATTCTACAGCCCCCGCCGACTGGGCAAGTACTTATAAATCTGATTAGATATATTTTAAAAAAATTTAAAATATACCATGGCCCACCCGGCTGGTGCTGCAGAATATACCCACTGCTTCTCTACAGAGAGATAAGAGTCCTCCCTCTTAACGAGGGGCCTGTTTATGACATTAAACAATCTGATCGGAAGGTTCCAGTAAAGGCTGGAGCTTTGGGGAATGCAGATTACTTCTTCATTACCATCGCTCCCAGGTGTACTCTGGCCCGGAATGGTAGCATCTCATAGGATCCTAACTATGTGTCAAATAGAACTAAACTGTACTTATGCTAAACTGAACTGTTTGAAATTTAATTCGACGTTAAATGACCTGAAAAGGGTTAATACGCCGTGAAAGAAAACCAACAAACTAGCAGAACTAGCAGAGCAGCTCCCAAAAGGCGTCTTACTGTAGGAAATACTGCGTTAAGACCCATCATAAATAGTTATATTCCTTTACTGCTACCGTCTCTCTGTGTGCCTTAAAGGGTCTCTAAAACAGACTTTTTCGGCGAATGACATTTTGACTAGAGAATTGCTTGTATACAAGTTTTTCTTTGTTAGTCTATTTGTCTTTTCTGTAAACCATGCGCCAAAACGGCGTTTGATAGAGTGCTGTCCTCGTGAAACTAGCCGTCTCTTCATACCTTATCATACGCAAATATAGCACTGATGCCAGAAGTAAGCCCAGGAAATTGAGGAGACCCGAATATAACTAATTACTCACCAAGGAAAGAGGGCCCGGCTTGCTCTCTCTCTCTCTCTCTCACATATATATATATATATATTTCAATGTGGTTATGTCTCATCTGTGAGGAGGCTTTCGTGTCATAACGGTTATCATAAAACGAAAAAGACCCGGCTTTTTGCATTTTACCGAGCGCAAATACCCTTTCGAAAAGGTGTGTAAGCGACTATTCTCCCTCCAGCTATGGGTAAATAGTATGGCAGTCTACTCTTTAATTTTGGTATGGCAACTAGTCTACGAGGAGGAAAACGGAATTCAAATAAGTTGTAGACTTGGAGAGGGATGGGCTCTGCTCAAGTAATGTTGCATGAGTAGCTCACCCACGACTAAACCAGGTTACGAAATGTAAACTGCATCTGATGGGTCCCATCTAGGGGTCAATTTTAAAAACTGCTTTCAAATAAGTTATTTATTCAAAAACAATTTTTCAAATGTTTAATTGGGGGGGGGGGAATTCCGTGGTGTCGTGGCAAACGTGCTGGATTGCGACATTGTAGTGAGCGAGTTCGAACACCAGTCACTTTATTAGGCTCACTTTCGGACTAGAACCCTTGGCAATCTATGAACCCCACGTAATCCACCTCCTATGGGTTACAAGGATGGCTTTGGCATTAAATAACCCACAAAGGTTGATATATCATTAAAGAAAGTGACAGAGAGAGAGAAAAAAAAAATAATTCAGAAATATATGACCTGAAACCTAACAAGGGTTAGAGAAACCCTTGAAAAGTTTTGATTTGAAAAGCAAGTGAAGTATTTTAAAAGGAAATGGTAATTGTCATATTCTGATATTACTTGACTTCAGTAATAGTCTTAAGCTGACCGAATTTCAAAGCTGAATCATTTTCATGACTAATTTTTAACTATATTTCAAATAATTGGTTTTTACAAAGTAAAAGTTTCTTAAATAAATCTTATGAAGTACCAACATTATATTTTAATTGATTCTGTAAAAAAAATCGAGTCACTATTTACTCAACCCCTCCGCCAAAAGCTGGATAGGACAAGTTCAATTTTAAGCGATGAACAGCGGATATTAATTCGGAGTTTTCCTTCAACTAGATTGGTTGCCAAGTCACAGCAAAAGAACATAGTCTTCCCAAATAATTACGCATAGCTGAGACTGGGGAGAACAAATGGATTCATGCCTTTCCTAAGGGCATTAGCCACCCTATCAGATGGACCAGTAGGATACTTTGACTGCACCTCTGCAGAGGGGGGTAAGACTCCACCGCAACGAGTTTCTTGTGCATGACACTTAAATGCATCTGATGGTGAGGCTCCAATCCTTGAGCTTTGAAGAATTTGGAGTACCCCTTCAATACCCTCACTCCCAGGTCTACTCTGATCCGAAGTGGTAGTACCTGTTCGGGTCCCATCGATCGGCCAAGTAGAACTGTTCCATCATTTACTAAGGATTATTAGTTATTTAAAACCAAACAACTGTGTGAAAATTATCTATTACATAGGAATATTTGATAAATGCAATTACTAAATATTAAACAGAATTTAGCATTAAATAACCTACAAAAGTTTATTTGCCATCAAACCAGGGGCATTTGTAGAAAGAGAAACGCATGTAACCTCGTCCAGAAGAGTCAGTACAACAGTATGGTTGCCCCACTTCAACTCTAAAGTAAAGCTTTCAGAAAAAGCTAGATAGGAACTACAAAAAGGATATTGCATACGGTTTTGAACAACTCTTAGAAACAGCAAACTATAAAAACTAACTCACAAACCATCCAAGTAAGATGAGAAAGACAGTGCTGTTCAACCAGTAAAAATTAACCTTCATTAGCTCTGTACGGACACTAGAGGATATCTAGAAGAATTATCAAGAACAATGACCTTTAGGGACAGATGTCGAAAGAGGTTCAGCGAGTCCGTGCTGCCAACACACCTTGATGTTAAAGTTTTTATACAAACATAATATTATATACCAACCCCTCCACACGGGCAGGATGTGACACAAGGTCAATTTTAAGCGGGGTTTAACCGATTTGAATTCAGAGTTTTCCATCTCATAGACTGGTTGCCTAACCAAGGCTAAAGAACTCAGTCTGCTCTACTATTTACCTATAGCTGTAGAAAGGAAAAGTATGAATCCAGTTATTCTAAGGGTATTAGTACTATATGAAAGGTAATCAGCCTCGTCCAGATTTTGAACTCGTATCGCCGTGTCCATGTTCCTACGACGATAGGGACGAATGCAGAGAATCGGTGAAAAACGTGCTTTCATCCATCGCTTCGATGGCTTTTTGGTCCCTGGCTGGGCAGCCTTCGGGTGGACGAAAGATCAATGACAAGTATAGCACTAGACCTTTAGGTTTGGTGAATTTATGACCAGCAAAAGAGATTTACAAAGGCTAGCATAATTCACATTGCCCTTTGTGTTCCAATGACCATCAGCCTAATTGAGCACGAGTTTCGGCTCGTGCTTGACCTCCTCCCCTAAATCCACTTTATAAAAAAGACCATGTGTCAAATCCTGCCTGGTGGGAGGCACGGATAAAAAAAAATAAGATAAAATAAATAAATACCGCTCCCGGAAAGGCTTCCAAGCTACATCCAGTGTCTGTACAGAACTAATATAACTAAATTTTTGCTGTTCACCAAAAGATACGTTCACGGGGAGGGATATATATATTACATACATACAAAACAAATGCAGATACACCATAGTACTGAAAATAATACTTTACTCATGTAAAACTTCAAGACAACAAAAGGTCGTTTTTAGGTATTTACATATTTAATTAGTCTGTGCCTCGGTTTTGTTTTTTGTTAATTCTTACTGAACATCTTTTTTCAATTCAAATATTTGTTTTCAGGCATTTCTTTAAATATGTTGAATAAAATACTGAAATGTAATATTGAATATTTCAAGTCAACTTGTACAGAAGTTTAATTTCTTGAGTATTTTTCCCAATGCGCGCATGCACACACACACACACACACACACAATATAACCTGGCTCATTGTCCAGAGTGTTCGCCAACGGCCCGGAAAAACAGGGTTCAATCCCAGATGGAGTCATACCAAAGACTTAAAACGGTACTTGATGCTGCCTTGCTTAACACTCAGTATTATAAGGTACAAATCAAGGGTAAATGAAGCAATCCAGGGAAATGAGTAGAGCTCTCTCCTATACCTCGGTGTAGTAGCTATTGAAAAGGAAGTCTTCGAGTTACTTCGACTACGGTTGGCCAACATATAGGTTGGTTGGGTTAGTCGAGGGGATTTAATACCTTTCCCGGGATTTTAGTCCGAAAGTGAACGTAATAGCGCAACTGTAGTTCAAATTCGCTTACCACACCACGAGAACGCCCTCTTTTAAAATAGTTCACTTAACCTATCAGTTTATCATACTTTTCCTAATATTCCTGGATATTTGTGATAGTGCTCTGCATTCTTACGCATAGAGGACTGTATTTTGATAATTTAGAACAGTTCTAGCGGTAAATTATATAAAATGTTTGCTGTAGGTTCAAAGAAAGAATAAAGATGTTTTGAAATAGGTAATCCACGAAGAGATCTGTATTTTTTGAATTTATAAATAAATTCAAAAAATCATCATCATAAAAAAAAAAAAAAAAAGAAAAAAAAAAAATTTATAAAATTGTCGACTTCGCTGTCTCGGCTGACCACAGAATAAAACAAAGAATGTGAAAAGAAGGATAAGTACCTCGACCTTGCTAGAGAATAGAAAAAAACTGTGGAACATGAAGGTGACAATTATACCATTTGTGATTGGTGCTTTTGGTACAGTAACTAAAGGATTATTAAAGGGACTGGAGGACTTGGAAGTTGGTGGCCAAGTGGAGACCATCCAAGTGACAGCATTATTAAAGACGGCCAGAATACTGAGAAGAGTCCTGGATAATTGAGGAGACTTACTGTCACTGAAACTCCAGTGAAAAACCTTCAGCTAACGCTGATGTGAAAAACTAAAAGAGTGTGTATATATATATATATATATATATATATATATATATATATATATATATATATATATATATATACACATATACACACACACACACAAACCCCTCCGCTCGGGCAGGATATGACACAAAGTCAATTTTTTAAGCGGAGTTTAACAGGTTTGAATTCAGAGTTTTCCATCTCATAGACTGGTTGCCTAACCAAGGCTAAAGAACTCAGTCTGCTCTACTATTTACCTATAGCTGTAGAAAGGAAAAGTATGAATCCAGTTATTCTAAGGGTATTAGTACTATATGAAAGGTAATCAGCCTCGTCCAGATTTTGAACTCGTATCGCCGTGTCCATGTTCCTACGACGATAGGGACGAATGCAGAGAATCGGTGAAAAACGTGCTTTCATCCATCGCTTCGATGGCTTTTTGGTCCCTGGCTGGGCAGCCTTCGGGTGGACGAAAGATCAATGACAAGTATAGCACTAGACCTTTAGGTTTGGTGAATTTATGACCAGCAAAAGAGATTTACAAAGGCTAGCATAATTCACATTGCCCTTTGTGTTCCAATGACCATCAGCCTAATTGAGCACGAGTTTCGGCTCGTGCTTGACCTCCTCCCCTAAATCCACTTTATAAAAAAGACCATGTGTCAAATCCTGCCTGGTGGGAGGCACGGATAAAAAAAAATAAGATAAAATAAATAAATACCGCTCCCGGAAAGGCTTCCAAGCTACATCCAGTGTCTGTACAGAACTAATATAACTAAATTTTTGCTGTTCACCAAAAGATACGTTCACGGGGAGGGATATATATATTACATACATACAAAACAAATGCAGATACACCATAGTACTGAAAATAATACTTTACTCATGTAAAACTTCAAGACAACAAAAGGTCGTTTTTAGGTATTTACATATTTAATTAGTCTGTGCCTCGGTTTTGTTTTTTGTTAATTCTTACTGAACATCTTTTTTCAATTCAAATATTTGTTTTCAGGCATTTCTTTAAATATGTTGAATAAAATACTGAAATGTAATATTGAATATTTCAAGTCAACTTGTACAGAAGTTTAATTTCTTGAGTATTTTTCCCAATGCGCGCATGCACACACACACACACACACACACAATATAACCTGGCTCATTGTCCAGAGTGTTCGCCAACGGCCCGGAAAAACAGGGTTCAATCCCAGATGGAGTCATACCAAAGACTTAAAACGGTACTTGATGCTGCCTTGCTTAACACTCAGTATTATAAGGTACAAATCAAGGGTAAATGAAGCAATCCAGGGAAATGAGTAGAGCTCTCTCCTATACCTCGGTGTAGTAGCTATTGAAAAGGAAGTCTTCGAGTTACTTCGACTACGGTTGGCCAACATATAGGTTGGTTGGGTTAGTCGAGGGGATTTAATACCTTTCCCGGGATTTTAGTCCGAAAGTGAACGTAATAGCGCAACTGTAGTTCAAATTCGCTTACCACACCACGAGAACGCCCTCTTTTAAAATAGTTCACTTAACCTATCAGTTTATCATACTTTTCCTAATATTCCTGGATATTTGTGATAGTGCTCTGCATTCTTACGCATAGAGGACTGTATTTTGATAATTTAGAACAGTTCTAGCGGTAAATTATATAAAATGTTTGCTGTAGGTTCAAAGAAAGAATAAAGATGTTTTGAAATAGGTAATCCACGAAGAGATCTGTATTTTTTGAATTTATAAATAAATTCAAAAAATCATCATCATAAAAAAAAAAAAAAAAAGAAAAAAAAAAAATTTATAAAATTGTCGACTTCGCTGTCTCGGCTGACCACAGAATAAAACAAAGAATGTGAAAAGAAGGATAAGTACCTCGACCTTGCTAGAGAATAGAAAAAAACTGTGGAACATGAAGGTGACAATTATACCATTTGTGATTGGTGCTTTTGGTACAGTAACTAAAGGATTATTAAAGGGACTGGAGGACTTGGAAGTTGGTGGCCAAGTGGAGACCATCCAAGTGACAGCATTATTAAAGACGGCCAGAATACTGAGAAGAGTCCTGGATAATTGAGGAGACTTACTGTCACTGAAACTCCAGTGAAAAACCTTCAGCTAACGCTGATGTGAAAAACTAAAAGAGTGTGTATATATATATATATATATATATATATATATATATATATATATATATATATATATATATATATATATATATATATACACACACACACACACAAACCCCTCCGCTCGGGCAGGATATGACACAAAGTCAATTTTTTAAGCGGAGTTTAACAGGTTTGAATTCAGAGTTTTCCTTCTCCAAGACTAGTTGCCTAACCAAGGCTGAAGAACCCAGTCTGCCCTACTATTTACCCATAGCTGGAGGGAGAATAATTGGATTCATACCTTTCCCAAGGATATTAGTGCTATGTGAAATGCAATCAGTCACGTTCAGGATTTGAACTCGTGTCGCAGTGTCCATTTCCTACGACGATAACCATTACACAACGGGCACATTATATATATATATATATTATATATATATATATATATATATATATATATATATATATATATATATATATATAAAATCTCGGACCATTGGTTAACAATAACTCCAATGGAATAACGTACAAGGATTGATATGCCATAAAACTTTACCAACTAACAACTATCTTTTTCAAAACTGTCAGAAAAAAAAAAATCGCTGTGTTTTCTTGCTTTGTGTCTGCCTTGAAGTGTCCAGATATGATAATGGCAGTCGATTCTTTATCTAATAAGAAAATTTGAAAAAAAAAAAAAAAAAAAAAAAGTACAATTATGGTTTCGGTTAGTTTTATGGCATTTAAACAGCTGTTTGGTAATTTTAAGCCGAAGTTATCTTAACGACTAGTGTCCTGAGTAGGACACCAAACTAAATCCGATGGTGAGGCTCCAGTTTTAGAGAGTATGTACCCCTTCATAGCCATCACTCTCAGGTCCACTTACATTTATTGTTTTGTTCGGATAAAGGATAAAGTGTTCGGCAATGGCTCGGGAGACCGGGGTGGGGATATAAAAAAAGTATTTGATCCCTCCTTGCTTAGCATTATAAGATACGGATTAAAAGGTAAAGTGGCGCAATCCAGGGAAAAGAGTAGCGCTTTCGCCTACTCCTTGGTGTAGTAGTTATTGAAAAAGGGGCCTTCGAGTAGTCGCCCTCAAATTAACTTTTACTTTGGATAAAGAAAAATTCTAGTTAAAATTTATATATAAAGTAAAAAGTCGCCATCCACAAAGGTCGCTAATTTTATTTACACATTATATAAATATATAGCGCATTTAGCAAACATTTTCTTATAGACATAAGATGACAGACAAGAATTTGGAATTGAATTTTTCATTAGCATTTCCATATTAGCTCGAAAGATGTAACAACTAGTGGCTTGAAGCTGCTTTGTAATTGTCCGAAATCTGATATTGTAACAAGAATACATGTACTTTCGATCTTCATTGTCGAGGATGTGGATAGGACCATGCTATATATATATATATATATATATATATATATATATATTTAAGCGTTGTGTCTTGGATGTGTCACTAGACTGCATCTGATGAGGAGGCTCCATTTCTTAAGACTTGGGTAGTGTGGCGTATCTCAGGTCTACTTTGAGTGGTTACACTTGCTTGGGTTTAATCTCTGAATTTAATGGATCTGTTCGAAAATATTCCGATTCGATACGGCAGTGCGCAAAAACCCCTGAAGAACTACACAAAATATGTAAATATGAGAGTAAAATGAAACTGATTTCCGAACTTCTTGGCATGAAGTAGCCCTTGACAGTTTGATATGCCGTTAAAAATCAGTACATCATAGAGGTGCTTTACTGGGGTGGAGAGAATCTCATCAGATATAACGGTATTATAAATGTGTTCCATTATACAATAAGACCGTATATTTCTTCAAAATTTGATTTCTTTTCTTTTTTACTTAGAAGTAAATCTTAATATATAGTAACTGCTACTTCATAGAAGGCGGCTATTGCCTCATTCCCAAATGTGAGCTCGTGGGCATGCATGTCGCTCCTCAGGCTAATTTCACCTCTGCAAGTGCTGTCACATATATGCCTAAAAAAACTATCTTTGCCGTTAGCATTAACCCCGTGCATTCAGACCAGCTGCAAACCCACTTTCTCACAAAATTGACACGAATTACCAGCCAGTTGCTGATGAAGGACTTTGGTAATATCAGCCTGTGATTATTTACTGTTATAAGATCTCATAACTAGCAAGTCGGGTGTCGAACAAACAGACCCATTGCAGATAAGCGAAACCTGTTCAGATGGTGTATTATACATAAAAGGTGTTTCAGAAAAATTGGTATCATTTCATTTGGAAAATGTCCGCTATTATTTGAGATGTAAATATCTGAGTAACTACAAAGTCTAAACAAATGAAACTAAACAGGCTTAGTGTTCACCTGAATAAGATTCATTTCTTCAAAATTTTAAAAGGTATGTTTATTTTTTGAATGATATGGGCATTACTTGTGACACAGCACTCGTAGCAGCCATTTTTCTGAGAGAGATAGAAATATAAAACACTATCTCGATGAAGATTGTCGATCATTATCTAAAAGCTTCTCATTCATTGTTCCCGATACGCACTATTCCACGCTATCTGAAGATAACCAGTGTGTTACGGTCAAAAAAAAAAAAAAAGGAATCAAAATTAATGTGAAGAAAAAAAAAGTTTAAAATGAATTATCATTGTTGGTAGAACTTTACCCAAAAATAAATAGCCAAGCTTCTGTCATTAAAGTTTTTTTTTCGCAAAAGAGCACCGCGATGGTTCATCACATAAAGAGGTTTTTTTAACGACTGTCTTGAACCTACCCCAACCACTACTTACGTATCTGCTTCGGTTGTTGACTGGTTAAGACACACACATAAAAATAAATAAAAAAATAAAATAATATAATTCCACTCGAAACCAAGAGAAGGCTACTTATATACTTCCGAACCGTGTTTCTTGTTTGACTGTCGAAGAAGGTGAAAGTAAAAAATGAGAATGAAAACGACACCAGGTCAAGTTTAAAGTGGAGGACCCTAACGCAAATTTATCTCTCTCTCTCTCACACACACTTTAGTTCCCACGGCATTTTACTTTACCTTGGGTATCAGAGATTGACCTCGACCCTTTTAAGTGCATTGAGGAGGTGCCGCTTTATGGAGTGGGGAACAGATCCCCAAAGTAGACTATCAGCATCTCGACCAAAAGGTGAATGTAAGTTACCCAAAAGCGGGTCCCAGAATACACCGACTGGATCACTAACAGAGCCCCCCCCCCGCTCTACATACAAAAAGGGGAGTACAGTTCTGGAGTTCAGACTAGTGTTTGAATCATGTTTTTGTTAATATTCACTTCCATAGATAGTAACCTAACAAGTACTACCACTTCAGGTCAGAGTGGATCAAAGAGTAAGGACAATGAAGGGATACTCTGCACTCCCCAAAGATCCAGAAGTAGAGACTCACCATCAAATGTTGTTTAGTATCACACCCAAGACTTCCCTTTTTGAGGGGAGGAGTTTTACCCTTACTCTAATCCCCACCGAAAGTGTAATTCTTTTATCCGGAATAATTTTCAATCATTTATTTCATTATTTAACAGTTAAATCCCAGAACTACTAATCATCCGTAAGTCGCATATTGGTATACAGACATCTTAGAGGTCGGGGGAAGGAAAAGATACAGAAATATGACCAATGGTCGAATTGTAGCTATGATTTATTCGGAGATTGCACCAAATATTCTTATCTGATAGAAATAATTTGCAAACACATTTATTTGATCTATAGACGTGACTAACTCCGGTTCAGAGTGGACCTGGGAGTAATGGCAATGAAGGAGTACTCCAAAGCTGCAGAATTAGAATCTCTCACCACCAGATACAGTTATCGCTCCTTACCTTCGGTGATCTGGTAAGAATCTGTTTTTAGCATAATTTGACAAGTCTGAAAAATAAGTATAACTTTACCTATGTGTACGTTGACATCGCTTTCAGTAGATGAGATATTGCTACTGAGGAACGTGAGCTGGTCTTTACCCCTTATCAAGAAAGGGGAATTCATGCCTTTTCTTAAAACTAACTAAATAGTCAAACGAACACACAAGGCCTCAGCCGATAGTTACACTGGATTTTCATATTATATTTGTGTGTTCAGCCGTTAGGCCAATTCTACACCACTCTCTTGGTCCCCGCTCCAAACCCTAACCCACACTATAATTTTAAATAACGCCCTTTTAAGAATGCAGACTGATATGCTGATAAATGGACGGGGAGGAAAGGGGGGCAATTAGAAAACAATCCCTCAGGCTCCGAATTTTTTATAAATAGCAGTGTGTACCACATCTTTCTTGATAGGCGCCCCGCTCAGTGAGATGGTTAGCGAGCTAAACGTACAGGCCATTGTTAATGAGTTAGATTCTCCCTGAGTGCCTCCACACTTCTGGCCTTGTGAAGTGGGATTAGCGTAACGGCTATCGTCAAAGGAAAGAATTGGTAAACAGAGTTCAAATCCTGGACGAAACTGTTGAGGTTTCACTTTGCGCTAAATCGTATGGAAAAAAAAAAAAGGTATGAACCCTTACAGCTATGGATACATAGAGCAGACTGGGTTCTTCCACCTTGATAAGGAAAACCAGACTAGGAGAAATACTAAATTCAAACCAGGTTTACTCCGTTTAAAATTGACATTGAGTTACATCCTGTTCGTGATGGAGGTTTTGGATACCTATTTACTCGCTCGACTGACCAGGGAGACCGGGGTTCAATTCCAGGTCGAGTCATACCAAAGACTCAAAAAACGTTATCTGATGCTGCCTTGCTTAACACTCAGCATTATAATGCACGGATCAAGGGTAAAGCGGAGCAATCAAGGAAAGGAGTTGCGCCCTCCCCTACACCTCCGTGTAGTAGCTAATGAAAATGGAGACTACGGTCGCCAACTTTACTTATTAGTGGGTTGGGCCACACCAGAAGCGAGATACAAAATAAGTTCAAATAGGTGACCAAGGATCGGCCTAGGTCAACCAACATAAGTCAAATAGTCCCGGACGATATTCGAGTATATATATATATATATATATATATATATATATATATATATATATATATATATATATACATACATACATACACTTTTCGCCTCGTGCCAAACTAATCTAAGCTTAGTAAATTACTACTACCTTTCTACTGACATTATGTAATAACAATTCTCCCGAAGTGTTTGAGGAGCCAGGCCCTCACACAACCAGAGCTCCTAAACCTTTAGATGCGCTCCTGCTAGTGTGACAGATGTTTAAAAATATCACTTGTATTCATTGTTCTTTCATTGTCCAAGTTAAGCTCTTTATTTGAAAAGTTAGAATGAATAACACATTGCAAAACAATAGGTTTTCTTTTGCACGCCTTTGGGTAAAATTAACTTAGGAACTTATTTAACATTTATGTTAAGATCGTTCTTGTGTGTGTGTGTGTGTGTGTGTGTGTGTGTGTGCGTGCGCGTGTGTGTTTTATGTGTATCAGTCAAAATTGCGGTAAATTTAACGGGAATATTTTTCAGTTGCACACAGGACTGGAAACATTTTTGATATAGTCATTTTAAGCACCTCCTCCCACCAAAAAATTTTTTTTTCACACTCCAAGCACGGAAATGACCTGCATCATGTATTTGTGAAAACCCTCCCACACGAGAAGCACATTATACAATGTCAATTTTTAAGCGGGGCACAGCTGGTTTGAATTCAGAGTTTTCATTCTCCTAGACTGGTTGACCGACAAAAAGAGCCGAGCTTACTGTGACGGTTATCATCACAGGAAATGGAATCGGTGACTAGAGTTCAAATCCTGGACGAGTGTTTGCATTTCACATTTCGTGCTAATGCACTTATGGAAGGCATGTGTCCATCCGTTTTTGCCCTCGTCCCGCAGTTATGAGTAAATAGCAGGACAGACAGGGCTCTTTAGCCTTGGTTAGGCAACCAGTCTAGAAAAAGAAAAACTGAATTCAAACCAACTTTACTCAGCTAAAATTGACCTTGTACCACCTCCTGCTCGTGGGAGAGACTTCGTTTTCTTCGTTTAATGGCATACAACCTTTGTAGGTTATTTAATGCCAAAGCCCTCTTTGTAGAATAGTCGTAGTACTATTCAACCATAGTTGGGTGGGAGAGAAAGAGATTTAATACCTTTCCAAGGTTATTAATCCGAAAGGGACCGTAATGGTGTCACTGGAGTTCGAACTCGCTCTCTATGATATCACAGTCTAGCATGTTAACCACTGCGCCACAGGTACTCTCCCTTATGGAAAAAGGGATTGGTAAATACATATTAAAAGCTGAAGAACCCGGTTTGACCTATTTACTCATAACTTGAGGATAAATAGGCACATGCCTTTGCCAAAAAGCTATTGTAATCATAACTTCAAATAACTATTCTTAATTCTAATAAATTGCCCAATATTCTTATATTACAAATAACTGGTACAGATTTATTTGACCCATTAATGGAACCCTAATAAGTACTAACTCCCCAGGTTAGAGTAGATCTGGGAGTAATGGCAACCAAAGGGTTCTCCACGCTCTCTAGATCTCCAGCGATTCAGCATGAAAACACACGAGTTGATATTCCTTTAAAACAATAAAAAACAAATCAAATTAACAATTTGGCCAAACGCCTCAGAAATAAAAATTTGTCAGCTAAAAACGAAATTCTGAAAATATATGTACCAATCCTTCTGCGACGAGCAGAATGTGTCACAAAGTCAATTTTTAAACAGAATAAAGCTTCTTTGAATTCAGAGTTCTTTCTCCTAGACTAGTTGCCTAACCAAGGCAAAATTCAACTTAACATAGGCAAACACTCGTTTTCGTTCGACGCTCAACGTTTTTTTTTTCTTTTTTATCAAAATAAGATAACAAAACGAAAAAAAGAAAATCAATATTGAATTGTTATATTCCATTCGTACTTACATGAGAAATACAAATAAATGAATCTGATAATAGAACAGTCTATGCGTCTTCTGCTCGTCCAGCCTAATCCAGTTTCTAGCCCTGCGGTTCATATAATTATGAATACCTCCAGAGAATCCCTCAGGTGTTTTCGCACGAAATAGAATTTCGAGTAGAGAGATTGAAATAAATAGCTTGGTCTTCTCTCACATGGACTGCTGACGGAATACGTTATTCCTATCCTCATTTCAACCCCCACTCAATTCAGTCTTGGGGGTAGTCCCTGTGGTGTAATGGATAACAGGCTGCATTTTGACACAGTGGTGAGCGAGTTCAAACTCCAGTCACGCCACTGTGTTCACTTTCGGACAAATACACTTGGGAAAAGTTTTAACTCCCTTATGGGTTAAAAGTACCACTAGTGTCTTTCTAAAATGAAATCTTTGGCATTAAATAACCCACAAAGGTTAATAAGCCATTAAAACAAAGTAACGTAACTTATTTGGTCCTGTGTTCTTTCATGGTATCTCTAAGCAAGGAAATAGGTTAGTTGGTGCTTTATGGCATATCAACCTTGATGGGTTATTTAGTATCGAATCTTGTTTTATATATGTTTATGTGTGATTTGTAAGAGAATAATTTGTAACTAATCATTTTCAATCGGGTTAGAGCTCATTTGTTTGCACACAGTTAAACGGTTTCAAGTATTGCTATCTAACACTAATAATTCTATTAAGTATTAATCATTTGTTTACTTACAGTTAAATGGTTTCACACAGCAGTATTGTTTCAAGTAACTATTAATAATTCTTAGTAAATGAATGAACAATTCTATTTGACCCAAAGATGGGACCCTACCAGGTACAACCAATCCAAATTTCCAAGTCACAAACTAAAGACCTTTTTCCTTGGAAACTAAGCTTTAGTTTCCCGCACGGACGTAGTCTAAAACATTATCTGACGAAAACAGATTAGAAAATTACAGCATTTAATCTGAAACCAGATGACCAATCACTTAAAGTCTTCGGGAGGTTTAGCCTAAATACCAGATGTTGATAACAGAATCAGAGATTAAGACCCCCGCCCCGTTTAATTCTTCAGATTCTTCTCTCCCTCCCTCAGATGAGGATTATTTATTTCGACAGCTTGACAAAATAAACATGTCATATTTGAAAGTATATAAGGACGTACCTCCCCACGATGCAAACAATATGAGAGCCATAAGGAATTTGTGTAAGAAATCGAAATTTGACCATACTAACAAATGGTACATGCACAAAATGGAATCTGTCCTCGAAAGTGTGTCAAAATTCTTAGTCTGAAATACAAACAGATCATCTAATCCCGGCGAGAAGACCAGACCTTGTGATAGTGGAAAAAAAAAAAAAAACAAAGTGTAGAGAGAGAGAGAGAGAGAGAGAGAGAGAGAGAGAGGTAGAGAGAGAGAGAGAGAGAGTTCTTCGACCTTAGCAGAGAAAAAAAAAGTGTGGAACAAAGGTAACGGTGATACCAATTGTAATTGGAGCACTTTGAACGATCTCCAAGGGATTGGTAAAGAAGCTGGCGGCATGAGGAATCTTGCCGTCACTCAAACTCCAGTGAAAAACCATCAGCAAACGCTGGTGTGAAAAACTCTGAAGGAGTAATAATAAATTAATTTAGATTCGAGATCCGCTGGCATATCGCACGCAAGTTTAAACTATAAAATAAAAAAAAAAAACACAACAAAACTATGCATACCATTGAAATATCAGCGTCAAATTCGATAATAAATATGAAATTTATATCGGTTCATCTACAGAAACTCTGCTGATCTATTTTAGTTTGTTTGGGTTTTATGTCATCAACCTTTGTAGGTTATTTAATGCCAAATCCATTTTTGCACAAATAAACAGTTCTATTTTAAGCAATTCAGTTTAGCATAAGTACACAGTTTAGTTTTATTTAACCCACAGGTTTAGTTCAATTTGATACATAGATAGGACCCTATCGGGTGCTACCACTTCGGACCAGAGTGGATCTGGGAGCAATGGCTATTTCAAACAATTCAGTTTAGCATAAGTACACATTTTTATTGTCAAAAAACATTTCTATTTCAAGCTTTTCCGTTTAGTCAAACAGTTCTAATTCAAACAATTCAGTTTAGCATAAGTATGCAATTTAATTCTATTTAACCCACTGATAGGACCTTATCAGGTGCTACCATTCCGGGTCAGAGTGGACCAGGGAGCAATGGTAATGAAGAGGTGTCTCGCATTCTCCAAAGCCCCAGCATCACTGGAACCTCAGCACCAGATGGTTTAATGTCATATCCAGGGCACTCTTGCGTGGGGGGGGTCTTACACCTCTGCAGAGAAGCAGTCGATGTATTATACAACCTCAGCCGACTGGGCAAGATCTATTGTAGGATGTTGCTACCCACACAGGTTGATTGAAGTGCTTTGTATGGAATTATGGTTAACAAGATAACCATCATCATAAAGCACGGGGTATCTTGTCTCGCCATCCATCCCTATCATCTATCGGTCTTGGCAGGTCTATTAGACTGCTTCTAGTGTCCGCTCAGAACTAATGTATATTTATGGCAAAACTAAGCAATACCTTGAAAATATTCCCAACGACCAATGTATCCAAAATGAAGAGTACTGCGAAAAACAACATCCATATTTTGCATTCTATGTAGCTTATTTGTTTAACGGCATATCAACTTCTTATGGATTATTTAATGCCGAAACTCGATTAATTTCTTAGGTTTTGAGCATAATCCTTGATATTATTAACGTTCCATTCTTTAAATCACCTTTTTATTTGTCTTCACTTACGATTTGTTTGCACAGTTATGTGGAATTAATTAGTGGGAGCACTCTTTGTTTACTGGCTATCGTCGCAGGAAACAGACACAGCGACCCGAGTTCAACTCCTTGACAAGGCAGTTTATATTTCACATAGTGCAAATACACTTGGAAAAAGCATGCAAACTATTTTCACTCCAGCTACGGGAAAATAGTTGGGCAGAATGAACTCTTTAACCTTGTTATGGCAACCGGTCTAGGAAAAGGAAACCTGAAGTCAAACCTGTCAACTCCACTTAGAAATTGACTGTACTACAAACTGCAAGTGCAGAGGCATTGGTAAATTCATATAAGGCATCAAGTATTTCTATCTGATACAAATAATTTTTAAGACTATTTGACTCCCATCTTACAGGTATTACTACTCCCGGCCATAGTGGACCTAGACCTAATAAAATGAATGAGTACTCAACACCCCTAAGAGACCCAGAACAGGAGCCTCAGCACCGGATGTAGTTTCATATCATACCCAGTACAAAAAGATAGTATTCATCAACCTCCCCACGATGTCGTAGGGACAAAACTGCTTAGTTCCGTCGGCATTTTCTGGGAGGAGGGGATCTCAAGCATCAACCCAGACCTTCTTCCGCTTTTTTCTTTTTGTTAAGTTTCCCTTCTCTACTTTTTCTCTGCCACCGACCGTCGTGAGGATCTTAAACTGATTTATTTAATAGTCACAAAATTAAAAAGGGTGCTTTTACAAAATAGCCCACCCATAAAGTTCTTGTTATATATTTTACACACACACTTGACCAAGAGTTTTGACCAAATTCATTTCTGCGGATATGTTTGGGTGGGTTTTATGGCATATCAACACTGGTGGATTATTTAATGCCAAATCCCGTTTAAACATTATATACATGATTTGTTAGTGAATAGTTCGTATGTAACATTTTTAAACGAGCCAGCGCACTTTTGTTTTCAAACAGTTGAATGGTTTCAATTATTGCTATTTGACACTAACAATTCTATTCAGCGTTATTCATTCATTTGGACACGGTTAAATGGTTTCAAGCGTTGCTATGGTTCAATTTAACATTAATAATTTGTTTGCACACAGTTAAATGGTTTTAAATATTGTAAATGATTGACTCATAGATCGGATACCACCAACCAAAGTTTTAAACCACATTCATTTTTTTTCTTTCAACTTAAAAAACTGAATTAAGTTTCATATCCTTTTAAGAATTTTTTTTTCTATGTTTGTATTTAATTATGCAATAATCTAGATCAAAATGAATATAAAATAATCATAATTTTAATTAAAGCACACACACACACTATATATATATATATACACACACACAGTGTAAAAATCCACCATGAGTATTACTGCAGAGCAAATTCTTAGTGTCCTATCAAGAAGCTTATAAAGATATATTGGTGAAAATCATTCCCAAAAAGTGGGTAAATGTGTAAACAACTCTGGCTTATTCTTAGGCAGTTCACGTCAAACTTTATGATCATCTGCAAAATTAACCTTTATTATGAACGTAGAGTGTTCGCCAATGATCTGGGAGACCTAGGTTCAATTCCGGGTCGCGTCATACCAAAGACTTTAAAAATGGTACTTGATACCTCCTTGCTTAACACTCAGCAATATCAGGTACGTATCGAGGGTAAAAGTGGAGCAATCCAGGGAAAGGAGTAGCGCTCCCCCCACACACTTCGGTGTAGTAGCTATTGAAAAAGGAGCCTTCTGGTCGCGCTCGACTACGGTCGCCAACTTTACTTTATGAATGTAGAGAAACAATTCAGTGGGGCCCAAAACGTTTGGGTCGGCTGGGTGCGTGTGTATATATATATATACACACACACACAGACTTTTACTCGAATGGTCAATAATTTTTAGTAGTATGCTTCATTTATTTTACAGAATAGTTAAGTCCCAAAAGTACCTCTTCAACTAACTACAGTTCGGCTATATTTCTTTACTGCCTAAAACAACGAAGAATGTACTGAGTTATGTCGAATTGTTATTTTTAGTCTTTAACAATAGCTGTTCAGTAAAAATAAATAAAAATATTGAAGCAAATAACTGGAGCTTATTTAGATACTGATCACATTCCGATGAAATGTTATGGATACCCTAAAAGAAAAAAAAATCAATAAATTTTCATGGGTGACCTATTCTGTACACACAAAAAATTATTATTGAATAAAGTTCATTTAGGTTTAGTTTGTTTAATGGCATATCAACCTTCGTGGGTTAATACCAAAGCCATCCTTGAAGAACAGTAGTGGTACTATTTCAAACTATAGCTAGAGGGAGATAAGGAGGGGTTCATTCTCCCCCACCCCCTTTAAAAGTATTAACTCCGTTATCAGAATGAGAACTATACGACGCGACTGGAGATCAAACTACGGTGTTGCAGTCCAGCACGTTAGCCTCTACGCCACGGGAACTCCCAAGTTCATTTATTTGCCAGAAACTTTATTCCATTCACTACATATAAACTGTAATACGAGAGTACTCTTAATGCCAGATTAATTTTTTTTTTAGGTCCCTAGGCTACGATACTGTAAAAGCTCCTCCCACTCCCAGTGATATTTTCAAAAGTTTAAAATAAAATAAAAAGGTAAGGTTCTAAACAAAATAAAATTATGATTTCAACATTCGCTTCTTTTGTTACTAATTCCTCTAAAAACATCCACCGATTTTAAGTTATTGAGAACAAGTCTGTTGGGCGTTCTGGATTTGTTTCATTGTTTAATGGAATATCAACCTTCGTGAGATATTTAATGCTGAAGTCATCCTTGTAGAACAACAAGTGATACTATTTAACCGATAGCTAGGAGAAGATAAGATGTTTCATACCTTTCTCGCGAGTATTCGTCCAAAAGTGAACGTAATAGTTCGACTGGATTTTGAACTCACTTCGAGTCTGCAGTCTAGCAAGTTAACCAGTACATCACCGCGACTTGGGTATTTTTTTTTTTTTCTTTTTTTTTGTTACCATCATCTGTCGGCGTTCGGCAAGATGTTTTATCTTCAATAAACTTTACACGAAGTTCTTGTTAGTTTTATGGGTTTGCAAGTGATTAAAAATATTTCAACATTAGGGGAAAAACGAAAACAAAAAAACAAAAACGTTTACTGGAAAAGCGGTTTCTTCGATCTCAAGAGACTCTCTAGTTGGCTGAAGACCCTAAAACCCTAAACTTAATCCGGCACCGGTCCTTTTCCCCCTCCTGAATGTCACTAAGCAAAGTGTTCGAGTTTTTGCTATTCCCTTAAGAAAAAGATTTGAGAAACAGTAGAAAGTCTCGGTGATCAGTAATTAACTTTATATCGCCTGCAGGCGTGATCATTTGAATGAGGGAGTCGATGTCGGTATGCAGGGTCTAGACGAAGTAACCTGTGTCACGAGAGCCAGGCAAGTGTACTTTTTTTTTGTTGTCTTTTTTGCTGCATCTTTCTCAAAAAGGACACTGTTGAGCAATATGGACAGATATTGCGCTTGAATCAGAGATGGAAAGCAACTTCAGTTGCAATGAAAGGGTTGGAAGGTTACCAGGACCAGACTTCACTTACTGAGGGTCTTCACTTGCTCTCATATATATATATATATATATATATATATATATATATATATATATGTATGTATGTGTGTGTGTGTGTGTGTGTGTGAATTAGTGTTAAAGAATAAAAACTAACGATAAAATAAATATGTATTTCTTAAAAATAAATAAGGCCCCGAAATGAAGGGGAGTTTGCATAAATAAAAAACAGGGACACTACCGCTTACAGCTTTGTCTTATTTGTTTGTGTTTTATAGCATATCAACCCAACTTGGTTATCTAATGCCAAATCCTATTCGTAAACAAATACTTTGTAGATAGCATTATTTTTAAACGAGTCAGAGATTGTTTGCACATAGTTAAATGGTTTCAAATATTGCTATTTAAGACCAATAATTCTATATAATATCATTCATTTGTTTGCACTCAGATGGGTCCAAGTATTGAAAATGATTAGATATTTATATTTTTCGCACAAATGGGACTTTAATAGGTACTACCACTCCGGGTCAGAGTGGACTTGGCAATGAATGAGTACTCCGCAGTTTCCAAAACTAGAGCCTCACGATCAAATTCAGTTTAGAGTCATATTCAGGTAATTCGTCTTACCCACTTCTAAAGAGATGCAGTTGGCGTATTCTACCGCCCCAGTCAACTGGGTTTACCTTTGTCTTAATGAGAGAAAAAGGTATTGATCATGGTCACTATCACAGACGGTATTTAATCGAATATAAATCAAACGAATTCCGATGAGGAGTCCATTAGCTGTTTGAATCGGTTTCTTCTTGCTATTCTTTGGAGTAACGCATTTTCAATTCTTTTGGTTGGGATTATAGATTGGAAATACCTGCCCTTTTGTTTATTCGTTATTTTTGTAATAAAAGTTTGAACGTTAAAGAATTAGATTAAAATGAAAAGGTATTCGTCCAGAATAGCCCGCTGAGGAAACTGATAAATTGAAAATTGCCGCAGACATTCCCTCTACCGGCCATTTAAGATAAGTGCCATAAAACTTTGTCAAATGAGTAGAAATAGTTTACATTTCGCCCACCCGATATGTTTATCAAGTCTTTCTCTCAGTTATCAGCTAGGGAAAATTGGGCTGGGTGATGTACTTAACGTAAAAAAAAAAAAAGAAAGATGGCTTTGACAATATCTAATTTTCGAGACAAAAGTATAAAATTGTTTAAGTAGGTATGACATTTTTAGCTTTTGTGTCTCGGGTGTTTTTCTGTTTTTCATTTTCTCTGCGGACTGTTCGAAGCAAGTGCTGAGTTTCTTCAGTAGTCAGCTATGAAAACGTTAGGTGGGGGAGGGGTTTACTGACTTCACGTGGAATTAGAAAATAAATATCGATGTCGTATTAGGGGAAAAAAAAAAAAAAAAAAAAAAAAAAATTGGACCACAACTTCTGACAAGTGCTGATATTTTTTTAGTTTTTTTTTTGCATAAAATCCCCAAATCCAATTCGTCCCAGTAACAACAAAATGCATAATCCATCAAATACAATATAAATCACCTAAAAATGGGACCACAACTTCAAATAAGTACTATAATATATATATAGCGAAAATCCCTGAAATTTGATTCGTCCTAATAACCATAAAATAGGTAATTAATCGAACAGTAATACAAAATCATACAGAAAAGAAAAGAGAGAGATAGAGAGAGAAATAACTTACGTCTACAAACGTAGGGGTAGTCAGTGCAGCAGTCATTTAGAACAGAGCACCCCTCGTCACAAAAACAACGCCTCTGAGATTTCGAAATCACATCAGCATCGTCTGTATCGTTACTGGTGCCCTGAGAATAGTTCGCGGCATTCATAGGTTCGCCGTAGGTCCAACATTTGTTATCGCGTCCTTTGCAACAAAGGTTTTGCTTATGACAACTGGATTGTACAGGGTTAAAGAGCACACACGCAAACAGTAGCACCAATACGGGTGCCATCGAAGAATAAATTCCTTGGGACATTTTTTTATAGTTTGTCCACAAATAGAATTTTAAAAAAATCAGCAATTTCTTTCTTCCAGATTGGTATATACGGCTTGTTTTATATACTTTATATGATTTTTTTTAAATAAAATTAAAAAAACAACAACAACAAAAAAAAAAAAAACAATAGGAGGTTGATCTGTTTTAGTAATTTTAAATATTGAAATTGAAAGATATTTACTAATCAATGGGATGAAAAAAGAAAAGGTGTTCGTAGGGGTTTTTTGTTTCGTTTTTTTTTTCTTTGCTTTTTCTAAAACTTTGTGAAAAGGAAAAGGGAAAAGCCGTTTTTATTTGCTTTTTTTAAATTTAAAAAGAAAATTATTTTCCTGTTTTGGGTTCTTATATTCCAAGGGTAAATTTCCAGTTGAAATTTTCGATTTTTTTCTGTTTTTAAAGATTATCCTTTCAAATTGATTTTTACGTAGCTAACGTAATTATTCCGGGTACATTTATCACGGTAAAGATTCTCCAATGCTGTATTTCTTCTGGTTTAAATGAAATACACACGTGTTTGAAATATGAAAATAAACACAGCAAATGAAAAACAAAAAAAATGAAAGAAAAAAGATTTTGCTGTTGTATGGAGGTTTTCTTGGTGAACAGGTTTTTTTGTTTTGTTTTTAGTTTTATAACTGCTTGAGCTCAAATCGGGGGTTTCCGCCTTTTATTTTTGTTATTTTTTTAATTTGAAAATTAAAAAAAATTTCTGGCTGGCTATCTCCCTAGTTCGCTTGCCGAGCTCCTGTTTCAAGCAGGCCTCGTAATACGGACTCCTCTGAGGGCCAGCTAACTGCGGTCTCTGAAAATTGCCAGAGCGAGATTTTCAGCCAACGTGATGCTTTCAGTCTCACTTTCACAACGCGCGTTCTCGTTCCCTTGTTTAGCGGGGCTCTCTCATCTTTCTTTTTTATTTTTTCTTTCTTTCTTTCTTTCTTTCTCCGCTCTCATGCACATAAACCCCTCGTCTTCCTAAGGTAAATACTCTGCTTTTTCTTCCACCTCCTCTACTTACACTCTTTGCTCCTTTCTTCCCTCCCACTATCTTTGCTTTAGTAAGACTAAATTCCGCTCTCTTGCCTTCTCTTTCTCTCTATATTGTATTCTCGTCAAACCGACTGCTGCTTCGTGATTCTGATTGGTTGTCTATCACACAGGTTTACAGATTCCCCCCACACTCTTCTTAAAATCACATAAGCAGTAAACACAGCTAGAGTGAGGAGAGTAGTACGTAAAATCTTTTCTCGTCTATTGTGTTTGTGTTGGGCGCTTATTACAAAGCGGTGAAAGCTTCGTTGGACAGATCCTCACGGAAGTTTTTATTATCGTGACCTTGTACCAGACTAAGGATCCTTTATTTATATAATACATTTAATTGTCCTTTCCTTATCTACTAGATGACAGAAAACAGGGCTTCTTAAGAGGGGGTTTAAGGCTGACGTTGGTACCCAGACCCGGGAGCTTAAGTATTTAGGGTGATTTCCTGGGATTGCAGAAAACGTCTGTACGTATTGAAGTCTAACTTCAACACTTAGTGCGAATTTTACAATTCGTAAAACCAGTGGATAAAAAAGAGAGAGGAAGTGGTCCCCAAAATAAAAATTTTCGCAAGGTCCCTAAAAAAAGGGGGAAACTCTTCAACAAAAAAGGAGGCTGAATTAGTTTTGAAAGAAGTTTTGGTTTGATTTGGTTTATTTAATTAAAGGTATATTAACTCATGATTTAATTCATAAATTTGATTCATTTTTAGAAGTTTTGTAAAAATAAAGGCGAAAGAAGAAAAGAAAGATAAATAGTTGATCTGATATATATTTTAACGGCATAACTCCGTTTCGGTTATTTAATACCAAAATTTGATTCATAACTAAATATTTGACTGTAATCATAATTATATTTTCAGTGTTCTAGGGGCCCCTATTGGTGTAATAGTTATTGTCACAAGAAATGGACAAGGCGACCCGAGTTCAAATCCTGGACGAGGCTGTTTGCATTTTACATAGTGCTCATACTCTTGGGAAAGGTATGCATCCTACTATTCTCTCTCCAGCAATTAGTAAATAGTTGGGCAGACTGGGTTCTTTAACCTTGGTATGGCAACCTGTCTAGGAGAAGTAAAACTCCGAATTCAAAACAGTTAAAATCTGCTTAGAAATTGATCTTGTGTCACATCCTGCTCATGCGGAGGGGTTGGGTAAATACATATTTTCAATGTTCGATCGAAATTTTTAAATTGCACTTTTATTCGTATTTAATCATTTTGTTTCATGGTTTCAAGAATTCTTATCTAATACTAATAACTGCACAATTATATGGTTTCAAGTAACTCTTCCTATTTTAGAATAATCATTTTGTTTGCACACAGTTATTTAGTTTCAAGTATTCCTATCTAATACTAATAATTCATAAATTTCAAATAAGTTTCAAGAAACTATTCCTGTTTAATCCTAATAATTTGTTTGCACACATTTATATGGTTTTAAGTATTTCTAGTAATTATATAGCTTCGAATAACTAATAATCAAAATCTTGATTAAAGAATTATAATTTCAAATAACTATTCTTAATACAAATGAATTACATACAATTAGCTGGTTTAAAGTATTCAGATCTAATACAATCAATTTCCAAAAAGTTCTATTGGACACACTGTGGGACCCTAACGGGTACTACCATTCAAGCTTATAGTGGATCTGGGAGTAATTGCAATGAAGAGAATACTTCACGCTTTCTAAAGCTCCCGAAATGCATCCTTAACACCTTATGCCGTTTTTATGTCAGGACCCTTCTTTGGGGGGGGGGGCTTATCCCTCTACAAAAGAGTAGCAGTACTTGTTAGGGTCTCATTTATGGGTAAAAAAATAACTTTTACTAGAGATTATAATTAATGTTATATAAAATTATTAGAACTACAAACCATTTTACTGTGTGCAAATATGAACTCTGGGTCGTTTAAAATGTTACCAACTAAGTCTTCGTTTACAAATTTCATATATGAACAGTATTTATTTCGCTTTTATGGTATATCAACCATTGTAGGTTATTTAATGCCAAATACTCTCTCTATATATATATGTATTAAATATATAGGATTTATGAACACATTTGTAGATAACGTTTTTAAACTGAACCTGGGCTCATTTTTTCGCACACAGTTAAATGGTTTCAAGTATTGCTATATAATAGTCTTACCCCTCTGCAGAAAAGCAGTCAGTGTACTCTACAGTCCCAGTCAACTGGGTTAGAACAAGAGTTAGCATTAAGTAACGCTCAAGGTATGATATGCCATTAAATCAAATAATCTGCTCCTTAATTTTTAGACTAGTTAACTTTTTGTTTTTGATTGATAGCGAAATTGTGAGGGAAGTTTGGCACTAGGCAAGCAGTATAGGTCACCCAGTGAGAATCGAACTCACAAGCAATGATCTGCCAGACTAGCGCGCTCTTATTCTGCGCGAGACGGCTGACACAGAAAGTGAAAGGAGGAATCTCCGTGGTGTAGTGGTTAACGAGCTGGACTGCTAAAGCGAATTCGAACTTCAGTCGCGCTATTATGTTCACTTTCGGAAAAGGTAGCTATACCATTAGCCTAGTAGGTACAGTGTTCGCCCATGGCCCGAGAGACCGGGGTTCTATCCCAGGTCGAGTCATTCCAAAGACTCAAAAAATGGTACTTGATGCCCCATTGCTTAACACTCAGCATTATAAGGTATACATCAAGTGTCAAGTGGAGCAATCCAGGGAATAGAGTAGCACCCTCTTCCACATCTCGGTGTAGTAGCTGTTGAAAAGGGAGCCTTTAGGTTACCCTTGACTACGGTCGCCAACTTTACTTTTAATAGGGAGGCTTTGGCATTTAAAAACCGATCAAGTTTTATATACCATTAAATAAAGAAACCAAATCAAACGAAACCTATCTCTCTGTATGTTCATCCTATTCACCCAACCCCTCCGCTCGGGCAGGATATGCCACAAGGTCAATTTCTAAGCGGAGTTTAACAGGTTTGAATTCAGAGTTTTCCTTCTCCTAGACTAGTTGCCTTACCAAGGCTAAAAAACCTAGTCTGCCCTACTATTTACCTATAGCTGGAGGGAGAATAATTGGATTCATACCTTTCCCAAGGGTATTAGGGCAATGTGAAATGCAATCAATCTCGTCTAGGATTTGAACTCGTGTCGCCGTGTCGAATTCCTACGACGATAACCATTATACCACGGGCACCTCTCTGTATGTTCATTTCTACCTAAATGTATTCATCTATTTATCTACTAATCTATCCGTCTGGTAAGTTCTTGTGGCGGTTGTGGTTAACTTGCTGGACTGCCTCATACTCGTATACCAGTTCGAATTCCATTTGGCGCTATTTTAATTACTTTCAGACAAATACCCTTCGAAAAGGTATGAACTTAGTTATATTCTTGGGAAAGGTATGAACCCACTTTTTACCCCAACTAATGGTTAAATAATATCACTACTATTCTTCTACAAAGATGGCTTTAGTATTAAATAACCCACGAAGGTTGATATGCCATTTAAACAAAGAAAATATCAACAAAAGAGTTGAGTTTTTCGAGATTTTACACTGATAAAAAGATCGAAGTACCCATCTAAAAAAAGGGGAGTGGAATCCAGGTAAAAAAAAAATCACTGGTAAAAAAAATTGAAACTTTAACCAAAAGTGTTTACTCAATAAATCCTTTATGTCTTGCATAAATTAAAAATATATTTCTCTATAAAACTTAAGCCCTAAACCTTAATCAGCCACCATGAATTAATTGGGATTTTTACCGGTGATTTTTTTACCAGCCACGAAAAAAAAAAAAACAAAAAAAAACATTGTTTATTTGTCTAAATTTCTTAGACGAAGCTTGATAATTTTTTCATTTAGAGTGTTTCGACAATGTCTGGATCTTTATTGTTATATTCACAATTTTTCGACCGATGCGTTATCCGGCCTTCTTCAGGGGTTTCTTGTCGAACTCGGGAGCCTACACGGAAATTCGAACCAAACCCTTTATTTGATCGATGTGGTAGATTGTTCTTATTCTGTTCACCAAAAACAGGCCCACATGATAAGCAGGACATATAGCGTAAGGGATACAGACATTTGGTTAAAGAGCTTTAACGTCAAATCTTCTGGAGGTTACAGGTTCGATCCTGACTACAGGTAAAAATAACAAAGAATACTTACAAGACCTTGACACTTTTGCCTGCTAATAGTTAAAGGAATTAGAACAATCAAACTCCGTGGATTAAATAAAGGGTTCGGTTCGAAGTTCCATGTGAGCTCCCGAGTTTAACACAAAGAAGAAGACCGAAGGATACATCGGCCGAAACATTGTGAATATAACAATAAAGATGAAGACAGTTGCCCAAATGCACTAAATGATAAAAACATGGTTGTTTGTCAAGATTATTGGCTGGTGATGAGTCAGATTAATATCGTTGTTATTTTGTGAATAACTGTCACTATTCGATTTTTTCTTCTTCTTCTGTTGTTAGCCTAGTTGGCTGGGACTGTAAAAAAACTCCGACTGCATCACTACAGTGGGGTAAACCCCCCCAATCGAGTCAACTGGATATAATACTAAAGTGGATATGGTGGTGAGACTCGTGTCCTGGAGCTTTGGGGAATATGAAGTACCCCTTGACTGTCATTACTTCCAGGTTCACATCGACTCGGAGTGTTGAACTTTTTTGGGCCCCTTCTATATATTAAATAGAACTGCTTAATCATTTACTATACTTGAAACGGGAGGTGTTCATAATGTACCGTTGTATAAAATGAACACGGTGACACGAGTTCAAATCTGGATGAAGCTGTTTGCATTTCACATATCCCTAATACCCTTGGGAAACGTATGAATCCAATTATCCTCTCTACAGCTATGGGTAAATAGTAGAGCAGACTGGGCTCTTTAACCTTGGTATAGCAACCAGTCTAGAAGGAAAACTCAGAATTCCAGCCTATTAAGCTCTACAAGAAAATTGACCTTGTGTCACTTCCTGCTCGTGCGGAGGGGTTAGTATATACATCCTTGAAACTATGTAACTATGAGCAAAGGGAATGCACTGAAAATGACTTTACTATGGGAGTAGAGATGAGTTATTTTCTTATAAAAATGCTTTGGTAATTAGGGCTTAAATGATTTTCATTGGTCGTCTATTATCGAAAAAATCACAACAAAAAATATGGCTATGATATATATATATATATATATATATATATATATATATATATATATATATATATATATAGTGTCCCAAAAAAATGTATACACATTAAAAATAATTGTAAACGTAGTGTTTAATTAGAATTTTATTATTTTAAATGTGTAAAAATATATTACGTTTACAATTATTTTTAATGTGTATACATTTTTTGGGACACCGTGTATATATATATTGAATATGGTTTTACTGTAAAAATAATGCTATTACATTCAGGTCCGCTCTGATCCGAACTGATACTATTGTTAGGTTCCTAACAATAGATCAAATTCATCGGTTTGAAAATTAATAGTATTAGATAGAAATGCATGAAGTCATGTGCATTTTTTTTCCTTTTTTTTTTGTACTATAAAACTGTGTGTAAAAAAAAAACAGCAACTGATTAT
This sequence comes from Sepioteuthis lessoniana, assembly GCA_963585895.1. Taxonomy (NCBI): domain Eukaryota; kingdom Metazoa; phylum Mollusca; class Cephalopoda; order Myopsida; family Loliginidae; genus Sepioteuthis; species Sepioteuthis lessoniana. The sequence goes on along the minus strand of OY757933.1, from coordinate 37,557,466 downwards.
AATCGACAGAAAAGACTGCAATGTAAAGTTGAAAATATTAATATTTATTATTATAATCATGCATTTAGAAAACAATAAAATTTTGGTATTAGATTGTTGGGTTAGTAAAATGGTAATTCCTGTGTATGGAGTGAGCGAGGGAGAGGCTCTCCGAGATTGGATATACTAATCACGTGATGAGCCCAGAAGTCTTGACGCAAAAATCCCAAATCCAGTCAGACTCCACCAAACGTTCCGTGAGGCGGGGACGTTAAAAGCTCTCAGAAAGACAACCCTAAGATACCACATATCTTCTCCTGCGCACTAGAAAGTTCCTTAAACTCAACTTTATATACAGGGAGGACTGTATATCTTTATTAATTGTTTCACGTGTTGATTAATAAATTGTAAGAATTAAACGAAGTATTCATTCATTTATTTGTTGCTGTTAGCCTTATTATAAACGCTATACTAACACAATCCATAAGGATCAATCAAATAAACCAAATCTATAGAAATGCACGGCATGTGATTTTACAAATCATTTATTATCAGGAAGAAAGGGGTTGTCAATAATTAGGGATTGATGGAAGCATTACTTGCAGAATATAGCTGGGCGGCAACACCCCACAAGGCACCAACTATACGGCCGCCTGCCTCCCATCACGAAAACTATCCAAGTTAGACAAACCAGACATGCAGGACACTGCTGGAGAAGCAGGGACGAGCTCATAAGTGATGTACTTCTATGGACCCCCACATATGGCCGGACAAAAGCAGGACGACCAGCTCAAACATACATTAAGCAGCTATGTGAGGAGACGAGATGTAGCCCTGAAGACCTGCCAGAGGCGATGAACGATAATGAGAAGTGGCGAGAGAGGGTCAGGGACGACATGATGATGATGATGATGATGATGATGATGATGATTATTCAATCCAGGAAATCCGGAGTAGGGAACAATTCCGCCAGGACAAATAAATTATTCAAATTTCGAACATTTAAATATTCCTGGTAGAGAGCTCAATGTAAACAAATTCACAGAGCAAATATTATTTCAAGAAAAAAAAAAAAAAAATTCGGCCACATAAGGATAATAAATTTATTTCCGTCCTGTTAAGAGCAGTGATATGAATCAAGGACTCTAAAATAATTTTTAACAGGACTTCATCAGAGAGTTCTTGATTCATATCAATGCTCTTAACAGGACGAAATTAAATTTATTATCCTAATGTGACTGAATATTGTTTTTTCCTTAAAATAATACACACACACACACACACACACACACACACACACACACACACACACACAAACACACATATATATATATATATATATATATATATATATATATATATATATATATATACCAACCCCTTCGCTCGGGTAGGATATGACACATCGTCAATTTTTAAGCGGAGTTGAACAGGTTTGAATTCAGAGTTTTCCTTTTCTTAGACTGGTTACCTCACCAAGGTTGAAGAACGAGTCCCCCCTACTATTTACCCATAGCTAGAGGGAGAATAATTGGATTCTTACCTTTCCCAAGGGTATTAGTACTATGTGAAATGCAATCAGTCTCGTCCAGGATTTGAACTCGTATCGCCGTGTCCATTTCCTACGACGATAATCATTACACCACGGGCAGCTCCTTTGTCCAACCCCTCCACTCAGGCAGGATATGACACAAGGTCAATTTTTTAAGCGGAGTTTAACAGGTTTGAATTCAGAGTTTTCCTTCTCCTAGACTATATATATATATATATATATATATACGCGCTCACACAGATATACACACTGATGTAATAATGTATGCGCATTGATAATATGATAGTTACCAATTATATTATTATTTTATCAATAGTAGGATTTCAGTATTGTATTGCAGTAGTTTTAAAAGTATAAATATATGAATGTTTTCTCTTTAATTCATTGAATGTTAAAGAAATATTTTTATAGGCTAGCATAGCCAAAAGTTACGAGAGGAGTTCCTGTGGCGTTGTGGCTAGCTTGCTGGACTGCGACATCGTTATAAGCGAGTTCGATCCCCAGTGGCGCTCTTAGGTTCCCTTTGAGACGAATACTCTTGGGAAAAAGAATGAACCATCTTATTTCTCGAGCTTTGGGTAATACCACTAATGGTCTTCTACAATGATGGCTTTGGTATTAAATAACCCACGAAGGTTGATATGTCATTAAAACAAAGAAACCAAACCAAACCTCTTAATCTCTCTATCTGTTCATATCTTTCAAACTAATGTGTTCATCTATCTATCTATCTATCTATCGGAAAGTTGGGGGGCGTTCATTATACGAAACCGTTTGTTACATTAGTATATACAAAAGACATCAGCTGTAATTTTCCGTGAAAACAAGTCTAAGCCAAGTGAGCTGGGGCTGTAGGATATACCGGCTGCATCTCTGCAGAGGGGTAAGACCCCTCTAACCAGTGTCCTAGATATGACATAAAACCATATGATGGTGAGGACTTAGTTTTGGAAATTTAGGGGAAGCGGACTACCCCTTCAATGCTATTGCTCCCAGGTTCGCTCTGGCCCGGAGTGGTAGCACCTGATAGGATCCTATCTATGGATCAAATAGAACTGTTTGACATTTAACTGCGAGCAAACAAATGACTTATGCTAAATTGAAGTGTTAGAAATAGAACTGTTAGTTCACTTAACTGTATATAAACAAATGATTGACGTTTAATTGAATTGCTAATGATACATAGCAATATTTGGAACCATTTAACTGTGTGCAAAAAATGAGCTCAGATTCGTATAAAGATGTTATCGTCAAAATACGTTTACAAATTATATATATATATATATATATATATATATATTAGTATATCTGTATAAGCAGGATTTTGCATTAAATAGCCTACAAGGGTTAATATTGTATAAAACCAAACCAAATCAAAACAAGACTAATTGAAAAAAGTTCACATGACACTCTGAAGAGCACCCAAAAGATCTAAAATTGAAATTAATATTAAAACAAATAAAAAAAAACTTGATTGAATTGAAAATGTAAAACTTTGTGTGAGAACAAGTTAAAAAACAAACAATTTTTCAAATATATCGATGACCACAATAGCATAAAGGTTAGCCCGTGAGTAAAAGGTCGTATTTTTTTGGAGCAGGGTGGCCTTTCCGTAGACAGCTCATTGATTATTTGTAGTAAGTATAACTGAAGGAGTCCCTATGGTATTATGGCTAACGTGCTGGCTTGCGACATCCAAGTGAAGGTGTTTAAATTCCAGTCGTGCTATTACGTTCACTTTTAAACTAATACTCGCATGAAAGTCATGAACCCCCATATTCCCCAGGCTCTGGGTTAAATACTATCACTTATGTTCTACAAGAATGGCTTTGGTATTAAATAAGCCAAAAAGGCTGATATGCCATTAAACAAATAAATTGGTTTGGTTTCGTTTGATTTTATGGCATATCAAGCATTGAGGGTTATTTAATGCCAAATCCTTTTTATACATATTTATTAAATATATGCTTTGTAAACACATTTTGTAGATGACACTTTTAAAGGAGCACGAGCTCGTTTTTTTTTGCTTTTTTTTTGTTTTTGTTTTTTTTTTGCACAGTTAAAATGGTTTCTCTTGTTTCTGTCTAATTCGAATATTTCTATTTACTATAAATCATTTTTATGCATGCAGTTTGATGTTTTCCAAGTATTATTATGTATCACCAACAATACAATTAAACATCAGTCATTTGTTTAGATATAGTTAAATGATCAAACAGTTCTATTTCAAACAATTCAGCTTAGCATTAGTACACCGTTTAATATAAAAAGATTCTATTTGACCCGTATTAGGTGCTACAACTCCAGGCCTGAGTGGACCTGGGAGCAATGGCAACGAAGGAGTACATCGCATTCCCTAAAGCTCTTGCATTACTGGATACTCCCCATCAGATTGTTTAGTGTCATATTCAGGGCACTCGTTGTGGGGAGGGGTTTACCCCTCTGCAGAGATGCAGTCGGTGTATTCTACAGCCTTAGCTTCACTGGGCTAAACAAAAAAAGAAAACCAACAAAAATAAGTATAATGACTGGTGATTTAGCGTGGAGATAGCACCATCTTGTTTAAGCCACATGAATTCTGTTTTATCTGAGTTCATGTAGAGACCACTGCCTCAAGCTGCTTGTTTCATGTTGTGCAGCAGAAATTCGGCTTGCACTGGTCTACTTGCGAAAAGCGCTTGATCATCTGCGTAGTCTGCGTCAGTGATAGTTTTTGCGGGATATCGTCTGCTTCTTGCTTTTCTTTGAGTAAAACTATTTTCTTTTATTAATAAGGCAACCGGTCTTGTAGAAAGAAAAAACTAGTATACTCCGCAAAAAAATTGACATTGTGTCACATGCGGAGGGGTCGGTTGATACATTACACGTTAACAGTCAACTTATGATCCCAATAAATTATTACATTTTTAAGTATCAACAATTCGACCATCGGCCATATGTCCATAATCTTTCTTTCCTCAACCCCACGAAGATAACCACTACATCGCCAATTCTTCTTGTTTTTAAATGTATACGTTAAATAAGCTTTGGATTTATTGATTGATCTTAACGGCATGTCAACCTGTATGGCGTTATTTCATGCCATCTAGTGGATTTTACCATGCCAGCAGATTACAGACTGAAAGTGAAATAAAGCAAAAAGCTGGAAAAAAGTTATCGAACATAAAGCTGACAGTGATACCAAATGAAGTTAGAGCTCTTGGGACACTCGCCAAGAACCTGGAAAAAGACTCGATGAGCTGGAGATTAGGGGAAGAATTGAAACAATCCAGACTACTATACTACTATAATCGGCCAGGAAACTTTAGAAGACTTGCTGTCACTCAGACTCCAGGGAAAAAAAACATCAGTTAGAGCTGGTGAGAAAAAAACTCGCAAAGAGTAGAATCATGATAATGTTTCTTCTCTCGAATATTTTGCAGATGAAATGTCTGTAATAACATTCAAAACAATTTATAGAAATGTAATACTTACATTTACCATATGCCCTGTTGGGTGGGGCTGTAGAATACACCGACTGCATCTCTGCAAAGGAGTAAGACCTCCTCCCAACAGGTGTCCTATATATTACTCAAAACAATCTAATGGTGAGGATACAGTAATGCTGGAGCTTTGGGAAATGTGGAGTACCCCTTCATTACCATCGCTCTCATGTCCACTCAAACCTAAAGTGGTAACACAGGATAAGGTCCTATCTATAGATCAAATAGAACTGTTTTACATTCAAACTGAGCGCAAACAAATGACTTATGCTAAATTGAATCGTTAGAAATAGAACTATTTGATCATTTAACTGTGTTTAGACACATGACAGATGTTTAATTGAATTTTGTGATACATAGTAATACTTGGACCCATTTAACTATGTGCAAACGAATGACTAATAGAATAATTAGCGTTGAATAGCAAACTTCACTGTGAGCAAACAAATCATTAATACTGAGGGGGTGACCTTGTGGTGTAATGGTTAAAGCGATGGACTGCAGAATCGTAGTACGCGAGTTCGTACTCCAGTTGCGCTATTACGTTCACTTTCAGGCAAATACCCTTGGGAAAGGTATGAACCCCCTTATCCTCCCAGCTATGGGTTAAATAGTACCACTTCTGTTCTTCTTGGAGAATGGCTCTGGCATTAAATAACCTACAAAGGTTGATATGCCATTAAACAAAGAAACCAAACCAAATTAATACTGAATAGAATTATTAGTGTTAGATAGGAATAATTGAAACCATTTACCTGTTTAGAAACAATAGCAACACTAACGTGCAAACAAATTAGTTCTAATTCATTTAAAAATGAAATTACCCACAAACTAATCTCTTACATAACATTTATAGCTATTCAAATGCGTGCAAACAAATGACAAGTGTTAAATTGTTCCTGTTAAATTGAAATACTTGAAGCCATTTAATTGTGTGAAAAATAAATGAACCCAGGCTCGTTTAAATATTTATTTACTGGATTTATAATAGATGTATAAAAACAGGATTTGGAATTAAATAACCAACAATAGTTGATATACCATAAAAACAAATCAAACCAAACCTAAAAAGAAGACGTAGTAAGATTGTTTTCTTTTTTAATTCAACAGCCATAGATAACTCAAACGCACTGGAAATAATGAAAACAAACTTTTATTATATTACTCTTTGCGAGTTTTTCATGCCAGCGTAAGCTGACAGTTTTTCACTGGAGTGTGAGTGACAGCAAGTCTGCTAGGGTCTCTAGGACTCTTCTCAGTATTCTGGCCGACCTCAACAATGCTGTAGTTTGGATGGGTTCCGCTCGTCTTTTGATTTCAAACTCTTCTAGTCCTTTTACTAAACCTTTGGGATTCGTTCCAAATGCACAAATTACAATTGGTATTACCGTCACCTTCATGTTCCATAGCTTTTTTAATTCTCTAGCAAGATCTAAGTATTTTTCTTATTTTTTTCTTTTTCTTGCTCTGTGGTCAGCCAGGACGGCAAATTCCACAATTCGGCAAGTTCTCTTTTTTCTTTTTCTTTTTTTTTTTTTTTTTTTTTTTTTTTTTGTTAACTCGTAGGTCTAGTCGTCTAGCCAAGATTTGGTGAACTGTTTGCTTTTGGCAGTATGTTCAAATTTAAATTTCTGACGCAATTCCCACTGGTTCTCCTTCTCCACCCAGAAATGACTAGTCTTGTACTCTTTTTGTGCTTATTATTATTATTATTATTATTATTATTATTATTATTCAGTGTATACCTGTGTAAGATAAAAGTTACAGTACTTCGTTCTAAAAATTGACGGTTAAATGTCCCCGAAATGTAAAGTTTAAAAGTTTTCAATCTGTCATATGTTAGTACAGTGGTATTTGTATGTGTCAAGGTGTGTTGACAAGGAAATGATCAAAGGAATCAGATATATTTAGATTTCTCAATTTTGCGACGTCGTCAGTGTCGGATTTTTTGAAAAATCAAACGTATATATATATATATATATATATATATATATCAAGTAAATAAGGACAGTGAATATCTAAAGAATGAGTGCTCAGAGCACGGCTACTTAATACAAAATATACCAGCAGTGCAAGATACGTATATATTTGGTTGAAATTCAAGAAAATTAGAAATTGTATTCCATAATATATATATATATATATATATATATATATATATATATATATATAAAACATGTAACATATCCCCGACGTTTAATGGAAAAAAAAAAGGTAACCAAATTCCTTTTGAAATCAATCTGATGAGCTTGAAAAAGTGAAATAAATTTAGTATAGAATTTTCTTGCGTTTTAACCAAAATATATATTCATATAATGACAACTCCCGGTTGTTTTGTGGTCTTTCTTGTCAAAGTTTTATATATATATATATATATATGTGTGTGTGTGTGTGTGTGTATTGTAATAACTTCAATTATATATTTATTCAATCGTTTAGTAGACAAACAAAAAATCCCGCTCAGTAATCAATGTAGTTATCTTTTAAGCTGATCATATCTATCTTACTTTGCTTAACTGTGTCAGGATATGAACTTATTGATCGAGATGTGGCAGTCATTATATATACATATATATATGTGTGTGTGTGTGTGATATGAAATGAATATGTATTTATTATATGTAACATGTATAGTATAAATATGATATGTAAAATATAGATATCATGAAAATGATAATCAAAGTATATAAAATTTATATATAACATATAAAATATATAATTCATATATGATATACAAAATATATATGATATAAATATAATATATAATAAGTATTATATTTATTTAATATATATATATATATATGTTATAGGTAATATATACTATATATGATATACGTAAGATACGTCTACATAATATATATATATATATATATATAAAGGGAAACTTCATGAGAGAAACTGAATCTCTTCAATAGTAGCACAAAATAACGCCATCAGGACAAACAATGTTAAAGTAAAATAAATGTCACAACAAAATAGCAAATGTAGGTTATGTGATGACAGACAAAACGATCAGTTATATAATAAGCGAATGCAGTAAATTAGCGTAAAAAGAAGATAAGACTAGACTCGACCGAATGGGGAAGGAGATCCACTGGGAATTGTGCAAAAAATTTGAATTTGACCATACGAACAAGTGGTATATGCACAACCCAGAATATGTCTTAGAGAATTAGACGCGCAGACTCTTCTGGGATTTTGAGATAGAAACGGATCACTTAATCGCGACGAGACGATCATAGCTTGTGAGATAGCCAATAAATAGATAAATAAAAAGGGAACCTACCGAATAGTGAACTTAGCAGTCCCTGCAGATCACAGAGTAAAATTAAAAGAAAATGAAAAGAGATTTTTAAAAATCTATGGAATGTGAAAGTGACGATGATACCAGTAGTGAGTGGAATACTTGGATCAATCCCCAAATGATTGATACAGGGAGTAGAAGACTTGGAAATAAGACGACAAGTGGAATCCATCCAGATTTTAGCATGATTAAGATTGGCAAGAATACTAAGAAAAGTTCTGGAGACTTGAGGGTACTTGCAGTCACTCAAACTCTTGCAAAATACTTTCTGCTAACGCTGGTGTGAAAAACTCTCAAAGGAATAATAATAATAATAATAATAATAATAATAATAATACTCGGCCTAGCCAGGGAATTAAAAAACTATGGAACATGAAGGTGATAATTATACCAATCGTGATTGGTGCATTCGGTACAATAACTAAATGACTATTAAAGGGACTCGAGGATTTGGAAGCTTGAAGACGAGTGGAGACCATACAAACTAGAGCATTGTTGATAACGGCCAGAATACTGAGAAGAGTCCTGGAGACTTGAGGACACTTGCTGTCACTCAAACTCCAGTTAAAGACCATCAGCTAACGCTAATGTGAAAAACTCTAAAGGAGTAAATAATAATAAACACCATTACTCTTAGTAATAGTATTGATGATACTCAATCGCACACTTAGAAAATGCACAAGCGGATACAAACTTCATAATTCACGAGAAAAAATCAACCACCTAATGTACATGGACGACATCAAATTGTTTGCCTAAAATGAAAAAGAATTGGAAACCCAAATAGCTGCTGCGAGGATATATAGTGACAATATAGGGGTGGAATCTGGCATAGAAAAAAGAGCCACGCTAATAATGAAAAGCAGAAAACCACAAATGACGGAAGGGAAAGAACTACCAAATCAAGAAAACATCTGAACGCTCGGAGAAAAGGAAACTTACAAATACTTCGGAATATTGGAAGTGGACACCATCAAACAAGCGGAGATGAAAGAAAAAAATTTTTAAAAAGAGTATCTCGGAAGAACGAGAAAACTACTCGAAACCAAACTTACAGCAGAAATCTCATCAAAGGAATAAACACCAGGGCTGTCCTCCACCTCCCGCACCGTAAAATACTTGGGACCATTTTTGAATTGGACGATGGAAGAACTTCAACCAATAGACCAGAGAACAAGAAAATTCACGACGATGCATAAGACTTTACATCCTAGAGATGATATAGACAGACTCTATATGCCAAGAAAAGAAGGAGGAAGAGGACTTACCAGCATTGAAGATAGTGTTGATACCTCGATAAGACGTCCCGAAGAGCCAAGAAAGACTGATTACAGCGACCAGAAACAACACAAATTACACAAGGATCAACAGAACAACAATATATAGAAAGCAAAAACGGAAAGAAAAACAACTGTGTGGACATTTCTATCTCAAAAGGATTAGTAAAGGGACTGGAAGATTTGGAAATAAGAGGACAAGTAGAGACCACCCAGACTACCGCATTATTAAGATTGACCAGAATACTAAGAAGAATCCTAGAGACTTGAGAGACTTGCTGTCACTCAAACTCCAGTGAGAAACTATCAGTTAACGATGGTGTGAAAAACTCGAAAAGGAGTAATAATAATAATTTAAATAAATAACATGATTTATGGAACATTTATTTTAACAATCAGTCGTTATCAATGCGGCTAGGAATGTGCCAACTGTATTTCATTCATGAATTTATTTACCTTTTTTTATTTCTCGAATAACATCGGATACCTCTGCTTGTGAGAAAGTTAGAAACTATTTTTAGCCTCAAACGGTACTTTTCATGCTACAATGTACCTGTAGAACTTTCATGGGACCTGCTGTCTTATATGATGCACGTTAGAGGCAATTTCACGCGTACGAGATTGTCAGAGTTCTGAAGAGACTTGAATTACATACCGCTAGTTTTCCTTTTCGGGAGCGAAAAGATATTGGACGTTCTCGCCAGCTATTAGGGGAGTAATTTAAGTAAGTCAAATATGACGGGTTACACCCGACGGTTAGCTTTACAGACTTGAGTCACGAACAGAAAGTCTAGACTGCCGAATTCCCCACCCCATAAAAACGCACTGCTACTACCGTCAATTCCACTAAGTTCGACCTAGCTGCTTACGCGGCAACCGTTTACAAATTTGCTCCTTGAAATGAGTTTTTTTCTTTTCTGACCGCGATTTGTGTAAAAAATAAAAACGCATTAAATTGACTGTTTTATTTAATCAGCTTGCGTGAAATTAAAACGGGAACCAAGCAGATTGGTTTACTTCATATAGTTTAATTTGATTTCTTTGCTTAATGGCATATCAAACTTTGTGAGTTATTTAATGCCAAAGCCACCCTTACAGAAGAACAGTATGTAAAGCTGCCGACCGGAGATTAAATTTTCATATGGTCGATAGCCTTTTCTAAGTATATATTGACATCGTTTTCAGTAGAAAGCGATATAGCTACCGAGGTAAGTAAAAGGGCTTATCAACACCATTTCTGTTTATTAAGTAAGTAAAGTTGGCGACCGTAGTCGAGGACGACCCGAAGGCCCCCTTTTCAATAAATACTGCACCGAGATGTATGGGGGGTGCTACTCTTTTCCCTGGATTGCTCCACTTTACTCTTGATACGTACCTTATAATGCTGAGTGTTAAGCAAGGAGATACCAAGTACCATTTTTAGAGTCTTTGGTATGACTCGACTTGGTATTGAACCCGAGTCTCCCGGGCCATTTGCGAACACCTTATCCACTTGGCAGTGGTTCTATTTAACCCGTATCTAAGGGGGATAAGGGAGTTCATGCATTTTCCAAAGCCATTAGTCTGGAAGAGAATATAATGCATCGAATGGATTGGTTTCGTTGTGTTTCTTTGTTTAATGGCATATCAACTTTCCCGAGTTATTTAATGCCAAAGCCTTCCTTGTAGAATAGTAGTAGTATTATCTAATCAGTAGATCGCGGGATAAGGAGGTTCATACCTTTCCAAGCGGTATTTCTCCGAATGTGAACGTAATAGCGTGACTGGAGTTCGAACTCACTAACTATGATGTTACAGTCCAGCGCGTTAGCCACTACGCCACAGGGACTCTTCCCAGCTCCTCTCTAATCCGCGCGGTGTATGTTCTAAGCTCCCCCCTCGTCAAATAGATGTCTGAAATCTTATATCAAAACCATTATCTACAGCGTGAAACAAAAATAATATTACAGACAATAATAATAAGATTGATTGACATACAACTATATGATATCAAGTATTCCTATCTAATACAAATAATTTGTACAGAGATTTCATAATATCAAGTATTCCTATCGAATAGAGACAATTTGCTCACAGTTTTATAATATCAAGTATTGCTATCTAATACGAATAACATAGACACAATTATATGGTTTGAAGTAACTATTTCTACCTAATAATACACTGCGTTTGGTTTAGAGGACTAATAATGGTCGATAGGGGCGGATGGTGTGAGAAAGTCAAAGGAATCCGTGTTGTTGACACGCCTTGATACTGAATAATAATCATTTGTTTGCGCACAATTTTTTGGTTTCAAGTATTTTAATCTAATACAAATAATTTTTACATTATAATATGCTTTTTGCCCAGTCGGCTGGGGCTGTAAAATACACCGACTGCACCTCTGCAGAGGGGTAAGACCCCCAGTGAGTGTCCTGGATATAACACAAAACTATCTGATGGTGAGGTTCCAGTGATGCTGGGATTTTGGGGGATGCGGAGCATCCCTTCATTGCCATTGCTCCCAGGTTCACTCTGGCCCGGCGTGGTAGCACCTGATAGGACCCTATCTATGGGTTAAATAGAACTAACGGCATACTTATGCTAAACTGAATTGTTTGACTAAACTGAAATGCTTGAAATAGAAATGTTTTTGACAATTAAACCGTACTTACATTTACACTGCGTGCTTAAACTCAACTAAATTACTTGAAATAGAACTGTTTTTTGAAATTGAATCTGTACTTACACTAAACTGATTTGTTTAATATAGAACTGTTTTGACATTTAACTGTGTATAAACAAAATTTGTACTTATACTAAATTGAATTAGCTGAATTAGAACTGCTTGACTAAACTGAATAGCTTGAAATAGAAATGTTTTTAACAATTAAACTGTACTTACATTTAAACTGCGTATAACCTATAATATGCTTTCAAGTATTCCAATCTAATAGAAATAATCTGCACACAGTCATATGATTTCAAGTATTCCTATCTAATACAAATATTTTCAAATAGTTCTCTTTGACGCATAGGTGGGATTCTTACAGCTACTATCGCTCCGTGTCACAGTTGACTGGGGAGTAATGGCAATGAGGAGTGCTCCACACTCTCAAGATCTCCAGAACTAGAGACTCACCATTGAAGGATTTTAGTGTTATGATTAGGACACTATTTTCGAGGAGTCCAGTCGGCTAGAGGATTAGAATACGCCTATTGCATCTCTGCAGAGAAGTAAGACTCCCTCAACGAGGGTCCTCGATATATGATACTAAACGATTTGATGGTGAGGCTCCAGTACTGGAGCTTTGGGGAATTGGGAATATCCATTCATTACCATTGGTCCCAGGTCCATTCTGGCCCGGAGTGGTAGCACCTAATAGGGTCCTATCTATGGGTCAAATAGAAGTTTGACATTTAACTGTGAGCAAACAAATAACTTATGCTAAATTTAAGTGTTAGAAATAGAACTGTTAATTCATTTAACTGTATATAAACAAACGATTGACGTTTAATTGAATTGTTAATGATATATAGCAATACTTGGAACCATTTAACTGTGGGCAAAAAATGAGCTCAGGTTCGTATAAAAATGTTATCGATAAAATATGTATACAAATCATATATTTAGTATATCTGTATAAGCAGGATTTGGCATTAAATAGCCTACAAGGGTTAATATACTATAAAACCAAACCAAATCAAAACAAGTCTTATTGAAAAAAATTCACATGACACTTAAGAGCATTCCAAAAGATCTAAGATTAAAATTAATATCAAAACTAAGTTAATATTGTGTGCAAACAAATGACTTATGTTGAATTGAATTACTCAGAATAGAACTATTTGATCATTTAACAATGTCTAAACAAATGATAAAGGTTTAATTGAACTCTTAGTGATACATACCCCTTACCTACCACCTAGCTTCTGTTCATCTACAATTACGGCTTTGGTATTAAATCTCCCACGAAGGTTGATATGCCTTTAAAAAAGAAATCAAATTAAACCATAAGAGAGAAGCTAAAATCTTGGTTTATATATATATATATATATATATATATATATATATATATATATATATATATATATGGATTGAATAGTACCACGACCATTCTTCTACATGGATAGCTTTTGCATTTAATAACCTAAGAATGTTAACATATCTTTAAACAAAGAAATCAAGTCAATAAATCAAATATATATATATATATATATATATATACGTTTGCATATGTCCGACTGACGTAAAATCGGCCGGGTTTCGATTCCAGCTTGAAGCATCTCACGTATCTAGCCACACGAAACAGTCTATATGTGGATGACAATATATATATATATATAGCTATGGATTTTTTTATATTACTACTTCTGTTCTTCTATAAATTCCAGTCGAATGGGGAGTGCTGTGGAATGCGCCGACTGCATCTCTGCAGAAGGATAAGACCTCCCTCAACGTGTGTCCTGGATATGACACTAAACTGCATTGGAATCTCTGGAGCCTTGGGGAATGCAGAGTACTCTTTGATTGCCATTATTCCCAGTCTACTCCGAATCTGAGAGGTTGTACTTATTAAGGTCTCATCTATTGGTTAAATAGAACTGTTTAATCATTTACATGTGTGCAAACAAATAGCCAATGTTAAATTGAAATAATAATATTACATAGCAATACTTGAAATTATTTTACATTGTAAAAACGAATGAATAACATTGAATAGAATTCTTTGTGTTAAATAGCAATACTATAATCCATTTAGCGTTGTGGAAGCAAATGAACTCTGCCTCCATTAAAAATAATTTTACCCACAAACTATTTAGAAATTATATATATATATATATATATATATGTGTGTGTGTGTGTGTGTGTGTGTGTGTGTTTGCGTGTATAGATTCATACAGTATATACGTGGTGCCTTCAATAAGTTTCCAGACCTTTTTTTAAAAGCAATTAAAATTGTCGTAGACTCTTGAAAATTCACTATGTTATTGCTATACATCTTATGAGATGACTGACCAATTTTTATGATTTCAGGTTTAAATCAACTGCTACAGCAGCAATTGGAATACACCATACTAAACCCTGATTATCACAGCGGGTGAATTTCAAAAATGCAATCTGGGCGTGAGGACACTTTAGAAGAACGATATGCAATAAAATTCGGTTTTAAACTTGGAAGAAATTGCCACAGAAACGTATGGAGTGCTTCAGACTGCTTTTCGACCATCTTGCATGAATCAAGCATCTGTTTTTGAGTGGCATAAGAGATTCAGGGAAGGCAGGGAGTCTGTGAGGGATGATGAGAGATGTGGAAGGAGTAAGGAAGTCAATACACCAGAGTTGATTGGCCAAAGGGTTAGGATTAGGGTTACTATGTTGAGGTTTTAAGGGAGTTCAGCTAGAGATTCCGTCGGAAGAGGCCAGCACTCTTCAAATTCGGTCAGTGGCATTTCCACCAGGACATTGCACCAGTCCACAACTCCATCCTTGTCACAGACTATTTGACCAAGGTGGGCATCAACACAGTTCCTCAGCCTCCCTACAGTCCAGACCTTGCTCCTTGTGACTTTTGGTTATTCCCTAAGCTCAGAGGCTGTCATTATGATACAATTTAGGAGTTGAAAGCGGCTGTGACGAAGGTCATTGACACGCTCACACAAGAGGACTTCCCTGGTGCCTCCCAGAAGTTGTTGGAACGGTAGAACAAGTCCATTGCAGCCGGAGGAGATTACTTCGAAGGGGACTAGAGTTTCGTGTGTTTACTATCAATAAAAGTGCCCATACGAAAAAAGTCTGGAAATTTATTTAATGATAATCGTATATTTATATATATGTATGTATAAACACGATTTGACATAAAGCAATGGGCTGGGGCTGTAGAATACAGCGACTTGTTCTCTGCGGAAGAGTAAGACCCACAGCCAATGAGGGTTTTGAACATGACACTAAACAATCTGATGGTAAGGTTCCGGTAATGCTGGAGCTTTGGAGAATGCGGAGGACCTCTTCATTACCATCAATCTTGACAGACTCCCATCTATGGGTCAAATAGAACTAATGCTAAACTGAACTTATGCTAAACTGAATTAGTTGAAATATAACTGTCTTTGTATGCTTAATGGAATTGCTAGAAATAGAACTGTTTTGACGTTTAACTGAGTGTAAACAAAAAACGATACTTATATTAAACTGAATTGTTTGAAATAGAACTGTTTATTTATATAAAAATGGCCATTAAACAAAGAAAGCAAACTAAACAAAACCTAAAATCTTTCTGTTCTTTTGCTATCTGTAACTTTATGTTTTAGAATTTCATTTTCACGTAACAATGGTACCATGTTTTCGTTGTACTCTTCTCAAAAAAACAAAGTTTGATAAGAAAAATAGTTTATTCTATTTGTTTCCCGCGGAAACGATTGAGAAAAATCACTTTTTACGCGGGAACAAGAGAAAAAAAAACATTGGTTATAAAAAATTTTTTGTTGATATTTTCAAATTTGAAAATAATTTTCTTGTTGTTCGTGTTCTTATTCTAAGACGTCGTTAATTAGAAAAATCAATGTATAAAAGTTAATGAACAGTGGGAAATATCTATAAGCAATTAATGTTTTAGCATTTCAATTTGGTCTGATCATGTTTCATGGCATATCAACCCTTCGGGTGATTTTATACCGTATCCTTTTTACACATATATGATTTGTAAATGATAGTTTGCAGGGAATAATTTTTAAACGGGTTAAACCTCATTTATTTGCACACAGTTAAATGGTTTCAAGTATTGCTATTCAACGCTAATAATTCTTGTCAACATTATTCGTTCAATTGCACACAGTTAAAGGGTTTCAAGTATTGCTATTCAACGCTAATAATTCTTGTCAACATTATTCGTTCACTTGCACACAGTAAAATGGTTTCAAGTATTGCTATTCAACGCTAATAATTCTTGTCAACATTATTCGTTCAATTGCACACAGTTAAAGGGTTTCAAGTGTTGCTATTCAACGCTAATAATTCTTGTCAACATTATTCGTTCACTTGCACACAGTTAAAGGGTTTCAAGTGTTGCTATTCAACGCTAATAATTCTTGTCAACATTATTCGTTCACTTGCACACAGTTAAAGGGTTTCAAGTGTTGCTATTCAACGCTAATAATTCTTGTCAACATTATTCGTTCACTTGCACACAGTTAAAGGGTTTCAAGTGTTGCTATTCAACGCTAATAATTCTTGTCAACATTATTCGTTCACTTGCACACAGTTAAATGGTTTCAAGTGTTGCCATTCAACGCTAATAATTCTTGTCAACATTATTCGTTCAATTGCACACAGTTAAAGGGTTTCAAGTGTTGCTATTCAACGCTAATAATTCTTGTCAACATTATTCGTTCAATTGCACACAGTTAAATGGTTTCAAGTGTTGCTATTCAACGCTAATAATTCTTGTCAACATTATTCGTTCACTTGCACACAGTTAAAGGGTTTCAAGTGTTGCTATTCAACGCTAATAATTCTTGTCAACATTATTCGTTCACTTGCACACAGTTAAAGGGTTTCAAGTATTGCTGTTCAACGCTAATAATTCTTGTCAACATTATTCGTTCACTTGCACACAGTTAAATGGTTTCAAGTGTTGCTATTCAACGCTAATAATTCTTGTCAACATTATTCGTTCACTTGCACACAGTTAAAGGGTTTCAAGTGTTGCTATTCAACGCTAATAATTCTTGTCAACATTATTCGTTCACTTGCACACAGTTAAAGGGTTTCAAGTGTTGCTATTCAACGCTAATAATTCTTGTCAACATTATTCGTTCACTTGCACACAGTTAAAGGGTTTCAAGTATTGCTGTTCAACGCTAATAATTCTTGTTAACATTATTCGTTCAATTGCACACAGTTAAAGGGTTTCAACTATTCATATATAACACTAACAATTCAATTTAACATCAATCATTTGTTTGCACAAAGTTAGATGGTTGCAAGAAAACTAAATGATTGAACGGATCTATTTGATCCATAGTTGGGACCCTAACAGTTACTCTCACTCCGGATCAGAGTGGACCTGGGAGTAATAGTAATGAAGGGGTACTCTACATTCCCTAAAGCTCCAGGATTGGAGCCTCACCATCTGATGCAATTTTGTATCATATCCAGGACACTCGTTTGTGAGGTAGTTACACGTCTACAAAGATGCAGTCGGTGTATTTTACAAACCCAGCCAACTAGGATTAACATTTAAATCCTTTTAATTTAAAATTAGTGGATAATGAAATCGAAAGTGTTAAAGTCGGGAAAAGTTCTAGAATGTTAAGCGAAAAATCATAGGTGGTATCCTCATGACATTTTTCAAACAATGCACTTTCGATAAAAATGACAGTTATATATATATATATTGTTTTGTTTAGAGAAATAGGATGACAAATACATGTTTGCAATCAGACAGATACAACGAAATTTAGAGTCAAATGTCAAAAATCACTTCCCCCTGTTTTTATTCTTTCTAAACAATATTTTACAATCTATGTTGTTAGTTAGAAATTTACACTTAAAGGTTGCAAATATATCGAAGCAGTAAAGATATTTACTAATTATTTTTTAATATTAATATCATCATCAGCAGCAGCAGCAGCAGCAGCAGCAGCAGCGACAGCTGAATCGTCTGAGGCTGTAAAATA
Source organism: Sepioteuthis lessoniana (assembly GCA_963585895.1). Classification (NCBI taxonomy): domain Eukaryota; kingdom Metazoa; phylum Mollusca; class Cephalopoda; order Myopsida; family Loliginidae; genus Sepioteuthis; species Sepioteuthis lessoniana. The sequence goes on along the minus strand of OY757933.1, from coordinate 37,539,214 downwards.
CGCCGACTGTATTTCTGCAGTGGACCCCTCCCATCCACCACCACCACCACCACCAACAAAGAGTGTCCTAGATGGGACTGCAGAATACACTGACTGCATCTCTGTAGTGGAATAAAAAAAAACGCTAACGAGTGTTCTGAATATGACACCAAGCAATCTGACGGTGAGGCTCCAGTAATGCTGGAGCTTTGGGGAATGCGGAGTACTCCTGTATTGGCATCGCTCCCCGATCCAATCTGGCCCGGAGTGTTATCACCTGATAGGGTCCTATTTAAGGGTCAAATAGAACTAAATTGTGTACTTATGCTAAACTGATTCGTTTGAAATTAACTTTTGACATTTAACGGTGAAAAACCAAAAAACTATACTAAACTGAATTGTTCGAAACTTTTATCAAAATGACTTAATCCGGTGCTAAATGACCCGAAAAGGGTTGATACTATTTACCAACCCCTCCGCTCGGGCAGGATATGACACAAGGTCAATTTTTAAGCGGAGTTTAACAGATTTGAATTCAGAGTTTTCCTTCTAGACTAAATGCCTAACCAAGGCTGAAGAACCTAGTCTGTCCTTCTATTTACCCATAGCTGGAGGGAGAATAATTGGATTCATACCTTTCCCAAGGGTATTAGTGCTATGTGAAATGCAATCAGTCTCGTCCTGGATTTGAACTCGTGTCGCCGTGTCCATTTCCTACGACGATAACGACTATACCACGGGCACCTTCATTAAAACCCGAAAAGGGTTGATACACCGTAAAACAAAACAACCAACTAAACTGCATCTGATGCTGAGGCTTCAGTCCTAGATCTCCGGGAAAAAGTTGAGTACCTCTTCATTGCCATTACTCCCAGGTCCACTCCGATCCGGATTGATAGTAACTTTTAGGATCCCATTTATGAGTCAAATAGAATTATGTAATCATTCAACTCTGCGCAAATCATTTAACTGATATTAAATTGAATTGTTAGTGTTACATGGCAATACTTTCAACCAGTAAATTGTGTGCAAACAAATGAGCTCTAAATCGTATAAAAAGTTACATCTGAACCATGATCTTTAAAATCATATATCTATATAAACAAGATTTAGCATTAAATAACCATCTCGGTTTGATGAGCCATTAAACCAAACAACCGAACCTAATCATCAAAGTGTGTCGACAGCACTGACTCTCTGCTTTTCTAGTCCTAATCGACTATATCTCTGTTTAAGTCCCCTTGTCAGCATCAAGTGTCAGCACAGAGCTGATGAAAGTATCTTTTTGCTGGTCGGCCAACACTGAGAGTCCATGTGTAGGAGTCCATGAAATGTCGCAAATGAGTTCGACCTAACTTCTTCAGCAGTGACTAGCTTGTCTTGTTCGAGTTATTTGGGTGGTTTGTGAGATGGGACGTAAGTGGCCGTATAACTGCTGTTTTGTAGGATGCTAAATATTGTTCTGGGAAAACTTTTGCTGAATTCTTTTGAGAAATATTTAAGCGAATGAAATTCATCAGTTAAACCATTTGGTGTTTGTTTGTTTGTTTGTTTGTTTGAGGGGGTTGAGGGCGTTCACGAGGTATGGTCCAATGTTTTAATTTAGTTTTAATCGGATGAGTAAGCGACGCTTAAGAGATTTGCAATTTTAACATTTTTGTTTTTTGTCAGAATTGTTAGTACTAAGTAAGCAGTGAAGCACCTCAGTGGTGTGATAAGTATCATCGCGACAAATAGACACGATGATCCAAGTTCAAAACCTGGACGAGGCTGTTTGCATTTTAGATAGAGCTAATACCTTTGGGAAAGGTATGTATTTAGCTATTCTTTCTTTAACTAAGCGTAAATAGTAGGGAAGACTGGGATTTGTAGCCTTGGTATGGCCACCAGTCTAAAAGAAGAAAACCTCTGAATTCAAACCTGTTAAACTCTGCTTAAAAACTGACTTCGTGTCGTATCCTGCTTGTGTGGCGTCAGAGGTATATATATATATATATAGTTTATACTATTCCTGGTGCTAATATTTTGGGGTAAGTATAAGGCTGTAGTCACACCACACGAAGGTATATAAAATCAATGACATGGCCAGTGAACAGTCCAGATCTAAATCCAATTGAAAATTTATCGGGGAAATTTTTTAAATGGTCGATCCATCAAAGAAGATCTATGAACTGTCATTCGAGAAAGTTGGAACCACTTTGATAAAGATTATTACTTTAAATCGATAAAATCCATGTCTGAAAGAATTAAGGCTATCTTTAAAATCTCATGGAGTGAGTGGGCAGCTTAATTCTAAATTTTTTGTCAATGAATTCTATAATTTTTTCTCTAATATTGGGTATTTCCATGATATTTTCCTCAGCATGGCTTAGAGAAAATATATACTATAAATTTGAATATAAATTTATATAGTATAATTTAGTTTGCTAAAGAAATATTTTGAAGCTATGTTCTGCTATTAGATCAAAATATTTGGAGACTAATCTATCATTAGTTTATTTACTGCTAAAAAAAGAATTTAAATTAACATCTCTAATTGCGCCAAGGGATTGTATATATCGAACTGTCAGTCCGTCTGCAGATAACAAGTAAACACTATTTCCAGTTGATGTAATGTTAAGTCACGCTGAAATAACCGTCAGTTTACAGAAGGTAAGCAACAATGAGCCCGTTCAGTTCTTGGATGAGTGACCAGTAAGAAATAATAGTCTCACTGTAAGTAATGCAAAGTCGCTGAATTAGACAAAGTAAAGTTTTGTGAATAATAACTCGTTCTTCCCAGTCATCAATATAGATTAAAATGACTTGAACAATAGTGTATTAAAAGAAATTCTTACACCATAAAAAAACGTCACAGAGAATCGTAAAGTACGATGCAAATAGAATGTGTATGGGGCGCGTGGAGACAAAGTTTTTGTGCGTTCACCATTGTGCGCTTGAGAATATGGATGCCAACTAAGTGACGTGTGAGTGTGAGCAGCTGATTCGCTTGAATCCGGAATGGGATATAATCTTGATCCATTAATCAATACGGTCGTGATTGATTTCTCTGTGAGAGGATTGAACGGGATATGGTTGAAAATCAGGTGAAAGATATATACAGAGAGAGAGAGAGAGAGAGAGAGAGAGAGATGAACAGGTTGTGATTGACAGACAGATAAAAAGAGAGAAAAAGATGAACAGACAATGATAGACAGACAGACAGACAGAGAGAGAGAGAGAGAGAGAGAGGAATAGATTGGTACTGATAGATATTTTGGCCGACTGACAGATAAAGGGAGAGAGAAAGATAAACAGATTGTGATAGTTTGATAGATGAATAGACCGACAGACAGATAGATGGATAGCAAGATAGGAGAAAAGGCTGCGATAGATAGATAGATAGATTGGTTAATTTGATTTGGTATAGTTAGGTTTTTTGTTTAATGGCATATCAACCCTTGTGGTTTATTCAATGCTGAAGCCATACTTGTAGAAGTACTACTATGTAACCCATTGCTGGATGGATAAACGGGTTCATACCTTTCCAAAGACAATTAGTCTAAAAGATAACATGTCGGTGGAGTTTGAACTCACTTACTTAGATGTCACAGTCTTGCACATTAGCTACTACTCCACGGGGACTCGACCTCTAATGAGATAGATAGATAAATTGATACGGATTCGTAAAGAGGTGCCCGTGGTGTAATGGTTATCGTCGTAGGAAATGGACACGGCGACACGAGTTCAAAACCTGGACGAAGCTGATTGCATTTCACATAGCAATAATACCTTTGGGAAAGGTATGAATCCAATATGAGTTTTCTTGCAACCAGCTATGAGTAAATAGTAGGACAGACTGATTTCTTCAGCCTTCGTGAGGAAGCTAGTCTAGGAGAAGGAAAACTGTGAATTCAAACCTGTTAAACTCCGCTTAAAAATTGACCTTGTGTCATATCCTGCCTGAGAGGAGGGGTTGGGTAAAAAGGTATTGATACTGATTCACTGAGAGATATGGATTAGAATAATCTTAAATATTTATGATGAAAAGTTCTCGGTTCAACCTACATGGTAAAGAACAGAATTTTGCGGGGTTTTGGTTGGAAGGAGTAAAAGAAATTTTTAAAATGATGTGCCAGGTGCACGGGATTCCAAAATGCATGAGCGGAATAGCTAGTATGTTTCATGTTTCTAGATCATTCATTTTGTTGGAGCCGCTCGTATATAAGAGGATCATTAAATAAGTTTCTAGACTTTTTTCGTATGGGCACTTTTATTGATAGTACACACATGAAACTCTAGTCCCCTTCGAAGTAATCTCCTCCGGATGCAATGCACTTTTTGTACCATTCTAACAACTTCTGAAAGGCCCCATGGATGTCCTCTTGTGTGAGCGTGTCAAGGACCTTCGTAAAAGCCTCTTTCATCTCCTCAATTGTCTCATAATGACAGCCTCTGAGCTTAGGGAATAACCAAAAATTACAGGGAGCAAGGTTGGGCTATAGGGAGGCCGAGGAACTTTTTTGATGCCCATCTTGGTCAAATAGTCTGTGACTAGGCTGGAGTTGTGGACTGGTGTATTGTCCTCGTGGAAATGCCACTGACCCGATTTGAAGAGTGCTGCCCTCTTCCAACGGAATCTCTTGCTGAACTCCCTTAAAACCTCATCATAGTACCCCTAACCCTAACCTCTTGGCCAATCAACTCTGGTGTATTGACTCCCTTACTCCTCCCACATCTCTCATCATCCCTCACAGACTCCCTGCCTTCCTTGAATCTCTTATGCCACTCAAAAACTGATGCTCGATTCATGCAAGATAGTCGAAAAGCAGTCTGAAGCATTCCATACGTTTCTGTGGCAATTTTTTTCCAAGTTTAAAACAGAATTTTATTGCATATCGTTCTTCTAAAGTGTCCTCACGTCCAGATTGCATTTTTGAAATTCACCCGCTGTGACAATCAAGGTTTAGTAGAGTGTATTCCAATTGATGCTGTAGCTGTTCATTTGGATCTGAAATCATAAAAATTGGTCAGTCATATCATAAGATGTATAGCAATGACATAGTGAATTTTCAAGAGTCTGCGACAATTTTAAAAGCCTGTACAAAAAAGTCTGCAAACTTATTGAATGCACCACGTATATATATATATATATATATATATATATATATATACCTTGAATACACGGGCTTAAACCAGTGCCTGTAGGTGTCGTCAGTGATGTTTTAATCTTCTGGGTCATTGGGGAGTTTCGGGTCTTTCAACATCATACTCCCCTCACCAGAACGACCCCCTCAGAAATGATCAATTTCTGAGTCACCTACCGTATACAACGCTAGACATGTGCATAGTACTCTATGCATTAAAATGCACAGCAATATCACAATATTTTTCACGATAAAATAGAATAACAATCATACACGATAAAACTCACGCTCCCAATCCTCCGATGAGCCTGTATCGGTTGGTTTATACACACATACACACACACACAGGGGGAGATACATACTGATAGATTAGAATTGTCTTGAATATATTTATATATACATATTGTCAGTCAAAGACAGTTTCCTTGTATCACAACTCATGAGTATGACTAGATACGCGAGATGCTTCAAGCTGGGATGTAAACCCGACTAATTTTACGTCAGCCTGATAACATACCTCGTAGCCATCGGTACCCCCATCGTAATCGAAGGATTTTTTACGCGTATGTATCATTTTTCCTTTGTTTACATACACGCTAACAGGGACCGGAGTGCTCAGTTCGTTAAAAGAGCTTTCCATTATGCGAATGGCAACCGTTAATTCTTTCACGAGAGTGCTCAACCCCCACCAGGAGGTGTGAGGGAGCATATATATTGTCATCCACAGACAGACTATTTCGTTGTATCATAACTCATCAGTGTGGCTAGACACGCGAGATGTTTCAAGCTGAGATCGAAACCCAGCTAACTTTACGTCAGCCTGATAACACATCTATATATATGTATATATATATATATTCGATGGAGTGGCGAAAATCTCTGAATGATGTAATTTTGTTTATTTCTGATTATTTATTAGTTTTATTTTTTATTTGATGAATTAAAAAAAACCTGAAACATGATGCGACAAATGAACGTGTTCAACTGCCGAAACGTCTACGTATTCAATACACTCTGTTTCAAAACACTCTGTTATTTCTTTCGTCAGACTGTAAATCTTTCAGATGCCTTCGTGTATATATATATATATATATATATAGCTCTGCAAATGAATTTGAATTTGCTGCCCTATTCACTGTAAAATATTTATCTTTCTCTAGTTGGATTAACAATTTATACATATATATATATATATATATATATATCAGCAATGGGTAAAGTAATGGGGCATGCTGATCTCTCTAGCTTTCGTAGGGCAACCGATTTAGGAAAAAGAAAAGCAATGAATTCAAAACATGAGAAGAATCTGTGCCACCCTCGTGATCCATTCTTTTGTTATCAGCTCATCCAATATATGCGGCTAGTTCTACAGAAAACTTTCCCACTATAAACAAATTACCTTTATAGATAGACCTATGGTTCACATCTTTGACTGAACTGCTGGACCCTCATACTTCGAGATCAACTGGAGAGTCTATTATACATATATATATATATGTGTGTGTGTGTGTGTGTGTGTTCACGAGGATAATTCAATAAATAAGTTAAATTTTGCCCTAGGAATTGGTAAGTACCTTTTTCAAGCAAATGAAGTGTGATGGATTATTTCAAGTCCCAATATTTGATAGATGAATAGACAGACAGACAGATAGATAGATAGATAGAACTAATAAATAATCAGAAATAAACACCATTACATCCTTTAGAGAGCGTAAGATTTTAACCACTCTATCTAATATATATATATATATATATATATATTGGTGTGTTATCAGTCATTAAAATCAGAGGGCTCCAGACTTGAACAGAAGTTTGTTATCAAATTTTTGGTGACTGATAAGTGGAAACAATGTGAAATTTACAAAAAAATGGGTGATGTGTACGAAGAAGCATGTTTTATTTTTCTAAATTTCTGAGATGAAGCTTGATGATTGTTATTATTTAGAATATTCTGACTATTGATCTCATCTTTATTGTTATGCTCACCAGGTCACATGGCGCAGTGGATAAGGCGTTTGGAGGTGCCCGTGGTGTAATGGTTATCGTTGTAGGAAATGGAAACGGCGACACGAGTTCAAATACAGGACGTGACTGATTGCATTTCACATAGCACTAATACCCTTGGGAAAGGTATGAATCCAATTATTCTCCCTCTAGCTATAGGTAAATAGTAGAGCAGACTAGGTTCTTCAGCCTTGGTGAGGTAACTAGTCTAGGAGAAGGAAAACTGTGAATTCAAACCTGTTAAACTCCGCTTAAAAACTGACCTTGTGACATATCCTGCCCGAGCGGAGGGGTTGGGTAAATATGATAAGGCGTTTGGTTGGAAAGTGCTTCTATGTAAAATTATCTGGATGTTGCAGGTTCAATCCCAACAACAATTAAGACTAACAAGGTATACTTCATCATCATCATCATGTCGTGCCGCTAGCATGGATATCCCTGACCCTCTCTCGCTACTTCTCCCTATCGTTCATCGCTTCCGGCAGGTCTTCAGGGCTACATCCCGTATCCTCACATAGCTGCTAATTGTATGTTCAAGCTGGTGGTCCTGCGTTTGCCCGGCCATATGTGGGGATTCATAGGAGTACATCACTTATGAGCTCGTCCCTGCTTCTCCAGCAGTGTCCTGCATGTCTGGTTCGTCTAACTTGGATAGTTTTCGTGATGGGAGGCAGGTCGCCGTATAGTTGGTGCCTTGTGGGGTGTTGCTGCCAGGACTTGTTCAGTATTGCTTGCAGCATTCTTGTGTAATTGCCGTCTAGCCTCTTTTCCAGTCGTTTAATTAGCGTCCAAGTAGTACATCCATACAACAGTATCGATACGACCGCTGCCTGGAAGAAACTGCGTTTCATTTTATCAGTCAGGTCTGATTTCCATATGATCGATAGCCTATCGATAGCTGTTCATGCCTTCGTTAGCTGCGTGTCGATGTCTTTTTCGGTTGATGAGACGCTGCTTCCTAGGTAGGTGAATTTGTCTACTAGTTTCAGAGGGGTTCCGTCTAGTGTGGAGATGTCACTTATTTGATTATAGCAGATATATTCCTTTTTTTGTGCATTGACATGGAGGCCAATTTGGTCCTGTTTAACAGAATTGAAACAGTCTACCCTTGTGGTTCAAATAAAGGGTTCAGTTCGAGATTCAGTGTGGACTTCCGAGTTCGGCATGAAGGAGGCCAAAGGACATATCGTCCGAAACGTTGGGAGTTCAACAATAATGATGAGGTCAACTCTCCGAACATTCTAAGTGATACCAAGCATGTTTTAATAAAAAAAAAAAAGTTTACAAATAGGCTAAACATGGGTTGACCACTACGAGACTAAGTGGAAAAAACAGTCCATGGAGTGGAAACACACTGACTCTCCGGTAAAGAAGATTTTCAGGCACAGCTATCAGTAAAAAAGGACATGCTGAAAGGATCCACCTCTAATGATCTTCATGAAAAAATTGCAAATGTAAAGATAATTTTTATTCGCAACTCCTTATATTTCACCTTATGTATTGAATTATCTTCGTATATTACCTATATTTAGCCAGCATATTTTCTTTTTCATTGAATATAGCAGGCAAGGATTGTTTATTCAATTTTTCTTGCCGGCGAGTAAAATGCTGCCAGAGTAGACCTTGGCTGTATAAAAAGTGACCAAACCATTTCCATAAGTAAGTCGAGTACAAAGTTTTACTTCAATATTGGACACAAGCTGTTGGTAATTTACAGTACCTGCTGTTGCTTAAATGGTCACCAATCAAAGTACTGATCCGAGTCATCATTGCTTAACTTCGATGATCTTGCTAGAGCCAGTGCTTTCAGCATGTCTTGACCGTAAACTGTTTTTTGTTGAGCCAACCAAATTTTTTTGGATGAGCTGATAACAGAAGACTGGTTAACCAGTCTGCCACAAATTTTCTTAACATGACTCGTGTTTTAAATTCAGAGTTTTTTTATTCCCCTAAAATGGTCGCCCTACTAAGGCAAAAGACCCCCGACAGCCCTACAATCTGATGGAAAAGACGCACCTTTTTTCTGAATGGTATAAATGCAAATTGAAATTCAAACAACCTCGTTCAGAAATTGAACTTTACCCGCCATGTTCATTTTTTTTTAAGATGATCACTATCCTTTCATACGAGCCACCACAGAGCTTTGAAGAAGGTCTATAGGAATGGAAATGCTATATAAAAAATATCCAGTCCAATGCACAGTTGATGGAACTATATACTTCTATCCAGAGCTAATAAAATGAATGACTATACAGCGTTTCCTATCCTACCTGTCACAATTAGACAATCCATCACAGCACTCTTGACACAAATCCAGCGACTTATGTTTCGGTAGGTAAAAGCAAAGAACTTATGACATCTGACTTTTTCTTCTTTTTTATATTAAGTTGGCTCTGCTTTCAAACAAGGACATATGCAACGATTTCAGAAAAAGACTAAACGTAATCAAATCAAGAAAAGACAACTTTACTCTAACAGTAGAGGTACGCAAATTTAAGGACCACAGAAATAAAAAGGACGCCTATCAGGAACGGCACCAGGTCCCGGCAACACGAAGCGTCACTCGTTTGTACATTTATTTACCTTACTTCCCCCTTATGGGGAGCTCTCGACGCAAGAGCGGAGAATCCAAATCCAAACTCGGTGTACTGAGTAGTCAATGACAAAAATAGCTTTGCTCAATGGCATTCATCTTTTACGGGCGCCTCAGGCAATGGACCTAACTGCTACCTCGAATACTTCCCCTTGAAAATGAAACAATAAAACATTTCTTAATACAAATATCAAAATGAGAAAATTAATTAATTGAAAAGGATAAAAACATTCTACTAAAATTCTACAGCATGAAGCAATAAGCAGGCAATTAAAGATAATCAAAGGCAGTGTCACCGGTAGCGTTTATATATATATATATATATATATATATATATATATATATATATATATATATATATGTGTGTGTGTGTGTGTGGTTCTATGCTAGTCACGGAGCCCAATGTACTGTGACTAGTAGTCACACCACATTGGGCTCCGTGACTAGCATAGGACCATATATATATATATATATATATACATGAGGGTGGGCTGAAACGTTCATAGGCTAAAAATTTCACGTGATGACGCTATATCTGCTGATGACTTTTCGCCTATGGGATCCAAGCACTACAACACTACGACACTAATAGAAGAAGTGTGTGGACCGCAAGAGAAACTACATTGAAAAATAAGCCTCGTTTGGTCATATTCGATATATATATAAATATATGTGTGTGTGTGTGTGTGTGTGTGTGTGTGTGTGTGTGTGTGTGTGTGTGTGTGTGTGTGTTTACCCAATTCCTCTGCCATGTGTCAATTTTTGAAATAGTATTAAACTTGCTTGAATTCCCGATTTTTCTTTCTCTTAGATCTGTTGCCGAACTAAAGCTAAAGAACTAAGCTTATCCTACAATTTACAAGGAGATGGTAATTTGGGGAGTTAAGCAGCTAGATGTTAGGGGTGATGTGGTCGCAAAAATTTCCCACAATCAACACTGGATTATCCTGCTAGTGTGGCATGCACCGAGATCTGTTAGCTGACGTAGTGTTTTCCAGCAGCCATCCTCTCGATACAGAGCAGCAGTACCTCTTCCAAGCCCTTGTAGACCTCTGTGCTGAACGTGAGGCCATGTAGGAAGATGAATTGTGGCTACTCGAAACACCATGACGTGGGCTGGGTATCTGGTTTTTGTCTATAATCTGTTCTCAGATTGACTCTCCCAGCTATTGGTTAAATAGCACCACTACTGTTCTTCTAGGAGAAAGGTTGATATGACATTAAACAAAGAAACCGAATCAGATTGACACCTAAATATTCTAAGTTTTTCGTATTGGCGCTCACATTATGAATGCCAAGCAGTACAGCAAGACGTTTCCAAATTTCTAGGATTGTAAATTGCATCATGCTGCTGCTTTCCTCACAGACTTGGCCCAACTAAACCTAGTTTGCTGTGCAGTAGACAAAACCTGACACAAATGAAGCATATGCGTAAAATTGATGATTAAAAATAGCCACAATTTACCCATTGCACATTGAATATGTAAACTATATATGTGTATATTTCTGTATGTAGGTTGGTTCACGGCTTGACCGAGAAAAATCCTTGAGAGATCGCACATTCATAAAAAAAAATTCATCTTCGTATTTAGCCGTGTTTTCCGCCCAGGCAAAATTAAATCCGATTCGGATTTGGAACACCAACGCAAGATGAAAGCTCCAAGGGCTTTTAGTTGACAACCAGGCTTTATATTTATTGCGAAAATCTGAAAGAGCGTATGAATTTTGAAACGTAAAGAGATGCATTAACAGATTAGTTAAACCCAGGATAGATAGATAGATAGATATGAACAGAGTGAAATATATGTTAAGTTTGAAAAACGAAGCCCAAATCCTGGGACTTGTGGTCTGAGGTGTTGTATTAGATAGATAGATAGATTCAAATTTAACCCTTCTATTCTGGGGTCACGTATACTGGTCACTACCATTATAACATAACAGTATCATTCCAAACGCGTATTTCTCGTCGACGCACGGCTAGGTTCGAACCTCGTGGTGAAATCGCACTCTCTACACAGCTGTCCGAATGGTGGGGCGTTTATTATCCGAAACTGTCCAGATGCCACAGCTTCAGTTCGTGAATCGTCTTGCTTGATATTCAAAAAGTGTTATAAGGCCAAGGAAACGGATGTTTCCCAAACCTATAAGCTCAAGGAATTTCCTATCGTGACGAATATTCTGAACAGTTGATTAAATATAAACAGTTTAGTAACAGTGTATTAAGTGAAATACAGTCGACTCTCGAATGGCATCTACAGTTATACAAAATATAAAACAGCATCTTGTGTCGGTCTTAAGTTAACTTTAGCAACTTATTGAAATGCTTGAGTCATTCAGAACATGAATGCGTAAGCATAGGAGTTGACTAGCTGGTGTTTATACGTTTATACAAAATTTTATCACGACCGACTGCAATCAAAATTGCGAGTATGCTTTGTTTCTCTCAATATGAGTCAATACATTCTCTTTGCAATCGAAACACCAACTAAATTGTGACGTCAAAACCCTGTCATTACATGCACATCTCTTCATAATCCAAATTTATTCCCAATCTGAAAATATATCCCAAATCAAGTTCAAGAATGATTTCCTCGACACATACCCAAAAAATATTTTCAATACAGTCAGCTTATAACTAGCAGTCACCTCCGGCCAGCTTCGAAATTCACAACATGGTTTGACCTCTCGCTATACTAGGTCACAGCTGGTCTTCTCAACAATCAACCTGTTCTCTGAGAAAACTATAAAAATCTGATTTTTCACATTAAACCCAATCTAGACAGCTGTGAAGAAAATTATCACTACGATATTCTCAAAACCAGTTAACTCTGTTACGTTGAAATCAGTTAACTACGTCACATAGATAGATAGATAGATAGATAGATAGATTTCGTTTCGTTTCCTTGTTTAATGGTATATCTTGTATTGTTTAATCCTGGAGCCATCATTGTACAACAACAGTGATACTATTAAACCCTGAACCGGGAGAATAATTGGGTTCAAAACCTTTCCTAAGGGTTTTGATCCAGATAGATAGATAGATAGATAGATTCGGACTTTGGTAAGGGTTTGGTAAATTTTTGACCTTATTAAGTCGTCATGCTTACGCCACAAATCATGGGAAAATTTTCCGTGACTTTCACAAAATTGATATTTTATAAACAATTTCGACGGTGTTTCGACGGCATTTTGCAATGAAATTTTTCGTTCCAAAAGAAAAAGAATCATTTAGATTTTCTAAGAATCACCTAGAATATGTTTTGATGGTTTCTTTAGAAATTGGCAGCTCAATTTTGGCTTTTTTTTTTTTTTCAAGAACCAAAATTGGAAATGCCGATAAACAGAGAATTTTAACTTGAAGCCGTGGGCCATTCCTGATTTTGTAGGGCTCAATTATTATTTCTAGGGGATAGAATTGATTTATAAGCTGGGTTAGGACTCAAATCTCGAAATGTTGCTTATTGGGCATGACAGCCAAAATGGTAAAAATCAAAATAATATCGAAAAAAAATGATAAAATGGCTGCCTCGAATGAAAAACTAACCGGTCAATTACCTTGTTTTTTCGCATGGATATTCGAATGTTAGCAGTGAAGATGAAGTTAATGTTTTACTGATTGGTTGTCAGAGGTTTGTCAATAGATAGATAGATAAATAGAAATGGTCAAGATAGATATATATAGAGAGACGTGAATAGATTGTAATAGACAGAAATGGTCATTGAAGATAGATAGCTATATAGATAAATACAGGAAGAGATATATAAACAAATTATGATAGATAGAGAGAGGGAGGGGGAGAGAAAAATATGAATAGACTGTGAGATAGATAGATAGATAGATAGATAGATAGATAGATAGATAGAGAGACGTGAACAGATTGTAATAGGTAGAAATGGACTAGGAAGATAGATAGCTATATAGATAGATACTGGAAGAGAGATATAGAGATTGTGATAGATAGAGAGAAGGAGGGAGAGAGAGAAATATGAATATGTATGAGATAGATAGATAGATAGATAGATAGATAGGAACACACTGTGATAGATTGATTGATCGATAGATGGAAATGGACAAGATAGATAGATAGATAGATAGATAGATAGGTGAAAAGATTGTAATAGGTAGAAATGGACTAAGAAGATAGCTATATAGATAGATACTGAAAGAGAGATATAAAGAGATTGTGATAGATAGAGAGAAGGAGGGAGAGAGAGAAATATGAATATGTATGAGATAGATAGATAGATAGATAGATAGATAGATAGGAACACATTGTGATAGATCGATTGATCGATAGATGGAAATGGACAAGATAGATAGATAGATAGATAGATAGATAGAAATCTACTGAGATAAAAGGCAGGATAAATTTGTACACAAGCAAACCAACTTGGATTTTTGGCACGAATTTCAATACGTTCGATGTAGATAAGTCGATAAACCAGATGGAAGTGTTGATAGTCAGTTGTTGACGTGTGAACGCAAAGAGATGCTTAAAGCATCAAGAGCACCGAACTGGCGTACTTCTACAAATCCACGTCCTTATACAAATATCAGTGCAGTTTCCTGCACGGTAATACAAAGGCGATCAAATATGGTGGAATACGCTGTGAGTTAGCGAGCTGCGCGCCAACATGCACACTAGTGAATCGTTGCGCATTTTTTCCACATCTTAGGAGATAGGCTCCGCAAGCTTTTCCAAATAACGGGCAGTAACACTTACACACAAGCTTAAGTTGAAAAGGAACTTTCAGATTAGATTGACGACACGTAAGAAAGAAAGAAAGAAAGAAAGAACTGAATAAGAAAACGATTCAACAAGAAAAAAAGAAAGAAATTGACAAAGAAGCCGCAAAGAAAGAAAGAAAGAAAGAAGCTTTCAGATTGTTTCTTTTTTTTTATCTATTTCATAAGATAAGGTTGAAATAGGATATAACCAGAGTAAGCTAGCTATCCCGTTGCATAGATAGATTCATGGATATGAACAAATTGAAATGAATAGACTGGAATAGAAAGATAGTTTTAATAAAAGTGTGACGTCATTAGATAGATAGATAGATAGATAGATAGATAGATAGATCGACGGCGATTATTCATAAGCTTCAAATATTGTAGGATTCAGTGTTGCATTTGATCCGTTTTCAGTTTGATTCCGAAGTGATTTCTGTTTTCTTATTGTTAATTTTGTTCCAATTTCCGTGCTCTGAAGGGAAAGATCGAATTGGTCCATTTTTATTGTTGTTGCTGTTGTTGTGTTTAACCGATCAGCAATAACTTGAATATTTTCCTTTGTTTGTGTGTGTGTGTGTGTGTGTGTGTGTGTGTGTGTGTGTGTGACGCCAACGCGGTAGATGGAGTAAAAAAAACAAATGGAGTCAGATCCAACCAACAACGTACGAAACTAAACCAAATAATACCCAACCAAATATTCTTCTCCCTATAACTCCTTCACGGCTGTTACTCCCAGGTCCACCCTGACCAGGCGTGGTAGTACTTCTTAAAGTTCTATCTATGAGTCAAATAAAACTGTTTAATCATTTACAATACTTGCAACCAGTGTGCAAATAAACGGTTGATATTAAACAGAATTGTTAGTGTTTGATAGAAATACTTAAAGTCATTTACCTGTATGCAAACAAATGGTCAATAGTGAATTAAATTATTTGTGTCCAGTAGCATTAATAAGAATCATTTAACTGTACGCAAACAAATAATTAATATCAGATTGAATTGTAAGCGTCAAATAGCAATACTGAAGCCATTTAACTGTGTGAAAACAAATGACCCCTGGCACGTTTAAGATAATGTTACCTAATAATATATTTATATACCGGCTCATTGGTCTAGTGGGTAGAGTATTGGCCAATGGTCATGCTTGAACGGTTTATGAGATGGGAAGTTAGTGGCTGTACAGCTGCTGTTTTGTTGAATGTTACTCCCAGGATTTGTTCAAAACAACATGTAACATTCTTTTGTAGTTCTCATCGTAAAGTAAGTAAGATTGGCGACCGTTGTCGAGGGCGACCCGAAAGCTCCCTTTTCATTAGCTGAAGTGTAGGGTAGGGCGCCACTTTCTCGGAATTGCTCCGTTTACCCTTGATCCGTACCTTATGATGCTGAGAGTTAAGCAAGAAGGTATCAAGTAATATTTTTCGAGTTTTTGATATGACTCAACCAAGGATTGAACCCCAGTCTCTCGGGCCATTAGTAGTACTATATAACCCATATCTGGGGGCTAAGAGGGTTTATAATTTCCGAAATTGAATCTAATAGCGCAACTGGAGTTCGAACTCACTTACTCCGATATCGCTGGCCAGCACCTTAGCCACTACGCTACGGGGATTTCTCCTAATTTGTGTATAACTGACAATATTGTATGAGGATAGTTAGCCAATGCTTTTTTCTACGTCCACAAAATACACTGGAGGAGTATTTGTTGTGTAGTGGCTGGACTGTAGCATCGAAGCAAGCGAGTTCGATCACTATTCACGCTATTATGTTCACTTTTTGACTAATACCCTTTGGAAAGGTATTGAACCCTATTATCCTTGCAACAATAGGTCGCTGTTCATCTACATGAATGGTTTCGGCATTAAATAACCTACAAAGATTGATATGCCATTAAACAAAGAAACCAAACCAAACGAATATTTCGTAAGTTTTCATTTTCACATACCATCACGCAGGTTCTATTAGGCGTTGTGGGTATTTGTATACAAAAGTCTGACACTGAAATCAATGTGATCAAGCTGACAGCACGAATTTCACTCTATCTCTCTTTTCATCCGTCCCTATCTTCCATCGCTCCCAGCAGTTCTTCCAGATTACAACCTGTGTTCGCACATAACTGATGTAAATAAGTTCTTGCTGGTCGGCCAGCACTAGCACGTCTATATGTAGGAGTCCATAGAAGAATGTCACTTATGAGTTCGTCCTCTCTTCACCAACAGTGTCCTGAATGTCTTGTCGTACTTGGTTATTGAGATGGTTGGTAAGTGTTCGTACAGTTGTTGTTTTGTGTTGTGTTGCTTCCAGGATTTGCTCAAAATAGCTCGTAGCTTTCTTGTGTAGTTCCCACCCCGCTTTTTCTCCATACAATTATATATATACATATGTATATATATATATATATATGTGTGTGTGTGTGTGTGTGTGTGTGTGTGTGTAAGAATTGCAATTATGGTTAAACTTTAATGCTAAAAGCGTCTCTGAATCCTAAAATCTACAAAATGTAGAGCACTATAAAAAAAATGATCAATTATAATTGATCATTTATTTTTATTTTCAATAATTATTTTAATTGTTTTATTTTCAATAATCATTTTAATTGTTTTATTTTCAATAATCATTTTAATTGTTTTATTTTCAATAATCATTTTAATTGTTTTATTTTCAATAATTATTTTAATTGTTTTATTTTCAATAATTATTGAAAAAAAAGTAATTGAAAGATGATGTAGTTACCCATGAGTCTGAGTTTGACGGCTTAGATTGTCAATTAAGTTCGAAATACATACCGTGTGGATAACCAACTTACCTGGTGGAAACACCGCCTTCTCCAACAGATTCGTAAGGGGTGTTACAAGGAGATATATTCGTTGCATATTGGTTTATAATCTGTCAATTATTACATACTACAAATGTTAATGGATCTATTAAAAGAAAATGGTTAACACTTAAGAAAAAGACAAGAAGGAAGTGACATTCCGCAGAAAATATGACAGACACAGACTAAGCAGATGATTTAATACTTCTCGCAGATACGCCTGTCTTAGCCGAAACCCTACTGCATGACCTAGAACAAGCAGCAGGAAGCATTAGCCTCGATGTGAACGCAAATAAAACAGAGTTCGTGTGATTTAAATTTAATGTGTGGATATAAAATGTAAGCAAACCGAAGCTAATACATAATGCGTTATAATTCCCGACCTGACATAGGTTGCCTAATGGCTGAGCGGTAAGATACTAAGTCTAGCGTAAAGTGAGGCGAGTTTCAAACCCAGTTTGAACCGTCCTGCGTATCTAGTCACACTGATGAGTTGTGATACAACGAAACAGTCTGTCAGTGGATGACAATATATATATATATATATATATATATATATAAGAAAATAAATAATTGGGTAGTGGGCATGAGTTAAGGTATAAGAGTTAAGTTACTTTGATGACCACAAGAAATACTCAGTAGCCATAAAAATATTTGCAAATTCAATTAATCAAAATAAATATAATTCGACATATGCATATAATTTCCATTTGCTTAGTAAGTAATTTAAAAATAAAGTTTATTAAATTTCAATTAATTCATATATCTAATAACAATATTCTCTTGAAACGTCCTGAAAGTTTTTTACAACAAAAATTTTTCGAAATGACTTTTTAAGGGAAAAAATGACATTATTGTTTTTATTAAAGTCAATTGGTTTCTTTTTTTCTTTCCTTATTTGCATCCCTGTTTAAAGCTTCGTCTGGTAAAATTTCATCATCTTAAACAGTCCTTATTTCTTTTTTCCTTCAATGCGGGAGTTGGTAAATTTTTTTAGGCTGTGTTTCTTTATATTCTTGTGGTTCAAAAGGTTCCTAAAGTTCGTTTATTTTTTTACAATATCATAAAAATATTTTTCATCGCATAAGAGATTAAAAATGTGATAACTTATGTTTATACACATAATGAAAAATTTACAATAAATTTCAATTTTTTAAATTACCTTTTACAAAATAAAAAATTGAATGCACACTTCGAGTAAAATATTCATTTTGATAAATTGAATATTATTAAATACTATAATGTTCGATATCAAATTTAATTTTCCTTGGAGAAAATCACCTATGTTAAAGAGCCTTCCTGATTTTAACAGTAAATTAAAATGAATTATCCTTCCTCGGGTAAGATAAAATTTAGTAAAAAATAATTTCAAGCCGTTTTTTTCTTCTTTTTTTTTGTGTGTGTGTGTGTTCAATTTATAATCTCCGGTTATCATTTTAAAGTTTGAATAAATAAATCCATTTATAAGATTGAAAAAAATTTAAGTTGCTTTTCTTTATAAAACAATTTAAAGTTGAATATTCAATTCTAAATTACAAAATGCAATAAAACTTATAAATATAAATTTTTTCATAAATTAAAGGGAGATAATCGTCCTGCCCTTTTTTTCACATTCAAACATTTTTACGTGATTGTAACTTTTCTATCACGAAGAGACACGAATTTACTCCATGAGTGCAACGCAAGAGAAAAATATGCACAATATTTATTATGTATAAAAAATGAAATACAATAATATGACACAAGACCTCAGCAGGGAGAAGAGAGACTGGTCATCACTATCCTAACTATAACTAAACTAGTTCCATTTACAAAACATACATTTGTATTCTATGAACCACGACACAATTACCACCTGCACTACAACCAACAAAACAAGCCAGTCTCTGTACAAGTGTTTAATTTCATACAATATTTATATACATGCGAGAGAAGGGGGATTATAAAACAATTTATTTACCAAAAATCTCAAGCAAAAAGCAATTGAATATAATAAATATTAATACAAATTTTAAAATGAATGTTAGTATTATCTACCCCCAACACGCACACATAGAGACTAACATAGGAGAAAAACTAGTTCACCGGTTGTAAAAGTGCAACGGAAAAAATGGGTTATATTTTAAACATTGACAATTTTTTTAAGAAACAGAACGCTAATCTTCAACCGTAACAAATTTACGCTTATTCAAAAACACGAATAAAAATACGACTGGAAATTTTCCAAGGCAACAAAACAAACGTTGAAACTTTCCTGGTTACGACTCGTGATTAATAAACAAATGTACTTAATTAAAAACTCTGGAAGCGTTTCTATTTAAATTTTACCTTTTAAACTGAGAATTCCAATTTATATCTTTTTTTTATCTTATATCTTTTTGATTATAATTTCTTTAAATTTTCAAAATTAAAATCAATTTTTTAAGATAAATTTTTATATCATATATATATATATATATATATAGAGAGAGAGAGAGAAAATTAATAAAACGGTAATCCAAAAAGAAAAAGAATTCAATGTTTAAGTCAGTTGACACTATAACGTTTCGGTTCTAAGGTTCTAATGAACCATCATCAGGACAAGGAAGGATGATATCTAGAGATGTTCAATCACCGATGGATGTTTCATACAAAAATAAGGAGGAAATACTATATACACAGAGAAAAGGAAAACCGTTTACTCAATAAATCAGCGTCGTGTTTAAAATGTCACATGACTGTTTAGCAATATTTTGTAGAATTTATTTGTTCTATTTATTTATGGATGCGATCGGTACATGGTTGTTTAAATTACGTACAGCTTTGGAATCTCCAGCAAGCCTTTCTGACGGTCTCCTGGTTTAAATCAGTAAATGTTGCCGTTATCCTTGCCTTCAGTCCATCTTTGGCTTTGGTGTTGCACGGAGTTTTGCTTGTCTATCGATCAACCGCGCCGCACACAGTGGAGAATTAGGCGAACAGATGTTAGGGGAGATGTAGTTGCATAAATTTTCTTCCAGCCAACACTGAGTGCTCATTCTTGTGTGGCATGGCACAGAGACCTATTATCAGACGTACGGTCTTCAAGCAGCCACCTTCTCGATACAGAGCAGCACTACCTCCTCCAGCCGCTCACAAGTAGGCCTGAGGCCATGTGGAAAAATGAATGGAGCCGTAACGTCACCATCGCTTGTGACCACTCCAAACACCATGATGTGGACTAGGAATTTGATTTGCATCAATATCGGTTCCTCTTTGGGAGACAGATGGTTTGGTTGGGTTATTTGGTTTAAGGGCATATCAACACTTGATGGTTATTTTATGCCAAATCTTAAGATTTTTTAAGTGAATTGTTTGTGGGTAACATTTTTAAACGAACCAGAACCAATTCGTTTGCATACAGTTAAATGGTTGCAAGTATAGTAAATGATTGAATAGTTCTATTTGACTCATGGATGGGACCCTAACAGGTACTACCACACCAGTTAAGAATGGACCTGGGAGTAATGTCAATAAAGGAGTACTTCACAATCCCCAAATCTCCAGGACTAGAGCTTCACCATTAGATGCAGTTTTGTGTCATAGTCAGGACACCCCTTTTTAGGGAGGGAGCCTTACCCACTCTGCAGAGATCCAGTCGGTATACTCAACAGCCCAGCCGACTGGGCTGTTGGAGATAGAGCAATTCAACGGTTGTTCTATGAATTCACCATCTGATTCTGGAGAAATTTTTCTCATCTGATAAGGATGCTTGAGTTTTTTCAAAAGCATTGCAGCGCAGTATTTGCTTTTGTCCTTCATTGCCAGTCATAAAAATTGGCAATTTCTCAACCTTTATAAGAAATACTGAATGTCTTCATGCACTACCAGCCTGATAAGGAACTCAGATACTTGTATGATGGCAGCTTTCGAGTTCATCTCATGGATCTTAGACACCTCACAAAACGGGGAGTGCTAATGGAATCAAACCTTTTTTTTTGTGACGATTGAGTCTTGATTCTTGCGTGGCTCTTCATCATAATACATATATATATATATATATGAATATTTATTACATTTATATATTTAATGCCATGGAATTTTGTCGTAGATGAAATTCCATGTCATTAGATATATAAATCTAATATATATTCATTTATTATTATTATATAATAGCTCTATCCTAGATATTGAACACTCTACATATTATATTGCACTTGGTTCGCCACAAACTCAAAAAGTGATTTAGTCACAACCAACACTATTATAATATATATATATATATATATGTGTGTGTGTGTGTGTGTGTATTGAAAAAGAAGAAATGGAAAGAAAAATATATATAAATGAATATTAGTCTATGTTCACCAACGCATTTTGACCTTTAATAGAAATCTTCCAGGATATGAAATTATGAATATTTAAGGTGGACCATATGTCTGGAGAAAACATTTTAGGCCATTCTCAGGGTGTCAATTTTGAATGAAATTTTATGGTTTTCTTTCCTTCTCTGCCAATACTAAACCGACTTTTTATAGACGCTGTGTCTTTTCTATAACGTCGTGTAAAGCGCTGGACTGCGAGATCGTAGTAGGTGAGTTCGAACTCCAGTCTCGCTATTACGTTCACTTTCGGACAAATACCCTTGGGAAAGGCATGAACCCCCTTATCCTCCCATCAATGGGTTAAACAGTGCCACTACTGTCTTCTTAAAAAAGAATGGATTTGGCATTAAATAACCCAAGAAGGTTGATATGCCTTAAAAATTTTCTATAACGTTTACACTTCATGACGGAATCTATTTTTCGAATATTTTACTGTTTTGTTAAACCGTCATCTTAAATTCAAAATGCCTTTCAATCAATTTTTCAAAAGATATCTGCTTATATTAAGGTCAAAGTTACCGAGGAAGACTTTTATTTAGTATAATGAATAAAAATATTGTTATGCTTAACTTTTTTTTGTTAAAAATAACAATTTTAAGATGAGAAATAATAACTTTTGAGGGTGACCAAATACTTTTGTCTGGCATATACATATAACTGGTTAAATTTTTATGTACTCTACCTATCCTGGTAATTACAGTAGCTGTCTAATGTTAACAATGAGCTCGATGTTTCTGGAAAAATCAATAGGCGAAATTTAGAATCGGTCTCCCAGCTCATACGCAAACCGATGTTCTGCTCGTGTTTTTCCAGCTGGGCTACCCAACTTTTTCACATCGTAATCCAGACCGAAGGACAAGCGTGTTGGTTGTCGTTATTTCACATTGTGTGACTTGTCATCATTGCTTCGACGCCCTTCAGAGAAAAAGCGGCAAAGGGATTTAAAAAGCGAATCAACCTCACCCTAAACACATCCGCACCTATTGCAACGTCTTCCTTTCACTCTCGTCATCTCTCTCTCTCTCTCTTTCTCCTTTTCTCCTTTTTCACTCATCTTATCTCTCTCCACCTGCACTCTGTTTCTGCCTCTCTATTCCTTTCTTAATTTTTCCATCTCTTTCTTTCTCTCCCTCTCACTCTCTCTCTCTCTCACTCTCTCTCTCTCTCTCTCTTCAATCACTCGTCAACCATTGGTCTGACATATTTCGCACAGTGAAATTAAGAGTGGAAAAGAAGCTCGTCCTCCACAACACCAATATCACATAACTTTGTTGTTTTGATGCAACTTAATTCCTTCTTTCCTTCTTTCTTTCATTCCATCCATTTTTCTTTCTTTCTTTCTTTCTTTCTTTCTTTCTTTCTTTCTTTCTTTGTGCATTCTTTCTTTCTTTCTTTCTTTCGTCACACCTTTTTTCTTTCTTGCAATATTTTGTCTTTCTTTCTTTATTTCTTTTTTCTTTCTTGCAATATTTTGTCTTTCTTTCTTTATTTCTTATGTTCCATTATCTTTCTTTTTTCTTTCTTTTTTTTCTTTCTCATGTTCCTTTTTCTTTCTTTCTTTCTTTCTTTCCATATTTTGTCTTTTTTTCTTGTTTTCTTTCTGTCTAATGTTCCTGTTTCTTAGCTTTCTTTCTTTCTTCTTTTCTTCCTTTCAAGCGATTCTTTCTTTCTTTCTTTCTTTCTTTCTTTCTTTCTTTCTTTCTTTCTTTCTTTCTTTCTTTCTTTCTAATCATATTTCTTTCTTTCTTCTTTTCTTTCTTTCTAGACATATTTTATTCCTTTCTAGTTAAATTTTCTTTCTTTCTTTCTTTCTTTCTTTCTTGACATATTTTATTCCTTTCTAGTTAAATTTTCTTTCTTTCTTTCTTTCTTTCTTTCTTTCTTTCTTTCTTTCTCGGCTTTCTTTCTTTTATACCTCCTCAGGAAATTGGGCATAAGTAGAAAGAAAGAACAACCTAACAATTACGTTAGTTTTTTTTTTTTAAAGAAAACACATACGCACACAAATAACACAATATATTTGATCGACAGCTTGAGTCGTAAATAATTTCCGTTTTTCAAAAACAACTTGTAAATATGCATTTCAAACTTCCAATTTTTAAACGCAACCGGAAATTACCTGTTTGAAGAGAACCTTCATCGGTCATTCTTATTTCAGAAGTGAACTATTATTGGATCAGGTGAAACGTTTGCGGAAAAATTCTTGAACTCGAAACTCTTTGAATTTTACTTGAGAGGAATCAAGAACCAGCCTGATGAATAGTAAGAAGTGATAAAAAATAATGGCGAATATACTATTGATTGAAATTAAATCTTTGTTGAATTATTAATAAATAAATCATGTTTTACTGAAACGGAAATTATTCATCTACTCAACCCAATAGCTATCGATCTATCTCTCTCTCTCTATATATATATTGGATAAATTATTTCTAACTTCTAGCTACGAAAAGTGTAGGTTGTATTAAAGTCAAGATTGCATTGTACTTAATTAAATGCTGTTGACAAAAAGTCGGGTGAGTTCCCATGACGTAGTGGCTAACGTGCTTAACTGCGTCATCATAGTAAGCAAGTTCGAATTCTAGTCACGCCATTACATTTACTTTCGGACAAATACCCTTATGAAAAGTATGAATTCCCTTATGGTTCCCCCCGCCATCTATAGATTAAACAGTAGCCGTACATTATAAATTGAATTATCATGACCAGAAAATCTGGCAAGCACTGTACGCGATATACGGAACCACTGGACAGCTGTTTCGACCTTATTAGGTTTCGTCAGCAGTGTATACCGTGATCTCCCACACTGGAGATCGAACCAGCAACCATTGAATGTAGAGCTGAAACTCTGCCACTGAGCTACCGGTCCAAATCGCACAGAAACGATGCCGAATTGATTTGTCATGGTTAAAAGTTGGCCAGTTCACCTGATGTGTCTTGTAGTTACATCCATACTCTTATAGAGGTTACGGTCACCTCCAGGTCTACGACTTCCCAAGAGGATTGGAGATACACATCTGCGTAATCATAAACTCATGGGCAAGAAAATAGACATACATTTTTTAAAAATATTAGACTTATATATTATAAATTATTATTATAAATCTATAATATATAATTGCTCTATTTAAAAAATAAAATAAAATTAAGTGAAATTTTAAAAAATGTAAGTACCAATTCGACAAAGATGTTTTGACATTAAATAACTTACAAAGGTTGATATGCCGTTAAACAAAGAGATCAAATCAAAAGGTCTTTTTTTTTTAATTTTTTTTATTTTTTATTTTTTTGCTCAAGATAGCTGTTGTTTGCAAATCAAAATGAAATGTGGCTAGATTCCGGAAACATTCAACGAGCCAAACTAACTTGAATCTTCAACCAGGATTCAAAGAGAATTTTTATGATGCGTTGGACTTTAACGAAACGTTTTGGGGGAAAAAAGCTAAATGAGAACTACGCAAGAATGCTGTGTGCTGTTTTGGACACATCCTGGACGCAGCAACCCTCTAATTAGCTGTTGTATGACCACTAACCTCTCATCTCACAATCTATCCAAGTAAGGTAAATAAGACATGCAGACCACTGTTGCGAAAAGTAAGAAAAAACTTAAATACGACGTTCCCAATGGACTCCTACACATGGACACACCAGTGTTTGTCCGACTAGCAAAAACTTACATTCTTTGGCTCTGTGCGGACACTGAATGTCGTCTAGAGTACTTACCAGGAGCGGTAGCTCATAAGGATACACTGATAATGATGATGATACATTAAAAATATATAAATGTCACAGCGCTAAATAGCTTGGCAAAACGTCTCGTCGTTAATATCCCTCAATTGTCGACCAAGAAGAGGGTGACGGACTGAGATGTTAGGCAGATAATGCTCTAATGATTATGTCTGTCCAAGTGCTCTCTCACTCTTCTTCGTCAATTATTGTGACATAGCAATGATGAGACCAGCAATGGTACTGTGTACAAAAAGAATTGGTTTAGGTTCCTTTGTTTAATGGCATATCAACCTTCGTGGGTTATTTAATACCAAAGCCATCTTGTTGACACTATTTAACTCATAGATGGTGGATAAGGGGGCTCATATGTTTCCCAAAAGTATTTGTCAAAAAGCAATTGCGCAACAAGTTCAAATTCAGTGACTTCGAGGTCACATTTCAGGACTTTCGTAATTACGCTACGAAGACTTCCACTATAAGAACTGGATTCGAAGCTTTCCCTGGAATATTACTAAATTAAAATTCATCTTGCCTTTTCTGTTTTTTTTTAATTTCCTCCTTTGAGAGTTTTTCACACCAGCGTTAGTTGATGGTTTCTCACCGGAGTTTGAGTGACAGCGAGTCTCTTCAAGTCTTCAGAATTCTTCTCAGTATTCTGGTCGATCTTAATAATGCTCTAGGTTGGATGGTCTCTACTTGCCCTCTTATTTCCAAGTCTTCCAGTCCCTTTACCAATTCTTTGGGGATAGTTTATAGTGCATCAACCACAATGGGTATTACTGTTACCTTCATGTTCCATAGTTTTTGTTATAACTCTGACAAGGTCTAGATATTTCTGTCTCTTTTCGCTTTCTTCTATTTTCACTGTGGTCAACCGGCAAGTTCTCTTTCTTCTTTCTTTTTGTATCTGAAAATCCCAGAGAAGTTTGTGTATCTCATTCTCCAGAACTGATTTCGGGCTGTGCTTATACCACTTGTTCGTATGGTCAAATTTAAATTTTTTGCACAACTCCCAGTGGATTACATTCCCCACATAGTCGTGTCTAGTTTTATTCTCTTTCTGCGCTAATTTACTCCATTTGCTAATTATATGATTGATCGTTTCGTCTCTATCACCACATAACCTACACTTGCTATTTTGTTGTGTCTTATCTATTTTGCTTTAACGTGGGTTGTCCTTATGGCGTTGTTTTGTGCTGCTATTTGAAGAGATTCAGTTTCTCTCTTAATGTTTACTTTGTTCCAAGTGCGCCAACTACAATTCGTATCACCAGTTTTTTCAGTTCTCTGGCAAGATCCTATTATTATTATCATTTATTCCTTGAGAGTTTTTTTTTTACATCATCGTTAGCTGATGGTTTTTCACTAGAGTCTGAGTTACAACAAGTCTCCTCAAGTCTCTAGGACTCTTCTCAGTATTCTTGCTGATCACAATAGTGCTAACGTTTGGATGGTCTCTGCTTGTCCTCTTATTTCCATGTCATCCAGTTCCTGTACTAATCCTTTGGTGTCTGTACCAAAAGCACCAATTACAATTGGTATCACCCTCACCTTCATGTTCCACAGTTTTTTTTTTAGTTCTCTAGCAAGGTCCAGATACTCATCTTTTTTTTTTTCGTTTTCTTTCAATTTTACTCTGTGGCCAGCTGAGACAGCAAAGTCTACAATTCAGCAAGTTCTCTTTTTGTTGTTGTTGTTGTTGCTGATTATTACTTGGTCCGATCGTCTGGCCGAGATTAGGTGATCCGTTTTATTATCATTATTATTATTATTATAATTATTATTATTCTGTTAGCCCTCAATTATAGGTAAACAGTAAGACAGACTGAGTTCTTTACACCGATATTACGTTTCTTTGATTCTTTCTTTCCTTTTTTCTTTCTTTCTTTGTGTTATACTTTCTTTGCTTTTTGTGTTTTATTTCTTTCCTCTCTCTCTCTCTCTCTCTCTCTCTCTCTCTCTCTCTCTCTCTCTCTCTTTCTCGACCAGGATTTGAACTTGGGTCACCGATTCCATTTCCTACCCTGATAACCTAAGTACGCCTCCTGATATTACCACTTCAAGTAACTATTCAAGTAACTATTTTTACAGTTATATGGTCTCAAGTATTCCTTTCAAATACCCATATAAGAAATATGATTTTAGTAACAATTACTATTTGATTATTTCTTCCATAGTAATACATCTAATACTAATAATTTACTATTGTCATTCCTTGGCCTTAAATAACCCACGAAGGTTGATATGCCATTGAATAAAGAAATCAAACCAAACCAAACCAATAATTTACAAACTATTACATACTTAGTTACTATTAATTTTTAGATAGATGTAAGTGTTTAATAATCGACCCCTAACAGGTACAATCCTGCCGGGTCAGTGAACTTGGAATTAATGGCAATGAAAGAGTAACTTCAGAGTCCCCAGAGCGCCAGAACAATAGTCACACCACCAGATACAGTTTAGTGTCATATCTTTATAATCTACCTTGATTACGGAAAAAGAAAGACAATAAATCCAATGAAAGAAAATGGTCTCGCCTTAAAAAAAGGCAAGAAGCTGACAATATCCCTTGTAGATTATTAAAGATGCAGACTACGCACATGATATAGCACTTCGCACAAATACATCAGCTCAAGCTGAATTCCTTCGACATAGCTTGAAGCAGACTGCAAGAGGCATTGATCTTTATGTGAACTCAGATAAAACAAAGTTAATGAATTTCAAACAAGACAGACATTTCCACAGTAAAAGGAAATCCTCTGAATTTAGGTGATGATTTCACATACTTTAGTAGCAATATCTCATCAACTGAAAACGATATCATCATACGTAATGGGAAGACATGGGCCGCTATTGACAAACGGTTGATGTAAATCTGATCTCTCTGATAAAATAAAACGTGATATAGCACTTCGCACAAATACATCAGCTCAAGCTGAATTCCTTCGGCATAGCTTGAAGCAGACTGCAAGAGGCATTGATCTTTATGTGAACTCAGATAAAACAAAGTTAATGAATTTCAAACAAGACAGAGACATTTCCACAGTAAAAGGAAATCCTCTGAAATTAGGTGATGATTTCACATACTTTAGTAGCAATATCTCATCAACTGAAAACGATATCATCATACGTACTGGGAAGACATGGGCCGCTATTGACAAACGGTTGATGTAAATCTGTTCTCTCTGATAAAATAAAACGAGAGTTCTTCCATGCTGTATGTTGTGTTCTGGTTAGTGAACACAAGTAGTAATAATAATAAGACAATCCACGATATGTGAGGAAAATAGTTATATTTACAGGAAAGAGTATTTACAAGAGAGAGACTGTTAGTAATAAGAACATAGGATTAGTGATAAAGTAATGATATACTTCAACAATAGGAACGGCTCTTCTGATCTGACTCGTAGGCATATACCCAGACTGATCTCAGCTACTGCCATATATGGCAGATGGAACAGCTCATTATGCTGAAAAGGTAGGTGATACCCAACACTGTAACAGTCATCATCATGTCGTGGCGCCAGCACGGATATTAAAGTTGTAAAGTTGGCGACCGATGTCGAAGGCGACCAGAAGGCTTCCTTTTCAATAGCTACTACATTGATGTGTAGGGGAGGGCGCTACTCCTTTCCCTGGATTGCTCCACTTTACCCTTGATACATACCTTATAATACTGAGTGTTAAGTAAGGAGATATCAAGTACCATTTTTAAAGTCTTTAGTATGACACAACTTGGGATTGAACCGAGGTCTCCCGAACCATTGGTGAACACTCTACCCACTGTTCCAGTACTAATATTTGGCTACACAGCCTGGATTCTAACAAAACGTTTAGAGGAAAAAAACATGGGAACGGCACAGGAATGCTATGTACTGTTTTGAAGAGATCCTGGAAAACACCCCACAAAGCAGTTGTACGCCCACTTGACTCCCATCTCACAAACCATCCAAGTTAAATGAACAAAATATGCTGAACACTACTGTCGAAGTAAGGACGAACTCGTAAGCGAACTTCTACGCGTTAACATAGTACTTTTGGCCGACCAGCAAAGTCTATGCAGACACTGAATACAGTCTAGAGGACCTACCAAAAGAGATGGATGATAGGGACAGATGGTGAAAGAGAGTAAAGGGAATCCGTGCTCGCAGCACGACTTGATAATGAATAATAATTGTCTCCACTAACCTGTCCTCTAGGGCTGTAGAATATGCTGATTGCATCTCTGCGGAGGGTAGTTCACCCAACAACGAGTGTTCTGGTATGACATTAATGGTTAGGCTCTTTGAAGCTTTCAGGAATGTGGAGTTCTTCATTGCCATTACTCCAGGGTCCACTCTGACCTGGAATGGGAGTAACTGTTGGGGTTCCATCTATAGGTTCCATCTATAGCTGTCCAATCATTTACAAAGGATCATTATCATATTTACCCAACCCCTCCGCTCGGGTAGGATATGACACAAGGTCAATTTTTTTAAGCGGAGTTTAACAGATTTGAATTCATAGTTTTCCTTCTCCTAGACTAGTTGCCTCACCAAGGCAGAAGAACCCAGTCTGCCCAACTATTTACCTATAGCTGGAGGGAAAATAATTGGATTCATACCAAGAGTATTAGTGCTTTGTGAAATGCAATCAACCTCGTCCAGGATTTGAGCTCGTGTCGCCGTGTCCATTTCCTACGACGATAACCATTACACCACGGGCACCTCCTTACAAAGGATTATTATTATTAGTTATTTAAAACCATACTGCTAAGTTCGAATTGTTTATATTTGATAGGAATACTTAATGAATAGAATTACATATGTTAAATTGAAATTATAATTGCGATTATTTAACTGTGTGCAAATAAAGGATTAATATTAAATAGAATTATTTGTATTAGAAAGCAATACTTGAAACCATTTAACTCTGAGCAAATAAATACGATTCTACTTGTTTTAAGATAAAGTTAACTAAAAGGTTATGCTGTAAAAAACGACCAACCAACCATCAAAGTGAGCCTTGGAGTAATGAAAATGAAGGGGTACTTTACACTATATTTTTTGAGACATGAAACTTTAGAAATAAATACCTGATTAAGACTTTATGTATTTGTGCAATGGATGGTAAGCTGAGATTAGTTAAGGAGCTTATAAATCTTTTTGCTCAAAAGCCCCGATTAATGTCAGTTCGACCCGAACTATACCCTACCACTAGGCTGTACACGCAAAGCTAATGATACGAAAATACCCCTCGGAATTCGACCAACGAAAAAACGGCTGGTATTTCCTAAATGCTTTTGATTCGATACGTCGTACTAAGCGTCTTTTCAAAGACCACCGAATAAAAGAAAACAATTTCTTTAGAGAGAAAAATCGGTCATTCTATTTTTTTCTTCGTTTTCCAACAAAGTAAAAAGCCGAAACAAAAAAAAAAAAGAGAATCTAAAGAAGCTATAAATATGAAGCTATAGTCTAGACAAAAATAAGGGTCCACATCGAATTGCGGAATTGAAGGGGTGAGCAATATTGTAAGAAGAGCAAATTGAATATTCTGGGCGTCTAGTAACGGAAGTGAGAAATGGCCTAATGGTTATCAGCATGGTAAATGTCCTTTATGAAACGTATTTATGGGAAGATTGGTTGGTTGATTATGGGTTGTTCGGAAAATACTGTTCGATTTCAGAATAAACTATATAAATTCTGTTCTAACATTATTTTAATAGTAATTGTATAAAAAATTAACATTCCTAATTATTAAAGCGTCACTTTTTCAGAATTAGATTTTGAAGGTTATTTACGGCTAATCATGATTTTGAAGGTTATATATCCCTAATCATGATTTTGAAGGTTATATATCCCTAATCATGATTTTGAAGGTTATATGCCCCGAATCATGATTTTGAAGGTTATATGTCCCGAATCATGATTTTGAAGGTTATATATCCCTAATCATGATTTTGAAGGTTATATATCCCTAATCATGATTTTGAAGGTTATATCCCCGAATCATGATTTTGAAGGTTATATATCCCTAATCATGATTTTGAAGGTTATATGCCTCGAATCATGATTTTATGCTCGGCCACATATTGCCAGGATGACACTGTTCGGTCACAAGTTGCCAGGATGGCACTGCAGAAGCTCACCGACTTGGGATATGAGACTTTTCTACATCCACCATATTCTTCAGATCTCTTACTCATCGATTACCATTTTTTTTTTCGAGCATATGGACACTATTCTATGCAAAAAACATTCAGTTTTAAAGGAGAAGTAGAAATTTTATTTACAGATTTCATGGTATCAAAACTTTTGGAGTTTTATCGTACAAGCATAAATGACTTTGTTAACCGATGGCAATGAATAGATATTCAAGAATCATATTTTGACTGATTAAAACACTGTTTAGATTCAATTTGAGATTTACTAAGTTTGGCACAAGACGGAAAATATAGATTGAAAGATTGTGTCAGACCACTCCTCCAAAGTGAGGGCGACCTGCTTTTAAAATGCGTTTACTCGGGTTCAAACACGCACCTTTGGTGTCAGTAGCAGATGCACAACTGTCAAACCAACCAAACACTGTCAAACCAACCGAACACTGAAACTTGTTCTTGCCTTCTACTTGAAGTAGTTGCAGTTTTTGGTTGGTTGAGTTTATGACTTATCAACTTTTGTGGGTTATTTAATGCCAAATCCTGTTTTTATATTGATGATTTGCCAGCGAATAGTTTATTGGTAGCATTATAAACAAGCCAAAGCTCATTTATTTGCACAGATAAATGGTTTCAAGTATTCTTATTCGAAGTTAGCAATTCCGGTTGGATTTGTTTTATGGCTTATCAACCCTTGTGGGTTATTCAATGCCAGTTCCTATATATATATATATATATATATATATATATATATATATATATATATATATATATATAATGTATGATTTGTACGTGAATAGTTTGCTGGTAAAACTATCTTTAAACGAGCCAAAGTTCATTTGCTTGCATACAGTGGAACAGTTTCAAGTATTGCTATCTAAGGTAAACAGTTTTATTTGCACACAGTTAAATGGTATCAAGCATTACTATTTAATAATAATATATCAATTTCATATTAATCATTTGTTTGCACACAGTTAAATGGACACAAGTACAGTCAATAATTAAACATCTCTATTTGACCCACAGATGGGTCAGTTGTAGTAATAGTAGTAGTAGTAGTAGTAGTATATCTATTATTCTCCCATTGCCATTGGCCTCGAAAATCAGGAAAGCGACTAACATCGACATTTAATGAGAAACACAATTTGTTAATCAACCCGGGGCCAGGGTTCATTTCCTCCAATTCAATTCTTTTCTCTCTCTCTTTCTCTCTCTCTCTCTCTCTCTCTCTCTCTCTCTCTCTCTCTCTCACACACACACACACACACACACACACTCTTTGAGGGGAGTGGAAATAAAGACATTCTTTTCTGTTCAGTCCGTGTTTTTTTTTAGTGGGGAAGGGTAATTGTTTGTTTCGAACTGTTCTATTTTTTTGTGTGTGTTTGTCTTTATTAAATTTATCCTGTTATTTTTTCCATTCTATTCGTCAATTGTTCAGCTAAAAGCCCCATCCCGTCGTTGCCTCAGCCGCAGCCGCCAGTCTCCAAATGCTACTGCAATATTCAAAATGCGAATCACTATTAAAGAACTCTTTTTAGCACAAAATAATAGTTAACAAGCTATAATAACAGGCACTTACTGGCCT
The DNA here is from genome assembly GCA_963585895.1 of Sepioteuthis lessoniana. NCBI lineage: Eukaryota > Metazoa > Mollusca > Cephalopoda > Myopsida > Loliginidae > Sepioteuthis > Sepioteuthis lessoniana. Next base: position 37,506,160 of record OY757933.1, on the reverse strand, counting down.
TGTACTAAACTGGGCCGAGGTTCGGAAATTTTAAACTTTCCTTTGATTAATGCCTAAAGAACTAGGGTAGCAGGTCATTACAAGTGAGTTCAATTATTACCTGGTGCTCTATACTTCTGGCCTTATACCAAACTGAACTAAGGTAAAGAAATGATAATAGATTTTTAACTTTCTTTGAAATAATTGTCTAAGAACTGGGTAGTAGATGATTAATAGTGATTCTTACCTGGTGCCCTATGCTCATGGTCGTAAAACAAACTAAGCTGAAATTAGGAGATGACAATAATTTTTTTAACTCTCTTTGTGATAATAATATGACTCCGGTGCGCCCAGCACCAATGTAAATTTTAGTAAATAATTATAGCGAGATTTGCTTCTTGCCGTCAGGTAATGATTGATGAGCTAGTCTAGCAAATATTCATAGCTGCACACTGAAATGATTATCATTGAGTGTCTTATAATTGTTGTCTTGCAGCTCTTCTCAAGAACTGAGCACTCCATTTAGCCGATAGCGTATATGTAAAAAGATTTACGTAAAAAATTCCTTCACCCCGAGAATAACGATGGCTCTGGGGTATGACATCCGACTGGCGTAAAATCAGCCGATTTTCGATAGCATCTTGAAGCATCTAACCGGTCTAGACATACTGAAGAGTTATGATACAACCAAACATGGTTTGGTTTGGTTTGGTTTGGTTTCTTTGTTTAATGGCATATCAACTATTCTCCTTGAAGAACAGCAGTAGCACTATTTAACCCATAGCTGGGAGGATAAGGGGGTTCATACCTTTCCCTAGGGTATCAGTGCTATTGGAAACAAATAGTCTTGTTCAGGATTTGAACTCGTATCGCCTGGTCCATTTCTCACGACAATAACTATTACACTATAAACTCCTCCATAAGGTGCCGTATATTATGGTATATAATTTGTTGTCTTAATTTTTAAGCAATCAATTATTATCAAACTATACACGAGTAATAATATTGTAAAGTTAAAATCCAGACATAATAAGAAGGACGGGAAGCAAGTCTTGGCTCCAAAAATTGATTCTAATAAATTAATGATTTCGGTATCATAAATCAAGGGTTTGCCTCTTGATTAGATCCATTTACCTCTTGATAAGATACGTGCATATATGGGGTATATAGGAGCGTAGTGGTTAACGTCCTGGACAGCAGCCTCGAAGAAAGTGAGTTTGACGTCGCGCTATTACGTTCATTTTCGGATTAATACCCTTAGGAAACGTATGAACTCTATTTTCCTCCTAACTATGGGTTAAATAGAACCACGACTGTCCTACAAAGATGCCCTTGGCATAAACTAACCCACTAAGGTTGTTATGTCATTAAACAAAGAAAGCAAACTATACAGAATATATTTTAAATAATTGCATTTTTTGTGGAGTTGTCAAACGCAGTTTCCAGGACAGATTAAAATACTTGTAAAAGCAATTAAAAATAAAACGAGAAAAGAATATCAATAATAATGTTGAAGGTAGTAACATAATTAAAGCTAATTAGAAAAATAATTATAACATTGAATTGTTATAATTAAGAATGAATATAGGAAATTTATCAGCAATAGAATTAATTAATTAATTAATTTACCATAGATTATAAGAGTATTTAGCTAACCTTAGTCTGGCACTAGGTAACGGGTTAGTAAATATTTTTGCTTGGTACTAAGTATTAAATGGCAATCTCTAATACCAGACACTATTGTTTTTCAGCAAGCTAATACATCCAATACTGAAATTTTTCTCATACGCAATCAGATAGGATGGAGAATGTTAGGTTACCTAACCAGCTGTTCTTCGGGGGTGTCCTCGTGGTGTAATGGTTAAAGCGATGGACTGCGGAATCGTAGTACACGAGTTCGTACTCCAATTGCGCTATTACGTTCACTTTCGTGCAAATACCCTTGGGAAAGGTATGAACCCCCTCATCCTCCCAGCTATGGGTTAAATAGTACCACTACTGTTCTTCTAGGAGAATGGCTTTGGCATTAAATAACCTAAAAAGAGTTGATATGCCATTGAACAAAGAAACCAAACCAGCTGTTTTTAACCACTCCCCAGTTATGGCTTAAATAGTAATAATATTGCCTTTCTAACCAGGCCATATGCCTAATGAGTAGAATGTTCGCCAATGTTCCGGGAGACTGGGGTTCAATCCCAGGTCAAGTCATACCAAAGACTCAAAAGAATGGTATTTGATGCCACCTTGCTTAACACTCAGCATTATAAGGTAAGCATCAAGGTAAAGTGGAACAATCCAGGGAAGGAGTAGCGCCCTCCGCTACACCTTGGTGTAGTAGCTATTGAAAAATGGAAACCTTCGGTTCACCCTCGACTACGGTCACCAACTTTTATTGTCCTACAAAGAAGGCCTGGGCATTAAATAACTCACGGAGGTTGATATGCCATTAAAACAAAGAAACTAAATCAAACTAATCAGCAGTTTTACGGAAAGTTACAACCTGGCAAACGTGGTAAACATCCACGATATAAACCTAAGAAACGTTTTAAGGATATCGTCAAAATCGCTTATTGTAGATTGTGAAGACCGGGAGCAAATGACGGTAGATCGATCATTTTAGTAACATAATCTACGTTGGTTACAAAGCATTCATAGTACAAGAGAATCGAAGAATTCATCTTGAAACAAGCACTTCGGAAACAGGATTCGACCTCGGTCCTCGACATTTTTTAAACCTGAATATGTTTGTGACATCAGCAGTAAGGTCTGTCTGTCCAACACAGGAGTTTCTAGTTTCTTGATAGTAAACAATCGCAAGTTGATTTTACACAGGTCCTTCTGTAGCAACCTACAGGTAATTCGGGTTAATACTATGTATGTGGGTATACATCAAGTCTTATATATCATAGGTTTGGTTTGTTTGGTTTTATGGCATATCAACCTTTGTAGGTTATTTAACGCCAAATCTATTTTTATGTAAATAATCTGTTCTATTGAAAACAGTTCAGTTTAGCATAAGTACACAGTTTAATGGTCAAAAACATTCCTATTTCAAACTATACAAGCAGCTATATGTAACAATTCAGTTAAGTGTAAATACAGTTTTTATGTCGCAAAACAGTTCTATTTCAAATAATTCAGTTAAGCATAAGCACGCAGTTTAAATATAAGTACGGTTTAATTGTTAAAAACATTTCCATTTCAAGCTATTCAGTTTACTCAAACAATTCAGTTTAGCATAAGTATGCTGTTAGTTCTATTTAACCCATAGATAGGGCCCTATCAGGTGCTACCACTCCGGGCCAGAGTGGACCTGGGAGCGATGGCAATGTAGGGGTACTCCGCATTCCCCAAAGCTCCAGCACTGCTGGAACCTCACCATCAGATTGTTTAGTGTCATATCCAGAACACTCGTTGGGGGGGGTCTTACCCCTCTGCAGAGGTGCAGTCAGTGTATTCTACAGCCCCAGCCGACTGGGCAATTATATATCATAGGACGATGCAAAGAGTTAATGTCAACGCCAAATCTGGCAAAACATGCAAGGTTGACATTGTCCTAAGGTTCTACATGCGTTACCATGGCTGTTTTCTGCGGTTTTAAGAAGATTACCTTCTTCTGTAACGAAGTGAAAGTTGCTATATACATTTGTGCAGCAGTTTTTTGTTCAAGCATGTTTGGTTTTTAAAAAAAGAAAAAAAAAGATTTAGGACTTTATAAAAATGTTTTTCTTGATTACGAATAAGGAAACGTAATTTTAGAACGAATGAATGTGGAAATAGTTCTAAAGATTCAAGAGTTTTCAAATGCTTTCAATAGTACCTCCAGCTATTTGCATATATGATACAGTTCGCTTTTATGGAATTTGAACAAGGTTAATTTTCATTGCCACTAGCCATTTTAAAGAACGGTGTGAAATTGAATTTTTTACGTATTTGTCTTAAACAAAGTTCGAGTGGCCCAACGAAGCATCAGTTGATATGACTAAATCAATTTCGCAGCCAGTTTTGTCGGTGGGGCTTAGAATATGCTGTCTGTATCACTTTACAGTAGTAACCCACAAAAAAGAAGTGTCCTGGGTATAACACAAAACTGCGTCTGATGGTGAAGCTCCAGTTCGGGATATCTAGGGAGTGGGGAATACCTGATCTGGAGTGGTAGTACCTGTTAGGGTGTCATCCATGGGGTCAAATAGAATAGTTTCAAAATTCATTCGTATTCAATAACATTGTATGCAAAAAAAAAAAAAAAAATCTAAGGAAACGGCTACACAAAAATGTAAATACAAGTGTACAATGAATGGATTTATGATAAATATAAATATTTTTCCATGCAGAAATATTTTCAGTCTTGATTTGGTTTTGAAAAAGTGAAAGAAAAGGGAGATAACTACAGTGTCAATTTCCTACAACAATATCCATTATACCCGGGTACCAACAACTGCAATGAAGAAGAAAAGAATACAATGAGTACATCATCATCAAAATAGGTCCATTAAAGACCGGAAAAAAGTCTTTCATACTAGTGAGTCAAAAATTGAGCCGCCTTATGGAAATGCCCGAAAACGCTATCAAAGACAAAATTTTGAAAACCTTCTTACGATGATTAAAAAATAAAATATTCTTTATCAGTAATGATGTAGGGATGTTCACTTTTAGGAAGATGATGATCTTAGTTATGCATCTGGTATAACAAACAAGTAGGTGCCAGTCAAAAGGAATAAAAGTGATGCAATGGCTTCCCAATTTAACTGATTTAGACCCAATTGAGAATTTATGGAAGATTATAAAAAAATATATATCTATAAGACGCTTCCTATCTCTCTATCTTTCACAGTCTGTTCATATCTGACTGCCGATCTCTCTCTCTCTCTCTCTCTCTCTCTCTCTCTCTATCTATCTATCTATCTATCTATCTCAATATATATATATATATATATATATTGTTATATATCAATCTGTCAGATTAGGTTCTTCAGCCTTGGTGAGGCAACTAGTCTAGGAGAAAGAAAACTCTTAATTCAAACCTGCTAAACTCCGCTTAAAAAAATTGACCTTGTGTCATATCCTGCCTGAGCGGAGGGGTTGGTAAATATGTATATCAATCTGTCGGTCCGCCTGTCTGTCCAGATCTATCCAATTATCTCAGTCGATTCATATCTATCTATCTATCTATCTATCTATCTATCTATCTATCTATCTATCTATCTATCTTCCAGTTATACTCATATCTATCTATATATCTATCTGTCCAGAACTATCTATCCGCCTATTTCATTGTATACATATCTATCTCTCTATCGTCTTCTGACTTTCAAGCTAATTTCAAATCCTTTATTATCGTCATGTGATCATGGTCATTTATTAAGTTTGTTTTATTTTGACATCCTCACCTCTTTATTTTCACATTAGTTTAGTCAACGATATGTCTCAGTGCCAAAAGTATACTTTACACTGGACATCTTTTTCCTGCTTGGCCTTTTCCTTACACCGGTTTTTAATGCGATTTCGGGATATATAATTGTTCTCGAAATTAACAAAGTTATTTCCAATGACATTAATGATGCTTCATCGAAAATGTCATCAGTTCAGTTATGTACCCTTCCCTCCTTTATATATATATATATATATATATATATATATATATATATATATATGGGGCGGTGGTTGTTGTATGTATGTTTGTTTGCGTGCCGATATGTATGTATATATGTATACGTCCTCATCTATATATGTAGATGGGCATATTTCGTTTAGAATCTATTCATGTATATGTCAGTGTGTATCCGTTCAAAATACACACACATACTCTCTCTCTCTCTTTCTCTCTCTCTCTCTCTCTCTCACACACACACACACACACACACACACACACACACATATATATGTAAATATAGATATGAATATATATGCATTAATATATATATATATATATATATATCATCAATTACCAGATTGTCAAAGTCCACTAAATCATAGCTCATTGCCTATCCCTTGCACACCCTCATTATATATATATATATATATATATATATATAAGTCTGTGTGTGTGTGTGTGTGTGTGTGTGTGTGTGTGTGTGTGTGTGTGTGTGTGCACGCGTGCGCACACAGAGACGCGTATACGAATAGGTTCTTCACGAAATGTACACATCTAAACATATGGATGTGGACATGTACACATGTATACACACAGACACATATATACGCACACACACACATACACACACACACATATATATATTTATATATTATGAAGGTGTTTGCAATGAGCTATCATGTTGTGAAGTTTGACAATCTGGTAATTGATAATGATATATATGTTTGTGTGGGTGGGTGTACGTGTGTATGCGTTTGTGAATGTGTTCCATATGTACGGATATATGTGTGCGTATTTTAGATTTAACTCTGACACACAGATGTATACATTGATAGGTTCTTAACGAAATAAATACACATACATATACAGACATTTAAAGACGATTATACATGAAAACGAACGCACACACATATTCAAACACCCACACACAAAGACACACAAATACAGATATACATATGTGTGTGTGTGTTTGTGTGTGTGTGTGTGCTGGCACGAATTTACTAAACATCTTAAACAACTAACGTGCTAATTAAAGTACCGTATCAATAATAAACCTTTCCAACAAAATCAATATCACACCCAAATTATAAAATAACAAACACTGCCAACAAAGAAATAATTCTCTGTTGACGATCAATCGATATGGTACATATATATATATATATATATATATATATATATATATATATATATATATATGTATATATGTATATATGCAGATATATGTCAGCAGAAGCAGAAGCAACATATTTTTCTCAGTCCACTGCACGATTAAAACCTCATCCAAAAGTGTGTTCCCACATACACACATGCAACATCAATACACACCCTTATACACACACCCACCCACCCACACACACTCACAATATAAAAGTGATGCATCCTTTATTTTAAGAAGAAAATGACTACCAACACACTTCCAAATCTTGGAGATGCCCGTGGTGTAATGGTTATCGTCACAGGATATGGACACGGCGATACGAGTTCAATTCCTGGACAAGACTGATTGCATTTCACATAGCACTAATACCCTTGGGAAAGGTATGAATCCAATTATTCTCCCTCCAGCTATGGGTAAATAGTAGGGCAGACTAGGTTCTTCAGCCTTGGTGAGGGAGCTAGTCTCGGAGAAGGAAAACTTTGAATTCAAACCTGCTAAACTCCGCTTTAAAAATTGACCTTGTGTCGTATCCTGCCCGAGCGGAGGGGTTGGGTAAATAGGACCAATCAACAAAACCTTCGAAATAATGAGATAGAGTTTATCATGAAGCAAACATAAAAATAAGTTTCTATTGTCCGGGAGACTGGGGTTCAGTCCCAGGTCGAGTCATACCAAAGACTTTAAAAATGGTACTTGATGCCGCCTTGCTTAACACTCAACATTATAAGGTAAGGATCAAGGGTAAAGTGGAGTAATCTAGGGAATGGAGTAGCGCTCTCCCCTACACCTCGGTATAGTAGCTCTTGAAAAGGGATTCTTCGGGTCACCCTTGACTATAGTAGCCAACTTTATTTTTACTTACACGATTTACAACTCAATCTCGACTTGCAGGATAAGAAACAGCTTTGTAACCACTTATGAATAAAATATTTTATAAGTTATCATGGAAATATACGAGTGTTGACAACGCTAACGAATAAAATTGTACATACCATTGGAAAAGGTATGAAATATCTTATTACCCAACGATAAGTTAAATAGTACCATGACTGTTCTTCAACGAGCATCGCTTTTGTTTTAAATATCTATGTAGCTATCCACTTAGTCCCATGGTGTAGTGACTAACATGCTTGACTGTAACATCGTTGAAAGCAAGTGCGAACTCTAGTCGCGCTATTAGGTAATTAGATTATTACGAGTGGTAACCAATTTGAAATTTTTTAAAAAAATTTCTGTTCAAAATTAGATTTTATGAATTAATCTAGGAATATTAATTTAGGAATATATATATATATATATATATATATATATATATATGTGTGTGTGTGTGTGTGTGTGGATGTATATATATATATATATATAAACAAAAAATTTCTATTTTAGAAATGGTCCCGTAAATGCTGCTGTTTCATATATTTACAGTAAGTCATTATATATATATATATATATATATATATATATATATATATATATTTCATCATACAACGTGTGAAAGCACGTGCGATACCCTGTCCTCATCAGCCGCCAACCAGGGGTGATAACACAAATTCGTTAGCTCAAGTCGGTACTGCCACTCCTGGCGCTACCAAGCAGCTTTTGCCACCAGACAGGGTATTAAGAATTATATATATATATATATATATATATATACGCTAGATCAATTAAGAGCAGAGACTACATTGGACGTTCATCTTCATTTTCAGTGTGCAGTTAGTGATTTTTTTTAAATTCGCGTTTACTTTCGGTGGTTGATGTTATTAAGCGTTTACAGTAACCGTTTCTTACGTAATCACACGGGAAAGGTGGTTCCGCGTGTATTTCCTTCATGCTGAAAACTGCTCGCTTTCGACCAAATCCAACTTGATGCATATTGCGCCGCGGTCCGAAGACGATTTGAGTCAACTTTCAAACTGCGGCCAGGGTCGTTCAAAAAGTTCTTAGCTTCACCTAGATTTTGGATTTGTCAAACACCTTTCAACTTTGTCAGGGCCTAAACTGTTGATAAATTAAGAGAGTTAATCTGAATTAGTTTTCTCGTTTTATTAAAAGTAGTAGTGTGTTGCCACAACAAAAATGTTCTGGTGTGGCTCTCCTTTCTGGTTAAGGCTTAGAACATTTTGAACCAACCTTGTACATATATATATATATATATATATATATATATATATATATATATATATATATATATATATATATGTGTGTGTGTGTGTGTGTGTGTGTGTGTGTGTGTGTGCATTATAATATAATAATAATAATAAATATATATATATTAGATTTATATATTTAATGCCATGGAAGTTTGTCTGCAACCTTAGGTTTGCGAAACAAGCAACAATCATCAGGCAGATAATGAAAGGAAATGAAGAAATCGAAAAAATCGAAAAATACCGTCAAAACCCGTTGGAATTGTGTACAAATATTTATGTGTACTTGTGAGTGTGTCTGTGTGTGTTTGTGTGGGTTATAGTTGCGTATTATTGTGTGTAGATGTGTAAGTGGTGTTCAGTGTATGTGCGTGTAAATGTACACACGCAGCGCGACAAACTTGAGGTTGTTTACCGGATAGAAGAATGCAGTTGTAACTAACTTTGCTACTGTAGAGCCGAGATAGTGATTTTAACTAAGGTACAAAACATCATCATTGCATTTCGAAGTTATGATTTATAAGCGTAAACAGGCAGTATGGTAGGCCAGAATCACAGTAAATATTATGGTGTAGAGATATGTTGTATTGTAATATCCTATAGAATATTGTAAAATATTAGAATTTTATGTTGGGTTGAGATTTGAGTTCGATTGCAACATCAATTTGCATTGGTTATAATGTGAATTAGTAACAACCAACATTGTTACAAGTAGTAAATAAAAGTCCAAACGAAGAAGACGCATTTGAACTCAGGAGCCAAGTGGAAGAAATATGTCAATATTGGTCAGTATGTCTTTAATTCCAATTTAAAATGCTGAATTTTACAAAATGTTATGCTGTATTTTGTTTGTAAAATAATGCTTAAACTATGCGTTTTAAATGTAAAGGCACGCTTACTCTACTGTAAAGCCAATTTGATATTAAGCCTATCCACATGTCAGCGAACAAGGCAGAATGTTTTTAAATATCTTCTATCGAATAATTTAAAAATTCGTAAAGAAAGCCCTAACAGTAGTTTAGAAGAAAAAGCCTAGAATGCTACTACAGCCCCCCCCCTCAGAAAAGGAAAAAGAAAGAAAAAAAAAAAAAAAACCCAACAAAAACGAATTGTCCCCTTCACCCCACTAGACCGCCCCCAAAGCTACCTAAAATATCAGTAGTAAATAAAAGTCCAAACGAAGAAGACGCATTTGAACTCAGGAGCCAAGTGGAAGAAATATGTCAATATTGGTCAGTATGTCTTTAATTCCAATTTAAAATGCTGAATTTTACAAAATGTTATGCTGTATTTTGTTTGTAAAATAATGCTTAAACTATGCGTTTTAAATGTAAAGGCACGCTTACTCTACTGTAAAGCCAATTTGATATTAAGCCTATCCACATGTCAGCGAACAAGGCAGAATGTTTTTAAATATCTTCTATCGAATAATTTAAAAATTCGTAAAGAAAGCCCTAACAGTAGTTTAGAAGAAAAAGCCTAGAATGCTACTACAGCCCCCCCCTCAGAAAAGGAAAAAGAAAGAAAAAAAAAAAAAAAAAACCCAACAAAAACGAATTGTCCCCTTCACCCCACTAGACCGCCCCCAAAGCTACCTAAAATATCAGTAGTAAATAAAAGTCCAAACGAAGAAGACGCATTTGAACTCAGGAGCCAAGTGGAAGAAATATGTCAATATTGGTCAGGATGTCTTTAATTCCAATTTAAAATGCTGAATTTTACAAAATGTTATGCTGTATTTTGTTTGTAAAATAATGCTTAAACTATGCGTTTTAAATGTAAAGGCACGCTTACTCTACTGTAAAGCCAATTTGATATTAAGCCTATCCACATGTCAGCGAACAAGGCAGAATGTTTTTAAATATCTTCTATCGAATAATTTAAAAATTCGTAAAGAAAGCCCTAACAGTAGTTTAGAAGAAAAAGCCTAGAACGCCTAATGCTACCACAGAGCTCTAATTCCTGAAGCCTGCTAGGTCCCCAACTGTAGGATGAAATGAAAAAAAAAAAAAAAAAAAAAAAAAAAATGAAAAACCCTTGGAAAAGTCCCAATACAGCAAAAAAGTGTAAGTCAGTATTAGTGAGTCATAAGAAAATACCTTAATGTTGGACTTTAACTAAGTTAAAACTTAAAACAAATCCCCCCCCTTTTATTTATTTATTTTTATGTTTTTATTTTTTATTTTCATTTTATTTAATTTTAAAAAAAAAAAAAAAAAAAAAAAATTTTTTTTTTTTTGTTTTTTTTTTAAATGTTCCTTTATTTTATTATGTACACATGGGAAGCAGCATGATGTACGTTAAGGTATTTGAATAAACCAATGGACGACCAAAGTCAATACCGAAATGGGTCCTGGACGTGAGTTTGACGACTTTTCGCTCAGGATCGACAGTTCGATCGGGGAACTACTGCTGCTCCTCTATAAGAGTGGCTTCTATAGAAGAGAATAAAACAGCCATCGAAAGATAACCATGACCCACACTCAAACCACTTACACAAACCGCATCGCTCTTCGCGCGGGTAAAAAAGGGGCGCGTCCTGCTGAGGTTGGAGCCCTGGCCTCGGTGTTCGAAAAATCAGCTACAGAGCTCAAACAATCAAAACTACTAAAATGCAAGCAAACACTACAAATAGCCACATTTAACGTAAGAACCTTAAATAGAATAGGACAACTCCCAGAGCTAATTGCATCGGCCGAAGAACATAATATAGAAATAATTTGCATACAAGAACACAGATACACGCACACAGAAGATATCAAATATCACGAAACTGGCAATGGATGGTCGCTCGCCACTGTATCCGCATGGAAAAACTCTGTCAACGCCGCAGTAGGAGGGGTAGGATTGCTTATAGGACCTAGAGCACTAAAAACCGCTTAATAGCATAGAGAAAATACGACCTAGGATGATGGTAGCTACATTTAACGGAAACCCCAGAGCAACAATCGTCTCATGCTACAGCCCCACCAATGTTAGTGAAGAAAATGAAATAGTCACCTTCTACGATGAGTTATCCTCATTAGTGCGTAGCATCCCGAAACACAACATGTTAGTCATTGGCGGAGACATGAATGCACAAATAGGGAAAAACGGAAACAACAAATACAGCCTCCACAACACGTCAAATAGAAATGGGCAACATCTAACAGATTTCATGATAGAAAATAGATTAGCATGCCTCAATACAAACTACCAAAAAAGAGAGGGCAAACTATGGACATACACGTACGCAAACAATACTAAAGCTCAGATAGACTACGTCCTTATAAACAAGAAATGGAAGAATAGTGCATTGAATTGCGAGGCATACTCCTCTTTTGAGGGTGTGTCCACCGATCACCGAATAGTCACAGCGAAAATACGGTTAAGCCTACGAAAAAACGCCAAACGAACAGTGACCACCAAACACTATGACTGGGCCCTATTAAACAACAAAGATGTCAGAGATAAATACGTATTAGAATTGAGAAACAGATTCGAAACACTACAAGAAAAGACGGAAAAAAGTACACCAAACGACGAATACGAAAATTTCGTCAATGCACACCTTGAGGCAGCAGCAAAATACATTCCAACAAAAATTAAAACTAAATATAGAGTCCCATGGGAAACCTTAGCGGTGAGAGAAAAACGTGCACTAGTGAAAACAGCCTCCAAAAACTATCGAAAAAACCCAACAAACACAAATGCCTTAAAACTAAAAACGGCACAAAATCAATTAGCAGGCATATATATAAAGGAACAGACAGAATACATTCAAAATCAGATAGATAAGATCAGAGACTCGGTAGAAGATAGACAATCTAGAATTGCCTGGCAAACAATAAACGAAGTGAGCAGAAGAAAGAGCACAGCCAAAGCTAAACTTAAAGCAGCAAACCAACAAGAAAGAATAAAACTGTGGAAACAGCACTTCGAAAACTTACTTGGAAACCCACCAAAAATAACACATGAACCAATCACCAGAATAATTAGCAAACAATTAGACATTAAACTTGGACCGTTCACACAAGGAGAACTCGACTCGGTTCTCAGAAAAATTAAAAATAGGAAAGCTGCAGGACTGGACGAAATTCCCCCGGAAGTATGGAAGACCAGACAATTCGACGACATACTGCTCCGACACTGCAACGCAGTATACAATCAAAATCCGATAGATAGATGGACGAAGGGATGCATACTCCCCTTCCCTAAAAAGGGGGACCTCGGATTAGCCAAAAACTACCGAGGCATAACACTTACATCCATAGCTGCCAAAATCTACAATGCCCTACTACGAAACCGCATAGAACCCAAAATCGACAACATAGAAAAAACCAAAATGGCTTCCGAAGAAATAGATCTACGACCTCACAAATACTAACCATCCGCAGAATCCTTGAAGGTGTACGGGCAAAGAACCTACAAGCGACATTAATATTTGTCGACTTTACCAAGGCTTTCGACTCCATTCACAGAGGAAAGATGGAACAAATCCTACTAGCGTACGGCATACCTAAAGAAACCGTAGCGGCAATAACGATTCTCTATAGAAACACTAAAGTAAAAGTACGATCACCAGATGGAGACACAGAATACTTCGACATTGTAGCAGGAGTACTACAAGGGGACACGCTGGCTCCGTATCTCTTTATCATTTGTCTAGACTACGTACTTAGAACATCGATTGACAAAATCAAAGAGAATGGCTTCGAACTGACGAAGAAAAGAAGCAGAAGATATCCCGCAACAACAATTACCGACGCCGACTACGCCGATGACATAGCGATACTGGCAAATACACCTGACCAAGCCGAAACACTTCTGCATAGCCTGGAACGAGCAGCAGCAAGCATAGGCCTCCATGTTAATGCACACAAAACGGAATATATGTGCTATAACCAAACGGGGGACATCTCCACTCTAGAAGGAACCCCTCTTAAAGTAGTAGACAAATTCACGTACCTAGGAAGCAGCGTCGAATCAACCGAAAAGGACATCGAAACGAGGTTAACGAAAGCATGGACAGCTATCAATAGGCTATCGACTATATGGAAATCAGACCTAACCGATAAAATGAAACGCAGTTTCTTCCAGGCAGCGGTCACATCGATACTGCTATATGGATGCACTACATGGACGCTAACAAAACGGCTCGAGAAGAAACTAGATGGCAATTACACAAGAATGCTGCGTGCAATCCTCAACAAGTCCTGGCAGCGGCACCCCACGAGACACCAACTGTACGGCCACCTGCCCCCTATCACGAAATCTATTCAAGTTAGGCGAGCCAGACATGCTGGACATTGCTGGAGAAGCAGAGATGAACTCATAAGAGATGTACTCTTATGGATCCCCACACACGGCCGCGCAAGGGCAGGACGACCAGCTCGAACGTACATTCAGCAGCTGTGTGAGGATACAGGATGTTGTCCTGAAGACCTGCCTAGGGCGATGAACGATAGGGAGGAGTGGCGAGAGAGGGTCAGGGATATCCGTGCTGCCAGCACGATATGATGATGATGATGATATATATATTGTAACAGTGTTGGTTGTTACTTATATATATATATATATATATATATATATATATATATACCTATGGGTTTGATAGTACAACTACTATTCTTCTATAAGCTTGGGTTTGGCATTAAATAACCCACAATGTTTGATATGACATTAGATTAAGAAACCAAACCGAATTATAATAAAACGAATCAGTCAAATGTAAAATTACTTTTATCTCCAAAAAGTGAATTAATTACTTCAGAAAATGAAATCTCCTGTTTTCCATCGAATTTTATGTTTTGTTTTGTCATTTTTGTTGGTTTCATTTTGTTATTGAAAGATTATATTTCATATATATATATATATCAAAGAAAGAAAACTAAACGGATAGATATTATGCCATTATAAATTCATTTTGACGAATCGCAAAATGCGGTACGCCTCTTACGATGGCTTAAATAGAATAAAAAGCAAAATATACAAATATAGTTTATCCGGGGAAAAAAATTTAAACAATTTTTTAAATTAAAATTATGATTAAAATAATAAAGATTTTAAAAAATAATAATAATTATAATAAAAATAAATTACACACACACACACACACACGCACACACATATATATATATATATATGTGTGTGTGTATTTACCCAACCCCTCCGCTCGGGTAGGATATGACACAAGGTCAATTTTTAAGCGGAGTTTAACAGGTTTGAATTCAGAGTTTTCCTTCTCCTAGACTAGTTGCCTCACCAAGGCTGAAGAAACCAGTCTGTCCTACTATTTACCCATAGCTGGGGGGGGGAGAATAATTGGATTCATACCTTTCCCAAGGGTATTAGTGCTTTGTGAAATGCAATCAGTCTCGTCCAGTATATATGTATATATATATATATATATATAATGTTGAGGTATATGTGTTGTTATAACTTCAGCAAATTAAAAAATGGGAATCGACAATGATTTTTATCAAATTGGTATTTATAGTTTAAATTCCAATGATTACTCTTAATGTACTCGATGGAATTTCCGCTGGTGCAACAAGTATACAACGGAAATCCTTTCAAGCTGCAGCCGTGTCAATACTACTGTATGATTCCACTACTTTAATGAAACGCTCGGAGAAAAAGCGAGATAGGAACTGCATAAGAATGCTGCGCGCTGTTTTAAAAAAATCCTGAAAGTAGCGCCCTCAAAACAGCTGTATGGCCACTTACCTCTCATCTCACAAAACATCTAAGTAGTAATTTACGAAGCTTTTTGCTTCGATGAGGTAGAAGGTCGAATAAATGGGGCACCCGATGAAATTCGAACTCACTCGTGAAGGTTTGTTTATCTCAACAGCTAACCATTACACCAAACGAGGTTCCTATTTAAGTCAGACGAGCAAAACATGCTGGTCACTGCTGGTGAAGTAAGGACCGACTCATAAATGATGTTATCCTAAGGACTCCCTCACGTGGACACACCAGTGTTAGCCGACCACCAAAAACTTACATTCATCGACTCGTGGTGTAATGGTTATCGTCATTGGAAACTGACACGATGACCCGAGTTCAAATCCTGGGCGAGGTTTATTGCATTTCACATAGCACTAATATTTTTGGGAATCCAACTATTTTCTCTCCAGCTATGGGTAACTAGTAGGGCCGACTGGGCTCTTAGCCTCCTACGGCAACCAGTCTTGGAGAAGGAAAACTCTGAATTCAAACCTGTTAAACTCCGCTTTAAAATAACCTTGAGTCATATCCTGCTCTTGCAGAGAGGTTGGGTAAATACATACATTCATCAGCTCAGTGCGGACTCTAGATAGCGTCAAGAAGACTTGCTGAGAGTGATAGCTGATCACGACGAATAGAGAGAGAGAGAGAGAGAGAGAGAGTAAAAAAACCGCGCTGGCAGTACTCCTTGACGATGATGATAATGCTGATGATGATATCTAGTTTTGTGGCTCTGACTGTTTTCACATAGAACGCAGATATTAGGCACATGAAACGATCCAAATGTGGTTTAGCAGTAAATGAACAAATAAAAGATATGACACACATTTTTTTTTCTTGCAACGCTGAAATTTTGGCTTGAAAAATATTCCTTAAACAAACTAGATTTAATCATCTGAATTAATGATATAATCATTTTTCAGGCCATGCAGCAGAAATAATTATGGAATAACCCAATATTACAGGGAAAAAATTATGGAATTCAAAGACAAAAATTCGAATTAATATAGTTGCCCACCTCGAGATTTTACGACAGCCTTAATTTTTTCAGGTTTGTATTTTATTAATTTAAAGCAATATTCTTTTAAAAAAGGGTTCTAAATTTCCCAATGGCGTTTAATAAACCTTCTTAATTGAATGGAGCCTTCTCATGTACGATTTTTTGAAATTTTCACCATAAATTGGATTTATATCCTAACTGTTTGTTGGCAATGTCATTGATTTCATGTACCTTTCCTGTTCCAACTTTCCCGAATGTCATTTCTTTTTTGGTGGATAGAGCTTTCCGATAAACTATTGTTGTACAGCCACATATGCAGATTCATGCAGAACACAACGACACAATGAAGACGCAATGAAGACGAGCGACAGTCTTTTAGAAAAATACACCTCTCACTTTATTTGAAAGGGTTCGAAAAGGGTTACTCAAGGTTTTACTGTGAGAGGGAGTTGGAGACCGAACATAACTGCAATATATTGACCCTCACTCTATTGGCCATAACCATGTTTCTTTCCCGTTCTCTTGGGCTGCTCAACCGGGGACCTGAGGGCCCACTCTGCTGGGTGCTATTCTCTCTACCGCATCTTCTCACCAACTGGTCTGGTCTCCAAACTAACTGACTTCCTGTCTTCACCGAGTTATATAATAGTTCAATCGCCCACTCAATATCTCCCCATAACTGGCCATCGGAAATGTGTCACTTCTGCTGTCTTTGGAATGGCATGTTTGATTGTCATCGAGCGGAAATAACTGTCATGCAGTTCACAGGTCACTCTCTTCCGGTGCATCAGTCTATGACTGTACCGCGGGATTTTACCTTGTTCCATATTGTCAGCCAAGCCCGCCTACGCCAATGGAATATGCAACTTCCGCGTCTTTGGAATGACATGTCTGACCGGGTCGAAGGTCAATATACAACACTATTCTTTTTAGAATTTCCGTCATAAATTTTCAATTGGATTCAGATCCGAACTGTTCTCTAGCTATGTAATTGATTTTATATCCCTTTCCGAAAGAAAAGCTTTAATTTCCTTTGCTCTGTGACAAGGTGCATTATCTTCCTGAAAAATCACCAAACTAATTTTTTATCGATGAAGTAAGGATGATACTTCATTGCGATCCAAGTTGTATGTAACGATCCATTTAGTGCGAGTATTGTGTCAGTCTCTGTAATTATTTATTTCACTTGCGTCTGTGTCAGATGAGCAACGAACTTTAAGCTATTTGCTAAAGATTGCTAAAAAAATACTATTCAGTAATGTATTTATTTTTATCAATTCATTTCAACACATCTAATCTAACTCGTTTTTTAAATGAAAATCGCTTTCGGCAGTCTAATCTTTATTCATTAATTTATTGGTTCAGTTACGTTGCCTTCGTGAGTTATTTAATTCCAAATCTATTGAAGTAGGACAGTTGAGATAGTATTTAACCCATAGCTGGGAGAATAAGGGAGGGGTTCATTACCTTTTCGAAAGTCAAGGTAATAGCACGACTGAAGTTCGAACTCGCTTACCACGATGTCAGTCCAACACGTGAGCCACTACTTCATGAGGGACTTCCCACTTCTTTATTCAGTGTTTTAATGTCAGCGTTCGATCCCATTAGAAAAAGGTAATATTTCGAATACTGGTTTTCAAATGAAGTAATCCTTTCACAATTACAAGATTAGCGTGGAATAAAAATTCTTATATTTATCTATCTATGGGCAAGCTTATCTCTCCCAGATAGATTCTTTCTTTCTTTCTTTCTTTCTATCTATCTCACTCAATTCATATCCATTTATCTGACTCTATTCATATCTATCTATCTATCTATCTATCTATCTCTGTCTCTTCTGATCAAACTCTTTTCATATTCATCTATTTCCTTGTATTCCCATCTATCTATCTATCTATCTATCTATCTTATTCCATTCATATCTTGCAATCCCTTCGTCAGTTTATATATTTGATAATATGAACTAAGATTAAAAGAGGAATTCCTTGTCACGGTCCCTTGATTAATCTTATAAATCACGGGAAACTTCTCCATCATTTGCTTTTCTTGCGTTTTTTGTTTGTTTGTTGTTTGTTTGTTTTTTTAATAAATGTGTTGTGTGATATTAACGAATATTTTTTTTCCATTTGTCATCGTAGTAAATTATAGACATCAACGTTGAATAAATGTTTTAGTCTCTAATTTCGAGCAGAATCAGTATCATGTCATAGGTTGTTCAGATGAAAAATCGGTCGCTATATAAACTACTACTCTTTTCTGCTCGCTTTTTTTTCCTTTGCTGTCAAAAATAGACCCTCTGCCCTCTCCTTACACATTGTGCAAGGCTGTAGAATCGATCGGCCAGAAACAGAAGTAACACAAAGATTAAGATCAATAGAATGATCAAATTTTGGAATAATAATAATAATAATAATAATAATAATAATAATAATAATAATAATAATAATAATAATAATAATCCCGGCCAGAAGACTAGACCTCATAATAATCAACAAAAAAAAGAAAATTTGTAAAATTGTCGACTTTGCTGTCCCGGCGGATCACAGAATGAATCTGAAGGAACGTGAAAAGAAAGATAAGTACCTCGACCTTGCTAGAGAATTGAAAAAGCTGTGGAACATGAAAGTAACGATTGTGCCAATTGTGACTGGTGCGTTAGACACGATAACTAAAGGATTATTAAAAGGCCTGGAGGACTTGGAAGTTGGCGGACGGGTAGAGACTATCCAAACGACAGCATTGCTAAGAACGGCCAGAATCCTGAGACGAGTCCTGGAGACTTGAGGAGACTTGCTGTCACTCAAACTCCAGTGTAAAACCATCAGTTAACGCTGATGTGAAAAACTCTAAGAGAGTATATAATAATAATAATAATAAAATCAACAAAAAAGAGAAAATTTGCAAAATTGTCGACTTTGCTGTCCCGGCTGACCACCAAATAAAACTGAAAGAATGTGAAAAGAAGGATAAGGACCTCGACATTGCTAGGGAATTGGAAAAACTATTGCGATCGGTGCTTTTGGTACAGTAACTAAAGGGTTACTAAAGGGACTGAAGGACTTGAAAGTTAATGGACGAGTGGAGACCATCCAAACTACAGTATTATTGAGAACGATCAGAATACTGAGAAGAGTCCTGAAAACTTGAGGAGACTTGCTGTCACTCAAACTCCAGTGAAAGAGCATTAGCTAACGCTGATGTGAAAAACTCTAATAAGTAAATAATAATAATAATAATAATAATAATGAGGATAATAATAATAATAATAATAATAATAATAATAATAATGATAATAATAATAATAATGAATCTTCTCAAAATTACAAAAGTTGTCTTTACAGTATTGAACAGATTGTCCGAAATGTTGTAAAGAAAAATCTAAAATGCGATCAAAAGTCCGGAAAACCATTTGGAATGATAATGAGTCTTCCCAAAATTACAGAAGGTGCAGAAAGGCATGAATCCTCCTCTTCTTCCTCCAGCAATAGATTATTTCGCCTTGGTAAGGCGACCAATCTAGGAGAAGGAAATCTCTGAATTTAAACATCTGTACTCCGCTTAAAAATTGATCTTGTTTCACATCCTGTTCGTAACGGAGGAGTTTGGTAAACACATAAATGTGGCTGGAATAAAGCATAATATACAATCTTATTGTAGAAATATACAAGGTGTTTTAAAAAACGTGTGAACATTTCTATGAGAGTTCTTATATAATAGGAGTCTCCTTGGCGTAGTGGCTAATGTTCTGGACTGTGACATCGTAGTAAACGAGTTCGAACTCCAGTCATGCAATTAAATTCACTTTTGAATTAATACCCTAGTCAAAGATATGGACCTCCTCATCAACAACCCCAGCTAGGGTTATACAATACCATTACTATTCTTCTGCATGGATAGTTTGGGTATTTGATAACCCTCGAAGGTTATTATGGCATTAAATAAAGAAACCAAACCAATTCTTTATGATTTTAAAGTCTCCACCTGTTCACCACCCCTATCAACACATTACTGGAATCTTTTCTAGTTGATCTCTGTGATATCAGTTCCGTTTTTTAAATAAAAATGAGTAAAGTTAGCAACCTTAGTCGAGGATGACCCTAATGCTCCCTTTTCAATATCTATCACACCGAGGTGTAGGAAAGGGCACTACTCCATTCCTTGGAGTGTTCCACTTTACCCTTGATCCTTACCTTATAATGCTGAGTGTTAAGCAAAGGGGCATCGAGTACCATTTTTTGAGTCTTTGGTATGACTCAACCTGAGATTGAACCCCGGTCTCCCAGACTATTGGTGCACACTCTACCCACTAGTCCAATGGCCTGTTTACTCCAATAGAAATATTAAAATTTTTAATCACCTCAGGGAGATCCCAAGAATGTTTATGACAGGGGTGGTGAACAGGTGGAGACCGTTTGAAATTATATCATAAGGGGTACATCCATTAGGGTGTTTACATCTTTTTGAATCACGCTGTAAATAACAGATAATAATCTATTTGTAAACACGAAATTATGCAAATAATAATATTCTTTTTTCTTTAAGGGCATATCAACCTTGGTGGGTTATTTAATGACAAACCCATCCTTGTAGAACAGTAATCGTACTATTTAACCCATAGTTGGAGGGGTAATGGAGAGGTTCATACCTTTCCTAATGGCATTAGTCCGAAATAGAACCTGGAGTTCGAACTCTCTTACTACGTGGTCTTAGTCCGACACGTTAGCCACTACGCCACGAGGACTCCAACTTGAAATTAGTTGCACGTTTACAAATATTCACAGCAATCAAAGATGATGACCTAAACCTAAATCCCCGTCAGAGGATTGAGATCGTTGAAGGAAGCGAGAAATAGGCTAACCATTTTTTTCCCCGTTGTTATTGCATTAAACACCCTTTTCGGCTGGTATTCACTTTGTTATTTGCAGGGTGGGGGTAATTTCAGGTTCTTATACTAAGTCAATGAAACTTTTGCCCGAACGTCGTCCAGGACTATCACAGTCGATAGCACTTTGATACCTCATAAAAAATATGGCATTCGGTATGTCTTATGCGCTGTAAAATGGCCACTCCTTGCAAATTAGAAGAAATACGATGGCTACTTTTCTTTCTTTTTTTAAACCAAAGTAGGTTTGTTTGTTTGTTGATTTTAATGGCATATCGACCTTCTTGAGTTATTTAATACGAAATCCATACTTCTTGAAGAATAGTAGTGGTACTATTTAACCCATAGCTGACAGGATAATGGGGTTCATACCTTTCCCAAGCGTATTTATCCAAAAGTGAACGTAATAGTGCGACTGGAGTTCGAACTCGCGTACTACGATTCCACAATCCAACGAAGACGCCCCCGCCAGAAACTATGAGAGACATGTATGAACGTAAGTAAACGAATAGGCCCGTAGCCTAATACTAACAAAAGTATCTATTTCCCACAAAAAACATTTAATTTTCAACATAGTCTCTTCCTTGTCACTGTACTTTGCCCAATACTTCTCCATGCATCAAACATTAAGCAGTGAAAATTTACGATAAAAATTAAGTAATATCCACCTCAGAGTCCGAACTAATTGAGTCACGCTCGTTTGTTTGTTTGTTTGTTTGTTTGCTTGTTTGGTTGGTTGGTTGGTTTTAAACCATGTCAATCCTTGTTGGGTTATTTAAAGTCAAAGTTAGGCTTTTTAAAGCTGTTGAAAATTAGATATTTTTTGCGGGAAATAGATACTTTTGTTAGTGTTTGATTCCAAGTAGATAATAACTATTTGTACAGATTTTTAGCTATTAACATCGACTCTTAACCCTAATAATTTGTACACAGTTATAGGGTTTCAAATATTCCTGTCGAACACAAATAATTTGTACACGGTTATATGGTTTCAAGTATTCCTCTCTGATATAATTTATTTGTACAGTTCACTTCGCTTATGAGATTGTTTTTACTTTCCCAGTTGTGCCAAACAAGTCTTGCCCGTCATACTTCGATGGTTTGTGAGATGGGAGGTTAGTGGCCAAACTATTGGGGTTTTGTTGGATGATGCTTCCAGGAGTTGTTTAAAATCGTATGCAGCACCTTTTGCGCATTTCTCATTAAACTTTTTCTCAAAGGGTTTCGTTAAAGTCCAAGTGGTGCGGCTATATATTTGTACTGACATGGCTACAGTACGACTGGCCAATTTAGTTTATCTAAAATCCATACACAGATTTAAATAAATGTACTCCTTGAGTCAGTATATTTTTTTCGGTTAACTTAAAAGAATATGCTAAAAAATAATAATGAAATACAAAAGGCTTCTTTTTTTTCGTATTAGGTTTGTTAGATTTAGAGAAAATAATATCTAATGATAGTTGATTTTGAGTTTTTAAGTGCGAAAGAAAATGGCGTAAGAGAGGAAAAGATCGTTGATGGAAAAGCGAGAAAATGTCGATGTCAGTGAAAGAGAGAAGAATGAAAACAAAGGAAATTAGTAAATGAATGAAAATTCGGAATTCATAAATCAAAGGAAATAACAAGAAAGAAAGAAAGAAAGAAAGAAAGAAAGAAAGAAAGAATGCATGTTTTAAGCGGACGAAAAAGAAGAAGACAAATGAGTAAAAGAAAAGATTGATTCGGAAAGAAAGAAAGACAAAAAGAAAATATGACTACAATTAGAAAGAACTAGAAATAATAAGGAAAGAAAGAAAGAAAGAAAGAAAGAAAGAAAGATGACCATTTAGTAAATAACTAATATAATGAGAACATCCGATGGAGAATGTTGGAAGCAACGCTGATGCAGAAAAAAAAGGAGAAAAACAGACATTCAGGTGATACGCTTGAAAGAAATGAATCGAAAGAGATTCGATGAGATAAAATGTTAAAAAATAGCCCGAAATAATGAACGAAAGAAAGAACAAAGCTGATTTTGAACAAAATATTTTTTTATTTGTAAAGAAATGCCAGTCGTCACATGGATTTAAAATGGCGGTTCCATTTAACGACGTCTCATTATAATCACAAAATTCAATTAACTTTGCCCAGGAAACTCACGAGCAAAACAACAACACTAAGAAAAGCAATCTTGGTTCTCCGCCCTGTCAGTTTAGCTGAAGAGTAAACAAACAATTGTACTAAAAATAAAACTTGTTTTCTCCGTAGTAATTACTTAATTATTCAAGAAATAAAAAAGTCGTTACCTCTTCATTTTTAATCCACAAAGAAGAAATAAATAAAATCTCGGAACTACGGCTATTTTGTTCGGTAAAGCTATTTGAAATATTTATTTAACTCGCTGAAATCCTCGTCTACATCGCTTAAAATGTGTTACGAGGGTATCATGAATTTTAGCCAACTATGTGTAAAGAATTCGTAACAAAATATAGCTTACTAGCTAGATATTGGTTTGTTGGTTATTCAATGCTAAATCTATCTTTGTACATATAAACAGTTCTTTTTTCTTTTTAATTCAGTTTAGCACAAGTACGCAGTTTATATGTCAAAACAATTCTATTTCACACAATTCACTTGAGCATAAGTGCGCAGTTTAAATGTCAAAACAGCCCTATCTCAAACAATTCAGTTTAGTACCAGCACAGTTTAGTTCTATTTGACCCATTGATAGGAACCTATCAGGTGCTACCACTCCGAGACAGAGTGAACCTGGGAGCGATGGCAGTAAAGGGGTACTTTGCTTTCTCCAAGCTCCAGCATTACTGACGCCTCATCATCAGATTGTTTAGTGCCACATCCAGGACACTCGTTGGGGGAGTCTTACACCTCTGCAGAGAAGCGGTGGATGTATTCTACAGCTCCGGTGAACTAGGCAAAATAGATAGATAGATAGATAGATAGATAGATAGATAACATAATTTCCAAACGAGCCAGAGCTCATTTCTTTGCACACTCTTATATCAATCATTTGTTTGTTCTCAGTTAAATAGGAGGTGCCCGTGGTGTAATGGTTATCGTCGTGGGAAATGGACACGGCGACACGAGTTCAAATCCTTGTTGAGACTGATTGCATTTCACGTAGCACTAATACCCTTGGGAAAGATATGAATCCAATTATCCTCCCTATGGTATGAGGACAGACTGAATTCTTCAGCCTTGGTGAGGCAACTAGTCTAGGAGAAGGAAAACTGTGAATTCAAACCTGTTAAACTCCGCTTAAAAATTGACCTCGTGTCATATCCTGCCCGAGCGGAGGGGTTGGTAAATAGGGTTAAATGGTTTCATGTATAGTAAATGATTAAACAGTTCTGTTTGACCCACGGATGGGAGTTGTATTCAGAGAAGAACAGACAACAACTCTTACGTATAAAAATATTATCTACTTCTTTTCTTTTACTTTTATTATGAAATGTACGAAATAGTGGAGTAAAGGAGAGAGTCGAGGACAGCTAAGTTTGCATTCACACAGAGGCGACGGTGCGGTTTGGAGCAGAAAGAAACTTAAATTTTTGCTTGGCGCGTAATTTAATTTGACCGTTAGAGTCGCCGAACATTTTCACCCAATCAGGATGACTTGTCCTATTCAGCCCGAACCATATTTCCTATCAGCAGCAAAAATTGAAGAAAGCCCGCGAATCTCTCTCTCTCTCTCTCTCTCTCTCTGAGAAATCCCCAAAGGGAACGGACGTCTATTCGTCTGTTCCCGAATTATAGTAGCCTCATCAACCATTATGAAGAGAGCCATCTAGTTTATGGATCCCTTGGGTCTATTCTTCTAGACCAAGGGATTCGAGTTAAAAACAAATTAGATGATACACTCTAACAACTTCCTACCTTCTTTCTTCACTACGAGACTCGCAGCATACCAGCGTAAAACTCTTTACTTCATGCTGCCATTAAACCTTCCTTTAAAACCTAACGACGTCTTCGTACTTCTCCACCAACTTTATTTTCCATCAACATTTAGCGAGGGGATAACTACCAACGAAATTCCAACTCAACCAAAGTAATACCAACAAAACCAACTTAAACCTTAAACCAAAAAAAAAAAACCCAATAATAATAATAATGTTATGAGAATACGCAACCACATATAAAAACAAACTAAATATACCACTGCAAAAATGGAAATTAAACCTAAAAACACAATATAACCTCCTGCAGGTTTTTCTGTGAAACCTCTCTGCCTTTCTACTTTGTTCTGCTTTTGCGAGATTGGTACAGGGCTGACCCAAAACATCTAATCATCTCAGCTTCTATTGTTTTTTCGACTTTATGCCCTTCGTAAGGTACTCCTGGGATCATTCCCGCTTTCGACTTTAGCGAGTCTGTTTCTTCAGTCTTCTCTGCTTCGTGCATCTGGCATTATCTCAAGGCACTCATTCAATCATCTTAGATTCTCCACACTTTCGCGAGACTCATCCACCTCAGGCCTTTCTCTACTTCTTAACTCTGAGCCGTCTGCCACAAGACCTGCGCCCAAAGTGGTGTGACGTCTACCGACTTTTCTGCTGGCTCTATCGTTCCCCCTCCCACCTCGCAGTCAAAAATCTTCAATCGTTATATAATTTCCCGGATGTCTATGAAATCCCCGTGGTCACACTTCCTTCCGGTATGCCACCCACCCAATTCACTTTGCATTTCCGCTGTGTTTTGTTTACTTTAAGACATAGGTGCATATCAAAACAGGATATGCACGTAACTTATGCGCCCTGTCAAAGGCATCTTCCTGTCAATCCAACATGGGACCCAAACAAGTACTACCAATCCGGGTCCAAGAAGACCTTGGTGTAACGACAAAGAAGGGGTATTTCACATTCCTGTAAGTCCCAAAACTAGAGCTTCGCTAACAGATATTTTATTGTCAGGATACACATTGGAGGTGTCTTACCCAGCTGCATAAATGCAGATGGTATATTTTACAGTCCCAGCCGACTGGGCTAAGATGGATAGATCGATAGATATGAACAGACTGAGATAGATAGATAGATCGGTAGATAGATTTCAATGATAATTTCTTGTATTAAGTATATTTTCAAGTCAAATTTGTTTTTGTTTTGTTGTATTAATTTATTTATTTTGCTTGCTTGTTGGTTTTTGTTATAGAATTTTAAACTGTTCCACTAAAAGGTATTGAGGTAATTATTTATGAATATATATATTTGTGTATGTGTGTGTGTGTGTGTGTGTGCAAAATTTCATATATATATATATATATATATATATATGTATATATATACGTGGGGCATACAATAAGTTTCCAGACTTTTTTCGTATGGGCATTTAAAATAGTCGTAGACTCAGTATGTTATTGCTATACATCTAATGAAGTTACTGACCAATTTTTATGAATTCAGATTCAAAGGAACAGCTACAGCAGCAATTGGAATACATCCTACTAAAACCTGATTGTCACAGCTGGTGAATTTCAAAAATGCAATCTGACACTTTAGAAGAACGATATGCAATAAAATTCTGTTATATACTTAGAAAAAATGCCACAGAAACATGGAATGCTTCAGACTGCTTTTCGACCATTTTGCGTGAATCGATCATCAGTTTTTGAGTGGCATAAGAGATTCAAGGAAGACAGGGAGTCTGTGAAGGATGATGAGGGGTGTGGGAGGAGTAAGGAAGTCAGAACACCAGAGTTGATTGGTCAAAGGGTTAGAGTTAGGGTTCGGGTTACTATATTGAGGTTTTAAGGGAGTTCAGCAAGAGATTCCGTCGGAGAAGGCCAGAACTCTTCAAATCGGGTCAGTGGCATTTCCACGAGGACAATACACCAGTCCACAACTCCATCCTTGTCACAGACTATTTGACCAAGATGAGTATCAAGACAGTTCCTCAGCTTCCCTGTAGTCCAGACCTTGCTCCCTGTGACTTTTGGTTATTCCCTAAGCTCAGAGGCTGTCGTTATAAGACAATTGAGGAGATGAAAGAGGCTGTGACGAAGGTCATTGACACGCTTACACAAGAGGACTTCCATCGGGCCTTGAAGAAGTTGTTGGAACAGTACAACAAGTGCGTTGCAGCCGGAGGAGATTACTTCGAAGGGGAGTAGAGTTTCATGTGTGTACTATGAATAAAAGTGCCCATACGAAAAAAGTCTGGAAACTTATCGTATGCACCTCATATATATACGTAAGAAATTTCAATTATAGAATATATTTATATGAGAAAAATTTAAGTCAAAACAAAAACAATGTAAAATAAGATCACTCACGACTCTGAGTTTCACGCCTATGATCTTCAGGACAGCCGATATCTAAATTTATCTAGATTTTATATACGAGGTTATTTCAATAAATAAGATGAGTTTTACAAAGAATTGGCAGTAGGAAGTATTATTCAGAGTTGGGCCCTTTTCAAGGAAATCAATAATGATGAATTCTTTCGTGTCTTACAAGAGTGTCAGCCTCACCTTCTTTACCAAAACTGTGCCCGGAACTTTTTTTTTACCGATGAGTATCTCTGTTTCAACTCCATGGACTGTTTTTTGACTCAGGTTCGTTGTGTTTAGTCCATTTATAAAGATTTTTTGACATGCTTTTCCGTACATATCGCACATTCTCCTGTAAATTTCATATTATTTGCACTTCTTAACCACTAAATATTTGATGACAGAACTCTTTTCGGGCATAGAGTACACTGTTTGAATTAGCACCATTTTGAATAAGCCCAAAACAAATATTATTTGAGAGATTAAAACATTTTTTACTGTAAATCAATTCCAAACAATGCAGAGTTTAAATTTAAGGAAAAGTTTCCCCTTATTTATTGATTGACCTTCGCGCGCATATATATATTAGGAAAAGTATAACCCTCTTAAATCCTCCAGCAATGGATTAAATAGTACCGCTACCGTTTTCTACATAGATGATTTGGGTATTAAATAACCGACGAAGGTTGATATGCGATTAAACAAAGAAACCAAACCAAACCATATATATATATATATATA
>OY757933.1:37462686-37475186 GCA_963585895.1 Sepioteuthis lessoniana | reverse complement strand
CATCATCTGATTACTATATAGATACAAACACACCCACCCACATATGCATGCATATATATATATATATAATGTGAATGAAAGAATAGACACGTAAGCGTAGATAAAAAAAAGTTTATAAATTTCTAATTTTATGTTAATATATATATGTGTGTGTGTGTGTGTGTGTGTGTGTGTGTGCACATATGTATATGTCCGTTATCAAACGCTGTTGATTCTATGTCTACACTATCTTAGCTTATATATATATATATATATATAGTACCCCTAAAAATACTTACAACGACATAGTTATAAATAGGATTAAACGAAATGATTGTATTCACAGACACCACCTGCTGGATTAGACACATAAGAAGTGATACACGACAGAAAGGCGACGATGGCCAATCGTCGCCGGAATTTCATGACTGGTTCATGGAAAAGAGGACGTCTTAATAGATGTCATTAGTGCACAATAAAAAAAAATACATAGTTTATAAAACGCTACAGTTCCAATTCTTTATTTCACCTTTTCTTTCTTTCTTTCTTTTCTTAGTTTTTGCTTCATTTTTTTTTTTCAAGACGCTTTTCTTCATTTTCTTTTCTTTTTTTTTAAAGACGCTTTTCTTCATTTTCTTCATTGTCCATTGAAAAGCTGAACTGGCTGGTGGAAGGAAGGAAGATAGTTAAAAGAATTGTATTAGGAATGTTGATTTTTTTTTTATTTTTTTAGTTACACCAACTCATTCAGAGACGGGCGGGAATTATTGCTTAAAAGTATAGACGTGTATAGACATGCATGCCTATGATACAGGGATAGTTCGACAGATAATGAGGAGACTGTGCTAAATAGATTCATTTGTTTAATGGCATATCAACCATCGTGGATTATTTAATGCCAAAGCCATGGACAGCAGTGATACTATTTAACCTAGACTTTGGGGCATTTCATACCTTCCCTAAGCGTATTAATCCGAAATAAAATGTGTGGGGGGAGTATGTAATTTGGTTTTTTCAGTAGATTGCTCTCTAAATTATTCCCACCACAAATACAACACAAAAACTTTACAATCGCGCAAAAGAAATGGAATAGAACACAACAAACAATAAATAACAAACAATTTAATATGCATATAACAGAATATGAAAAACAAAATACATGATGTGTAAATGGCCTTTTGGAAAATAAAGTTTGAAGAAGAAAATAAATTTGTTGAAAGATGTGTGTATGTTCATGTTATCAGAGTCCGTAAATAAGTCGTTCTTACTTACATTAAGTTTATAGCGGGTTTTATGATTGTGGCGACGGCGTGTCGCGTTGATGAAAGAAAGTTTGTCGGGTTTTCCTTTTGAATATAATTCTCAGCCATTTGAAGAGAGTTCATGAACTTTCGTTGAGGAAGGAAAGGAATTGGTTGGACATAGTATCGGCTACTGGCTTAGTGGCTTGTGTTCGTCTGTGTCTTCGTTTGTGTGTAAGCTTGTGTCTTGTGTGTCTGGCTTCCTAACTCTGTGTTATTTATATCCTACAGGTGGATCAAAGAATCGTCCTAAAATTTTTGCGCATAGACATTTATTGACCAATCAGATTTGTATTTTACTATTTTATTTTCGAGCCTAAATATTTTCTGTAGGTTCACTTCCGATCCTAATTTTCTAGAATGTTCTGTTCCATGTTTTTAGCTGATTGGTTGAAAAATATAGAAGTGTAATTTAAATGTTAATACGGGTTTGATCCTAAATTTCTAAAATGTTCTTAAGTATGTTTTTATTGCTTATTTTAAGACTAGAAAAAATGTGTATCCTATATACCCCCCCGCAGATTGATAAATATTGAAAGTATTTATTAGTATGTAATATAAGTCTTAAAATGTTTCGGCCAATGTACCTTTCTTCCAGATTTTGTGGTGATGTTTGTCGATGTGGAGGTTGGTTTGGATAATGGAGTTTTTGTAGGTGTAGGTTGTTCGGTCGTACTTTCCGTTATTGGTAAGTCCAAGTACGCCGGTTTTAGTCTGTCTATGGAGACAGTATCAAATTTGCCTTTTATGGCAAGCTTAAAATATTTGGGGTGTCGTTCAACTACCTGGAAAGGTCCGGAGTAAGTAGGACATAAAGGTTTTTTGACTGCATCATTTCGAATAAAAACGTATTTGCAGTCGTGAAGGTCTTTTGGTGTGTAAAGTTCTTTTGCTTGTGTTCTTGTGGGTGTGTAAACTAAATCGTTCATTTTCTGTTTAAAATTTTTGACAAATGTTGTAGTAGGTTGTAAGGAAATGTTTTTTTCACAAAATTGACCTGGCAATGATAAGGATGTTCCAAAAACCATTTCGGAAGCTGTACATCCCAGATCTTCTTTGATAACATTCCTTATTGATAATAAAACAAGAGGCAAATTATCAAACCATGTTTTGGAGTTGTTGTTAGCTGTTAAAGCTGTTTTAAGTTGTCTATGGAATCTTACAATTAATCCATTTGCGCAGGGGTGATATGCTGTTGTTTTTATATGTTTAACTCCCAATAACTTTGTAAACTCATCGAAAAGCGTTGATTGAAATTGGGAGCCTCTGTCTGTTGTTATTACTGAAGGACAACCAAAGACTGAGATCCATTCTCGAAATATGGTTTTAGAGATAGTCTCTGCTGATATATCTCTAAGTGGGACGGCAACAGGCCGTCTTGTAAATCTGTCAATGATGTTGAGTATATATTGACAGTCATTTGCTATTGGCAATGGTCCGACAATATCGATGTGTAGGTTTGTGAACCTACCATCTGGTTTTTTGAATTGTCCTGGAGGAGACTTTGTGTGTCTGTTTGTTTTGCTCTTCTGACAACTCAAGCAGGTTTGAGTCCAGTTTTTTATTTCAATGTGCATATTGGGCCAAACAAAACGATTGCTAATTAATTTTGTGGTTGCTCGGCGTCCAGGATGTGAAAGGTTGTGGAAATGTGTAAATAACCTTTTTCTAAGTGATGGTGGTATATAAGGTCTTGAGTGACCTGTTTTAACATCGCAAAGTATTTTTTTTGTTCCAAATGGGACAGGATATTCCTTCAGCTGTAGGGAAGTGTCCTTTAGTTTGTCTAATGTGGCATCTTTTCGTTGCTCATCTGCAATGAGCTCGAAGGTGAGATCTACCGAATCAATAGACTGTATTGTGGAGCGTGAGAGTGTGTCTGCCACAATATTGTCTGAGCCTTTTATGTATTGGATATCCGAGGTAAATTGCGAGATATAGTCCAATTGTCGAGTATCTCTGGGCGTATATATCTCGGTATTTACATGTAAGGCGTAAGTGAGTGGTTTGTGATCAGTGAAAACGGTGAAATCTCGTCCTTCGAGTAAGTGACGAAAGTGCCTTATTGACAAGTAAATTGCCAGTAACTCCCTTGAGAAGGTGCTGTATTTTCGCTGTGCGGTGCACAATTTCACTGAGAAAAAGGATATTGGTTTTTCCAAGCCATTTTGTTTTTGTTGTAAGACTGCTCCAATTGAGTCTCCTGAAGCGTTTGTTGTTAGAGAAAGTGTACTAGTGTTCTCATTAGAGATGTAGGAGAAATCTGCTAGTGCTTTTTTAGCATTGTGAAAAGCAGTTAAAGCTTCTCCTTCAATTTGAATTTTTGCGTTTTTATTTTTTTGTTGTTGCAACATGTTTGTGAGTGGGGTTAATATTGTGGAACAACCTGGAATAAATCTATGGTAGTAATTTACCAAACCGAGAAATCTCCGAAGTTGTCGCAGTGATGTTGGTTGTGGGAAATTTTGTATAGCTGTCACTTTTTCTGGGACAGGTGTGATTCCCTGTTCATCTATCGTATGGCCTAAGAAGTTTAATTTCGAGACAGCAAACTCACATTTGCTTAAGTTGATTTTCAAGCCGAAATGTGTTAGTCTCTCGAAAACTTGTAACAAGTGGTCTTGATGTTCTTTGGTGTCACAGCTAGCAATTAGGACATCGTCGATATAGGCAAACGGTAACCCTCTCAATACCTCGTCAATGAGTCTCTGGAAAGTTTGGGCGGCATTACGTAATCCAAATGGCATTCTGGTGAATTCGAAAAGTCCAAAAGGAGTTGTAATAGCTGTTTTTTTTATATCTTCCTCTGCTACTGGAATTTGGTAGTAAGCCTTAACCAAATCCAGTTTTGTGAAGATTTTGGTTCCTTGCAAGCCCATGGCGAAATCGTATAGATGTGGGATTGGATACCTATCAGGAACTGTTTTTGTGCTGAGGTTCCTGAAATCCCCACAAGGTCGCCATGCACCTGTTTCTGGCTTTTGAATCATATGTAGGGGTGAGGAGTATGGACTACTAGAAGGGCGTATGATTCCTAATTGTAACATGTGCTGAAATTCGTCTTTTGCTGCTTTATATTTCTCTGGATGTAGTCTGCGTGGTGATGCATGTGTGGGTGGTCCAGAGGTTGTGATATAATGTTTAGCTGTATGACGAACTTCATCAGAATGTTTAAAGGGCGTAGTGAGAGTTGGAAATTTAGTGATCAACTCTTGTAATCCATTCGTATCTGGTATTGCCGCACAAATTCCAGTTGACCGGTAGATTGAGGTGATTCCCTTAGCCGTCAGTTCGGTGTTGCAATCGACGAGAGATCGCGTTGCCATGTTCACAGAAACGTTAAAATGGGACAAAAAATCAGCTCCAAGAATCGGTGTTTTGACTTGGGCTATGGTGAAAATCCACGGAAAAGATCGACGTAAACCCAAATTGAGCGTTAGTGCTATCTCTCCGTAGGTTTCAATTCTTGATCCATTTGCCGCTTGCAGTGTGAATGAAGATGGTTGGTGTTTTTTCTTGGGATCCGGTGGAATAACGCTTATTTGTGCGCCGGTGTCGACTAAAAATAAATATCCGGTATTTTTGTCCCGAATGTAAAATAGACGACTTCCTTGTTTTAAACCACCAGCTAATGTCGTCTTTACTTGCTGCCGGCGTAACCGTTTCCCTGATTCTGTGTTGATGTAGGTGTGGTCGAATGGAAGTTGCATGGTTTTATGCACTTCCTTGCCTCACATCCAAATTTGAAATGATACCAACAGGTATCAAAGGTGCGTCGCCTTCTGGGAGGTGAGTTCGACCTATTTCGTCTTCTGTTCTGTGATGAGGTTCTGTCAGGACGGGAATGTTGGGATGCTTTGAGCTTCACCAAATTTTGGACTTGCAGGGATAAATTTTCCATGCCCTGTAGCAGCTCAGTTAACATGTCTGGCGTGGTTGTTTGTGATGTTGTGCTTGTTGGCGTTGGTGTATTCCTTGGTGTTGTGTCATTTGTTGAGTTGTATGATGTGGCGTAAACGTTCTGGTTTTGGTTATTTTCGTGTATTCTATCAGCTATTTCCGATACTCTCTCCAAGTCTAAATCTTCAGGAAGTGATGCGTGTATTTGTGTTGTATGAGTGTGGAGTTTGTCCGTCCATAGTTTTTTTAACACTGTCTCGGACATGGTGTTGCTTCCTAACAGAGATTTTATTTTCCTCAAGAGTTGTGAGGGTGTCATATGTCCAAGGCATATGGTCTAGCAAATCGACCACTTCTGCCGCCACGTCGGTGGGAAGTTTTTCCACGACGTATGCATACTTTGAGGTTTGCGATGTAATTTTTTAGCGCTAAAAAGTGCATTTAGGTGCGAAAACCATACTGGTATGTTAATTGGGTTGTAGCTGGGAATGCTGGTTGATATTGTTGCTGTTGTGGGTTCAATGTCGCCGTTTTCCATTCTTACGCGTTGTAATAATTTTTTGTGCTGTTTTTTTTAAATGAGAGCTGATTTTGTTTTTGTGTTTTTATGTGTGGTTGCGTGCTTTCACCCGTCGGAAGGTCACCAATTTGTAGGGGGGGAGTATGTAATTTGGTTATTTCAGTAGATTGCTCTCTAAATTATTCCCACCACAAATACAACACAAAAACTTTACAATCGCGCAAAAGAAATGGAATAGAACACAACAAACAATAAATAACAAACAATTTAATATGCATATAACAGAATATGAAAAACAAAATACATGATGTGTAAATGGCCTTTTGGAAAATAAAGTTTGAAGAAGAAAATAAATTTGTTGAAAGATGTGTGTATGTTCATGTTATCAGAGTCCGTAAATAAGTCGTTCTTACTTACATTAAGTTTATAGCGGGTTTTATGATTGTGGCGACGGCGTGTCGCGTTGATGAAAGAAAGTTTGTCGGGTTTTCCTTTTGAATATAATTCTCAGCCATTTGAAGAGAGTTCATGAACTTTCGTTGAGGAAGGAAAGGAATTGGTTGGACATAGTATCGGCTACTGGCTTAGTGGCTTGTGTTCGTCTGTGTCTTCGTTTGTGTGTAAGCTTGTGTCTTGTGTGTCTGGCTTCCTAACTCTGTGTTATTTATATCCTACAGGTGGATCAAAGAATCGTCCTAAAATTTTTGCGCATAGACATTTATTGACCAATCAGATTTGTATTTTACTATTTTATTTTCGAGCCTAAATATTTTCTGTAGGTTCACTTCCGATCCTAATTTTCTAGAATGTTCTGTTCCATGTTTTTAGCTGATTGGTTGAAAAATATAAAAATGTAATATAAATGTTAATACAGGTTTGATCCTAAATTTCTAGAATGTTCTTAAGCATGTTTTTATTGCTTATTTTAAGACTAGAAAAAATGTGTATCCTATAAATGTTACAACTCAACTGGAGTTTGAACTCACTTACTTCGATGCTGCTTCCAGCACGTTAGCAATTATGCTATGGAGATAGATAGAAAGATAGTGATGAATAAGATAATCTGTCTCATAAGACAGATTAGGATTACAGTCCTAGAAAGTCAAACTCGTTACTAAATGTGACTTGCTTACGTCAAATTCTGTAAATAGGCAGAATAGAACGAGGAAAGATAACCTTACCACACACACACACACACACACATGCACACATACACACACACACACACACACAAAAGAAAAGAGAAAAAAATGCCCCAAAGGATTGTAAAAGTTTGTATACTGTTATTGTTGGATTATTACAGTGTTTGTGACGTTTAGATTTAAAGGGTTAAAGCGTGTTTATCCCGTAACAAAAAAAAAGGTAGGAAAAAGAAAAAAGGAAAAAATGTATGGGTTAGATATCCTACGTGTGGACAGTCAGTAGAAAAATGGAGAAAAATCTTGTAGATAAGACTTGTGAAGATTCGGTTTCGTCAAGACAAAAATAGCAATATATATATATATATATATATATATATATATATATATATATATATATATATATATATGGAAGAAAATAATGGATAGTAACCCGACAATTTGTGAAGAAAAATTGACAAGTAATCCAAATAGAAAGTAGGGATTTATAGAGAAACAAAGTCAGTCAACACTAGAGTTTCGGTTCTGCTGAACCATCATCAGGATTGTGAGGGGTTTTATTAGTGATGTTAAGTGTAGATGGATGTATAAAAAGTGTAAAAATATATAAAAATTTGGAAAAGTTATACAACAAGAAAAGTTGGCTGTTTATGACAAGAAAAATTGGCCGTTTGATCAATGAATCAGCGTTCGTTTCTTTAAAATACGTCACCTGATATTAGAAACATTGTGCATAATCCACGTTCCGTTAGTTCATCGAGAGATTTCGAATCATTCCTCGTTTTCGACGAAATTCAAATCATATAAATAAATTATATATATATATATATATGTGTGTGTGTGTGTGGGGGGGGAAATATCCAAAGAAGATAAGTTGGGAATGATTCAATTTAAGAATATAGAAGATGATTCTTATAAATCTCCAGGAGTGCTCAATGTATGATAATAAATATACAAATTTATAAATTTCATACAAAGCAAATTCCTATAATTGTAAAAAAATTTGAAACTATGTAATTGTTTGTAATTTTGGTGCCTTGGGGGATTATATTGTCATTGCCCCCAGATCCACTTTATCCAGGAGTGATAGTACCAGTTAAGGTCGCATGCGTTGGTTAAGCAGATCTGTTTGAAAATTAATCGTATTCGATAGGAATTTCTGAATCCATATAACTGTGTGGAAATTGGCCAAGTGGGTTGAGTGTTCGTCAATGGTCTGCGAGACCTGGCTTCAATCCCAGATCGCGTCAGACTTTAAAAATGGTACTTAACACTCAGCAATATAAGGTTCGTATCAAGGGTAAAGTGGAGCAATCCAGCGAAAGGAGTAGCGCCCTCCCCTACACATCGGTGTAGTAGCTATTGAAAAGGGAGCCTTCTGGTCGCCCTTGACTACGGTCGCCAACTTTACTTTTTACTTTATTATTAATTATTATTGTTATAAATTAATTATTATTATTAATTATCATTAATTGATATAATTTTCAATTATGAAGATTTGAAACTATCTAACAGTAATTAAAATATCTGGATTTAGAATAGTTGCTATAATCGTTCACTAAGGATTACTGCTATTTGAAACCATCTAATTACTTGCAAGTTATTAGTGTTAGGTAAGAATACTTGAAACTATATAACAGCACAGACAAAAGATTATTGTTAAATAGGAATAGTTACTGTAAACCATATAATTATGTAAAATTATTAATATTAGATAGGAAACCTTGTCGTTGAGGCTACTTCATCTGCTGAGGAATACTCATCTCGACACGCTCACAAAATGTGGTATCATAAGTATGAGTCTAAACTGCATCTGATGGTGAAACTCTAGTTGTAACGCCCCCTTCATTACCATTACTTCCAGGTCGACTCTGACTGGGAGTGGTAGTACTGCTTACGATCCTATCTTTGGGCCTAGTTATGGGTTAAATAATACCACTACTGTTCTTCCACAAGGATGGATTTGGCATTAAATAACTCACGAATGTTGATATGTCATTAAACATCCAAACAAAACGAAATCGCACACATAGTCAACCACAGGCTGTTTCGTTGTATCCCAACTCTTCAGAGTAGCGGAACGCGCGAGATGCTTCAAAGTGGTATCGAAACCCGTTTGGCTTTACGTCAATCGGATATCTTACCTCAGAATTATGATCATTTTCAGCGTAACCGAGATAATTTTTTACGTATATATATAAACATTCGTGGACTATTTACTGCCAAATCCATCGTTGAAGGAGAATAGTTGTAGTACTATTCTAGTGAGTAGAGTGTTCGCCAATGGTCCGCAAGACCTGGGTTCAATCCCAGGCCGCATCATACCAAAGACTTTAAAAATGGTACTTGATACCTCCTTGCTTAACACTCAGCAATATAAGAGACGTATCAAGAGTAAAGGGGAGCAATCCAGGGAAAGGAGTAGCGCCCTCCCCTACACCTCGATGTAGAAGCTTTTGAAAAGGGAGCCTTCTGGTCGCCTTCGACTACGGTCGCCAACTTATATATATATATATATATATATATATGTAGGATTCAGATTCATATTTATATCCATACTGTCCTTTTGGAAAAACAAATACTAAATATATTCTTACATATCTAATATGGATGACTTAAAAACGATCTGTAAATATAAAAACTTACCGATGTTTGCATATTTCTCTAAAAAAGTGGGGTACATTTCTGAACTCTTAAAAATCCAACATTTTCAAAAATCATTCCACATGCCAAGCACGTACTTAATACTTTTGAATTAAGAACGATAAATGCAGGTTCATATCTTTTTCGTTATATACATTTTATTTGCTTCTGTTATCTCGACAAGCATCCATCGCTCTTCATATCAAAGTCCTAACGAAGGTTATTAAAACCGAAACGTTTAACATTGGCTTTATATGAAAATAAATTCATCTAATTTGGATTATTCTGTTTTTCTACTTTCTTCATACTGTCGGATTCAGACCCATATTTACTTCCATATATATATATATATATATATACTCACACACACATACACATATATATGGGTTTAAATAGTACTACTGCTATACCTCTTCAACGATGAATTTGGCTTAAAATAGCCCACGAAAGCTGATATGCCATTAAACAAATAAACTAACCCAACTGCTTCTAGGGTTAGACATCTGTTTGAAAATTGTTTTATTAATCAACTACTCTATATTATCTTTTTATTTCTATTTTTTATTCCAGTGGAGAGAAAAAAGAATCGCCGTGACGTAGTGGTTAACGTGCTAGACTGTGACAATTATAGCAGCTTTATATGAGAGCTTTAAAAATATTGTGGCTTGCTTTGGGTGACTAGGTGGTAACGGAAGTAAAGATGAACCTGTGCAGATTTATGTCAAAAAACCACATCTGAGATATCTGCAAAATATCACCCTCTCAGGAATTATAACCACACAGAGGAAATTCTTCGCGTAAAAGAACTCTATTGTCTCTGGTCGAGAACTGGTGAAATATGCAAATGCCTAAGTTTGAAAACCGGAAGTAATTTTTGTGGGAAAGTTTGTTTTTAAAAATAAACACACACACACATACATACATGTTTTCCCTTATCTCATCGAGCTTTGAGTTAAATAGTATTGTTCTTCTACAAGGATGGCTTTGACATTGAATAACCCACCAAGGTTGATATACCATTAAACAAACAAACACTCAAACACACACACAAAGCAAAATGTAAACAAACGAAAGCTACTTCATAGTGTCTAATAATTCCAGAGCTGACGTGGTTCGACATGATACAAAGTCAAGCGGTTGGGCGGGTTTCAATCCCAGCTTCAAATATCCTACGTGTCTAGCCACACTGAAGAGTTATAATAAAGAGACATAGTCTGTCTGTGTGTGACAGTATATATATATATATATATATATATATAGAGAGAGAGAGAGAGATGTTTGGAGACTAGATGAAAGTTCGGTGGGAAAAGATTTTTGTAAAAACATATGCGATGGTCATTCAATAATTAAGGAGAATTAAAAAGAAAAGAACAAATAAAAATGAAATTTTAAAAAATATTGCCATAAATGTGAACTATACATTGTTTTAAGCAAACAAAAGAATTAATAATCTCACAAAAGTATTTGTTATGAGGCTATTCAAAACAAACAAACAAACAAACAAACAATTCAATAAAATAATTTATTTTATTGAATTGTTTGTTTGTTTGTTTGTTTGTTTGTCACATATTTTTTTGTTTGTTTTGTTTGTCACATATTTTTGAAACGGAACACCGCAAATGGGATATCGGATGTGTTATATGCCCTACCTATGATCTATAATAGATATGTTCGATTCTTCATAAATAGGTTGGACACTCTTGTGACCGCGTGAAAATATACTAAGTAGGGCCTTGTGCCACACTTGCCCGTTGGGTGGGGCGAGCAACAAATATCGAAAATATACTAAGTAGTCACCACAAGCAGCGGTTAATTTCTTCGCGCCGCTGGCAAGTACTGTTAATGTTATAAAGATTTCCATTTTTCATTTCCAGCCTCCGTTTTTGTTATTACTAACTGAGTAACCTTTTGTTAGGTTACTGCTAAAAGCTTTCTCATTTTTTTCTTTTTTGTTTCATTTCAAAATTAGATAAAATGCAGA
The DNA here is from genome assembly GCA_963585895.1 of Sepioteuthis lessoniana. Classification (NCBI taxonomy): domain Eukaryota; kingdom Metazoa; phylum Mollusca; class Cephalopoda; order Myopsida; family Loliginidae; genus Sepioteuthis; species Sepioteuthis lessoniana. The sequence goes on along the minus strand of OY757933.1, from coordinate 37,463,723 downwards.
AGATACATCGTCATATATTAACCGCCCTAATGGTGGTTTAATGTAAAACCTAGAACGTTTAACGAGGGCACAAAATTCAATCATAAATAAAATCATCGTTTGATTCCTCGTGCTTTTTTATACATGTATGCTTACACATCGTCGGACTTATTTCTATCTTGTTTGATATATATATATATATATATATACGAGGTGCATACAATAAGTTTCCAGACTTTTTTCGTATGGACACTTTTATTGATAGTACACACATGAGACTCTAGTCCCCTTCGAAGTAGTCTCCTGCAGTGCACTTGTTTTACCGTTACAACAACTTCTTGAAGGCCACATGGAAGTCCTCTTGTGTGAGCGTGTCAATGACATTCGTCACAGCCTCTTTCATCTCAATTGTCTCATAACGACAGCCTCCGAGCTTAGGGAAGAAGCAAAAGTCACATGGAGCAAGGTCTGGACTATAGGGAGGGTGCGGAACTGTCTTGATGCCCATCTTGGTCAAATAGTCTGTGACTAGGCTGGAGTTGTGGACTGGTGTATTGTCCTCGTGGAAATGCCACTGACCCGATTTGAAGAGTGCTGCCCTCTTCCAACGGAATCTCTTGCTGAACTCCCTTAAAACCTCAACATAGTAACCCTAACCCTAACCCTTTGGCCAATCAACTCTGGTGTATTGACTTCTTTACTCCTTCCACACCTCTCATAATCCCTTAGAGATTTCCTGCCTTCCTTGAATCTCTTATGCCACTCAAAACCTGATGCTCGATTCATGCAAGATGGTCGAAAAGCAGTCTGAAGCATTCCATACGCTTCTGAGGCATTTTTTCCAAGTTTAAAAGAGAATTTTATTGCATATCGTTCTTCTAAAGCGTCCGATTGCATTTTTGAAATTCACCAGCTGTGAATAATCAGGCTCCAGTAGGGTGTATTCCAATTCCTGCTGTAGCTGTTCATTTGAATCTGAAATCATAAAAATTGGTCTGTCATCTCAGAAGATGTATAGCAATAACATAGTGAATTTTCAAGAGACTACGACAATTTTA
>OY757933.1:37420186-37457686 GCA_963585895.1 Sepioteuthis lessoniana | reverse complement strand
GTTTAAAAATATCATCAACAAAATGGGTTTGCAAATCATATATATTTAATATATATGTACAAATAGAATTTGGCATTAAATCGCCTACAATTGTTGATATGCCATAAAACCACTTAATAGAAATACAAAGGTAAGTATTTTTTCTTCTTTATTGTTACAAAATTATGCTTATTTCGAAATAATTTAGTTTATAAACAGAATATATATATATATATATATATATATATATATATATATATATATATATAGAGAGAGAGAGAGAGAGAGAGGTCATTCAATAAACAAACTAAATTTTACTTAAGGTGTTGAAAGTTGAAGGCACCGTTTACAGTTGTACCCTTTTCAAGGAAATCAATACTGATGGTTCCTTTCATGTCCCAGAAGACAGTCAGCATGACCTCCTTTTTTTTATTATTATTATAAGGTCTGGTCTTCTGGCCGAGATTAAGTGATCCGTTTGTATGTCAAAGTCCCATAGGAATTAATGTGTCATTCTCCAGGACAGATGCTGGGTTATGCATATACCATTTGTTCGTATGGTCAACTTCAATTTTCTTGCATGATTCCCAATGGATTAGTCGTGTCTAGTCTTATACTCCTTCTCTGCTAATTTGCAGCATTTGCTTATTATGTGATCGATGGTTTCGTCTCTATAACCACATAACTTACATTTGCTATTTTGTTCCGTATTATTATTATTATTATTATTATTATTATTATTATTATTATTATTATTATCTTTGGTATGATATGTTTCTGATGAGTTTAGAGTTTAGATCAATCATTTCGTTCGAGATTCTGTTTTCGTCAGAGTTCGAAAATTGATGCATTGCAAAAAAAAAAAAACCAAAAAAAAACAAAACATTCACTCGAGAAAGAATGTAACTATTTCTGAAACTTTAATTCAATAAAATGCAGTAACTGAAGAAAAGTTGTCATGGTTATTCACTCAGTAGATTTCTGCTGGTCGCTTGAAAAAAAAAAAACCCAGAAAAACAAAAAAACAAAAAAAAAAAAAAACAACAACAACAAAACGGGGAAAAAGCAGGGAAAAAAGGCGGGAAAAATCAACATGACTCCTTCCCTTGGAGCTAATTATGTTAGATCTCGTATTGAATATGGAAATGCAATATCGAGTACCAATGCATCGCCTCATGGTGGGTTAATCTCTATTTTCTTTCTTTGTCTTCCTCTCCAAAACTCTTTTTTTCTTTCTCAGTCTTTCTTTCTTTCTTTCTTTCTCAGTCTCTTTCCCTCTCTTTCTCTCCCATTCGTTCTTTCTTTCTTTTACTTTTCGCTTTCTTCTTTATTTTCTTTTTTTCTCTTTCTCGTTCTTTCTTTGGCTTTCTTTCTCTTTCACTCCTTGCTTCTATCTTTTTCTCTCAGCCTCTCTTTCCTTTTCTATTTTATCCTTTTTCTTTGTTTTCTCTTTTCTTTTTCATGAACTTTATTTCGCTTTATTTCTCTTTTTCAATCTTTCTTTCTTTTTCTCAGTTTCTCTTTTCTTTTCAGTTTCTTTTTTTATTGCTTTCTCTTTCCTTCTCACTTTCTTTATCACTCTCTTTCTTCCTTGGTATTTCTTTTCTTTCTCTTTCTCTGTCTTTCTATTCTTTCTTTCTCTTTCTCGCTTTCTCTTTCTTTCTCTTCTTACTAAGTCTTTCTTTTTCTTCCTTTCTTATTCTTTATCTCTTTATTTTCTTTCCATTCCTTTCATTTCTCTCTCTCTCTCTCTCTCTCTCTCTCTCTCTCTCTTTTCTTTGTACTCGTTTTCTTGCTATCTTTCTTTCCCTTTGTCTGTCTCATTTTCTCGCTTTTTCTCTTTCCTTTCATTTTTATTCTTTATCTTTCTGTCTTCCTTTCTTGTAAATCTCTTTCTCTCTTTCTTTATCCCTCTATCTCTTCATAAAGACAGTTATGAAAACAGAGATATTCTCCCTCTCTCTCTCTCTCTCGCTCTATGTTTATATTCCTGAAGACATTTATGAAGACAGATATTTGCCATCTCTCCCATCCCTCTCTCACTTTCTCCCCCCCCTGTGTGTGTGTGTGTGTGTGTGTGTGTGTGTGTGTGTGTGTGTGTGTGTGTGTGTTCATATTCCTGAAGACATTTATGAAGACAGATATATTTGCTAACTCTCTCCTCCCCCCATATCTCTCTCTCTTAGTTCATATTCCTGAAGACATTTATGAAGACAGATATTTGCCATCTCCCCCCCCATATCTCTCTCTCTCTAAATATATATATATATATATATATATATATATATATATATTCCTGAAAACAGAAATATTTGCCATCTTTCTCCAACCCACCTCTCTCTCTCCCAATCTATCTATCTATCTATCCATCTATCTATCTATCTATCTAGATTTTTTTATATCATTTACCTCTCTGTAGTATTTACTCAAGTTTGTCACCTGTGACAAGTGCCGTTCAAGTAGAGAATTTTATCGAAATGTAATAATCTGAACACGATTACGTTTCGACGCTTCCTTCTACATGCAAAATTGCCCGGGGGCCGGGAATAAAGATTTTCTGTCTTTTTTGTCCTCTCATCTTTTCTTTCCGTTTCACGCTTCAATATTTTTATCCTTTTTGAACTTCCATCTTTTCTTTCACTTTTTCTATCTTTTTTTTTCTTTAGCTTCTGTCTTTTTCCACGCTGTTTAAACTTCTATCTTTTCTTTTACTTTTGCGCTTCCATCTTTCTTCCCTCTTGTGCTTCCATCTTTTTTTTTTTGCTTTTTGCTCTTCTATTTCTTCTTTCCCTTTTGTGCTTCCATCTTTTTTTCTTTTTATGTTTATATCTCTTGTTTCCATTTTGTGCTTCCATATTTTTATCCTTTCTCGCTTCCGTTTTCTTTATTAATTTTCATTTTTATTTTTGTTGCTTGCATATTATTATTATTATTATTATTATTTACTCATTAGAGTTTTGCGTTAGCTGATGGTCTCTCACTGGAGTCTGAATGACAGCAAGTCTCCTCAAGTCTCCTGGACTCGTCCCAGTATTCTGGCCGTTCTCAATAATGTAGTAGTTTGGATGGTCTCCACTCGTCTTCCAACTTCCAAGTCCTCCAGTCCCTTTAGTAACCCTTTTGTTACTGTTCCAAACGCACCAATTACAATTGGTATAATTGTCACCTGCATGTTCCATAGTTTTTTCAATTCCCGAGCAAAGTCTCCTCAAGTCTCCAGGACTCGTCTCAGAATTCTGACCGATCTCATAAATGTAGTAGTTTGGGTGGTCTCTACTCGTCCTCTTATTTTCAAGTCCTCCAGTCCTTGTATCGATCTTTCAGTGACTGTACCAAGAGCACCAATTACAATTAGTATCACCGTCACTTTCATGTTCCACAGTTTGTTTGTTTTTTCCAATTCCCTAACAAGATTGAGGGACTTATCTTTCTTTTCGCTTTCTTTTAATTTTTCTCTGTGGTCAGCCGGAGCAGTAAAGTCTACAACTCGGCAAGTTCTCTTTTTTTTATTTTTTATTATCATAAGATCTGGTCGTCAGGCCGAGATTAGGTAATCCATCTGTATGTTAAAATCCCATAGGAATTTGTGGGTCTCATTTTCCCGAACAGATGCTGGGTTGTGCATATACCATTTGTTTGTATGGTCAAATTTAAATGTCTTGCATGATTCCCAGTGGATCACCTTGCCCACCCATTCGTGTTTAGTTTTATATTCTTTCTATGCTAAATTCTGCATTCGCTTATTTGGGACTGATCGTTTCGTCTCTATCACCACATAATCTACATTTGCTGTTTTGTTGCGTTTTATCTATTCTTGCTTTATAGGATTGGTCTTTATGGCGTTGTTTTCTGCGTTGTTTTCTGCAGCTTAATAGAGATTGAGTTTCTCTCGTTAAGTTTCCCTTTCTTAGCCACGTCCCCGTTTTCTCGTGTGAGATGTCGCTTGTTAGTCGCTTAAAACATACATACAGTTGTTTTTCTTCCCATTTTTGTTTTGTGGTTATTTCCGTTCTGTTGATCCTCATGTTGTAAATATTGTTCCTGGTGGCTGTAATCAGTTTTCCCCCGCGCTTTTCTATGTAGTCTTCAAGTTTTTGTCTCGATGCGTCGAAGCTATCTTCAATGCTGGCAAGTCCTCTTCCCACTCCTTTTCTTGACACATATAGTCTGTCAATGTCATCTCTGGGATGTAAAGCTTTATGCATGGTCATGAGTTTTCGTGTTGTCTGGTATTATTATTATTATTATTATTATTATTATTATTTACTCCTTTAGAGTTTTTCACATCAGTGTTAACTGATGGTTTTTCACTGGAGTTTGAGTAACAGCAAGTCTCCTCAAGTCTCCAGGTCTCGTCTCAGGATTCTGGCCGTTCTTAGCAATGCTGTCGTTTGGATAGTCTCTACCCGTCCGCCAACTTCCAAGTCTTACAGGCCTTTTAATAATCCTTTAGTTATTGTGCCTAACGCACCAATCACAATTGGCACAATCGTTACTTTCATGTTCCACAGCTTTTTCAATTCTCTAGCAAGGTCGAGGTACTTATCTTTCTTTTCTCTTTCCTTCAGATTTATTCTGTGGTCTGCCGGGACAGCAAAGTCGACAATTTTACAAATTCTCTTTTTTTTGTTGTTGATTATTATGATTTTATTATTATTATTATTGTTATTATTATTATTATTATTATTATTATTTACTCCTTGAGAGTTTTTTATATCAGCGTTAGCTGATGGTCTTTCACTGAAGTTTGAGTGAGAGCAAGTCTCCTCAAGTCTCTAGAATTATTCTCAGTATTCTGGCCGATCTCAATAATATAGCAGTTTGGATGATCTTCACTCGTCCACTTATTTCCAAGTCATCTAGGTCATTTAACAATACTTCGGTGACTGTACCAAGAGCACCAATTGTAATTGGTATAAACGTCACTTTTATGTTCCACAGTTTTTTCAATTCCCTAGCAAGGTCGAGGTACTTATACTTCTTTTCACTTTCATATAATTTTATTCTGTGGTCAGCCGTGACAGCAAAGTAGACAATTTTGCAAGTTCTCTTTTTATTATTATTATTATTATAAGGTCTGGTCGTCTGGCCGAGATTAGGTGATCCGTTTGTATGTTAAAATCCCATAGGAGTTTGGGCGTCTCATTCTCCTGGACAGATGCTGGGTTGTACATTTACCATTTTTTCGTATGATCAAATTTAGATTTCTTGCATGATTCCCAGTGGATCAGCTTGCTCACCCAGTCGTGTCTAGTCTTATAATCCTTCGGTTCTAATTTGCTGCGTTTCTTTCCGAATTTTTCGCACCTGCGTTAGCTGATGGCCTTTCACAAGAGTCTGAGTGATAGCAGGTGTCTTCAAGTCTCCAAGACTCTTCTCAGTATTCTGACCTATCTTAACAATGCCATAGTTTGGATGGTCTCAATTCGTCTTCCGATTTCCATCTCTTCCAGTTCTCTTTACCAAACCTTTTGAGACCGTTCCAAGCGCACCAATCTTCATTGATATTACTGTCACCTTCATGTTCTATAGTACTTGTCTCTCTTTTCGTTTTCTTTGATTTTCTTTCTTTGGTCCGCTGGGACGGCAAAGTTCACTGATCGGCAGGTTCTCTTTTCACTTTTGAATTTTCTTTTTTTTCATCATTACTATGTCTGGTCTTCTGGCCGGGATTAAGTGATCTGTTTGTATCTCAAAATGCCAGAGAATTTTGTGCGTCTCATTCACCAGGACGGATTCTGCTTTGTGCTTATACCATTTAGTAGTATAGTCAAAGTTATTATTATTATTGTTATTATCATCATTATTATTATTACTATTTACTCCTTGAGAGTTTTTCACATCCGTTTAAGGTTATGGTCTTTCACTGGAGTTTGAGTGATAGCAAATCTCCTCAAGTCTCCAGGACTCTTCTCAGTATTCTGGTCGTTCCCAATAATGCCGTCGTTTGGATGGTCTCCACTCGTCCGTCATCTTCCAAGTCCTCCAGTCCCTTTAATAATTCTTTAGTTACTGTACCAAAAGCACCAATCACGATTGGTAAATTGTCACTTTCATGTTCTACAGTTTTTTCAATTCTCTAGCAAGATCGAGTTATTATTATTATTATTATTATTATAATTATTATTTATCGATTTTGATTTAATTTTATTCATTTATTTGGTTATTTATTCATTTCATTAGTCTTTATTAATATATATATATATATGTGTGTGTGTGTGTGTGTGTGTGTGTGTGTGTGTCTGTGTGTGCACAGTTATCTACCTAGATTTAAAAACACATACATGCACATTCATATATATATATATGTGTGTGTGTGTGTGTGTGTGTGTGTGTGTGTGCACTGCTATATGTGTAGATTTAAAAATATACACACACATACACACGCACACGCACACGCATACACACACACATATATATATATATATATATACACACATATATATGTATATAGTTATCTACTTAGATTTAAAAACTCATAAACACACACACACACACACACACACACACACATATATATATATATATATATATATATATATATATATATATATATATATATATATTCCTAAACAAGCCTTCTACGTACGTGTACGGATATTCTTACGCACCTTGAATAAATTATTCAACATTTGGAGCAGGTGTTAAAAAAGAATATTTCCCGTTGGTTTTCTTTGTAATTTACTCATTCAATGACTAACATTGGATGAGGAGGAGGAGGCATACAATAACCTTAATGTGGTACTATACGCCCCTGTTGTCAGTGACTCAAAAATCATTGCTTTCACACCATTGTATTCTCAGTTTATTGCATGATGAAATGAAAGTTTAAACATGACACATTCAAAGCAAAATAAATAATATTGGAAAAAAAGAAAGAACAGTAATAGCAAAAGGATAATTTCTACAGAAAGTCCTGGAGTGCTCGTAGCGTAGTGGCTACAGTGCTGGACAGTGGCTTCCAAGTAAGTGAGTTCTCGCTCTTAAGTTTATTTTCGGACTAATACGTTATAAGTTAAATAGAATCGTCGCTTTTCTTCTACAAGGATGGATTTGGCATTAAATAACCCACGAAGGTTGATATGCCATTAAACAAGGAAGTCTTAGCTGAAACTGTATAATTGTGTATAAATTATTACCATCAAATAATCAGAATAATAAACCTAAGTAAATGATTGAACAGTTCTATTTGACCCATAGCTGGAACCTTAACAAGTACTTTCTGTTATAAATAAATACATTTTCTGAATATTTCGTTTTTTCATATTCTATATATATATCTATATATATATAGAGAGAGAGAGGGAGAGTTTGTGTGTTTGGGTTTATGGCATCTCAACCTTTGTAGGTTATTTAATACCAAATCCAGTTTTATACTAATAAACAGTTCTATTTCAAACAATTCAATTTAGTATAAGTACAGATTTTGTTTACACACCGTTAAATGTCAAAACAGTTCTATTCCAAACAATTCAGTTTAGCGTAAGAACAGTTTCCATGTCAAAAACTGTTACATTTTAAACAATTCAGTTTAGCATACAAAATAAGCTCCATTTCAAACAATTCAGTTAGCATAAGTACGCAGTCTGAATGTAAAAACAGTTCTATTTCGTGCAATTCAGTTTAGCATGATTACGCAGTTTGAATGTCAAAACAGTTCTATTTTAAACAATTCAGTTTAGCATAAGGATACAGTTTAAATTAGGTACGTAGTTTAAATGTCAAAATAGTTCTATTTCAAGCAATTTAGTTTCGCATAAGTTCGCAGTTTAATTCTCTTTGACCCATAGATAGGACCCTATCAGGTGCTACCACTCCAGGCCTGAGTGGACCTGGGAGCGATGGCAATTCCCCAAGGCATTACTGGAACATCACCAGTTTAGTGTCAGATCTAGGAGACTTGTTGCGGGTGTGTCTCTTCCCTCAGTAGAGATACAGTCAGTGTATTCTACAGCACCAGCTGACTAGGTAGAGAGAGAGAGTGAGAGAGAGAGAGAGAGAGAGAGAGAGAGACGTATTTACCCAACCAATCCGCACGAGAAGGATGTGACACAATATCAAGTTATTGAGCTGAGTTTAACAGGTTTGAATTCAGAGTTTTCCTTCTCTTAAACTGGTTACCAAGGCTACAAAGCCCAGTCTTTCTTTCTTTTTGCTCATTGGTAGAAGGAAAATAGTTCGATACATATTTTCCATGAGTCCAATCCAATCAATCGGCTGTCGTGTCAAGCCCTAGATTAATCCGATTTACCCAAACCCTCCGCTCGGGCAAGATATGACACAAGGTCAATTTTTTAAGCGAAGTTTAACAGGTTTTAATTCAGAGTTTTCCTTCTCCTAGACTAGTTGCCTCACCAAGGCTGAAGAACCCAGTATGTCCTACTATTTACCCATAGCTGGAGGGAGAATAATTGGATTCATACCTTTCCCAAGGGTATTAGTGCTCCGTGAAATGCAATCAGTCTCGTCCAGGATTTGAACTCGTGTCGCCGTGTCCATTTCCTACGACGATAACCATTACACCACGGGCACCTCCATTTAAGCTTAAGATTAATGCCGTTTAACAAATAAACCAAACCAAATATAATATTATAAACACATGCTTTTGCAACAAAAATCAACAGCTGAGAAGTCAACTAAGCCTTCATCAGATGACAAAATCTGGGGTTGAATGATTAGGGGTGTTATGTATCGTATCTCGAGGAGCTCTTAAACAGAAAATAAGGAGGTACTAATGAATAACGATAAATACTTTCTACTCATTCATTAACATGGAAACAAAGCAAAAACATTAACATATCTATTGATTGTATTAACAGTGTAGGTCAACGTGGGATATTTCTCTGCCTTCTCGGGAAGTATATATTTCTGCTAGGATCGAACGATGCCTCCAAACTTTGGCACTACCAAACTGCTTCTTGGACAGCGCCGACTAATAAGGCTAAAAGTAAAACCAAGGAGTCATGTGACCGCTGGTACGTTAATCCTTTAGAGCAGAGGATCTTTAGATCTCACTATGTCCCTTCAGCATCATTACCACTAACCCAGAGCACCCCAGCAGTCTCTTAAAATACCACCAGACTTTGTTGTTTTTCCTTCACGCCAGATCAGTATACGTCCCTTTCTATAATACTTAGTTGTATAGCGCAACATTCCAGGAGGACCGAAGCGTTAATTCAATGATTTAAGATTTGAATTTACTGATAAGATGACACGCCATTACACTGAACATTAACGAGTATATAATTTCCGTTAAATTCTCGTGAGAAATCAGCGTACAAGATGTCAATAGTGAGTTGTGAATTCAGTGAAATTAATTTGAATTTTATGACAAGATGGAGACCCCACTGGAAAATTAAAATAGCATTCTATGTAGTTCAGTTTGAAACAACTGTCATTGCAACTTATCTAAGTTCACTTGCACCACTCAGATGACAGTTTAAAATCTGGGACGTATTTCTGTCGCACTATATATATATATATATTGTTTATACAGCCACATTTTTATGTAAAATGTCTAGCCATCTATACTACAATAGTGCAATAAAAAAACTCGTCAAACAAGATGAAATACAAGGTTATCCTATTCCCAATGGGATTAGAAAAACTTGTCGATAACACAAACAGTAAATTGTATAAATTTCTAAAAAGATTACCAATACATGAAGCCATAATAATAAAAAAACAAATAGCTACGATAAATAATATCGCATTTACCTTGGGAAACGACGTGCCTGATATATCTAGTTTTTTCTTGATTGTGTTTTACGGCATATCAACCTTAGTCGGTTATTTGATACCAAATCCTGTTAATATATATATTTGTGTGTGTGTGTGTGTATGTGTGATTTGTAAGCAAAAAGTGTGTTTATAACTTTATTTTTAAACGAGTTCTTAGAACTCATTTACTTACATATATCTAAATGGTTATAAGTATTCCTAACACGAATAATTCTATCTAATATTAATCGTATGTTTTCACGCAGTTAAATGGTTTCAAGTATTGCTATCTAATATTAATAATTTTATTAATCTAGTATTCCTATGTGAAATAAATAATTTGCACCCTAATATGGTTGGTTGCTTAGGTTGGGTTTTTATGGCATATCAACCATTGGAGATTATTCAATGCCAAATCCTCTTTATACATCTTTATCAAATATATATGATTTGTAAACACATTTTGTTGATAACATTTTAAAACAAGCCTCGGCTCTTTTTTTCAGCACAGTTAAATGACTTCAAGTATTTTTATCTAACTATCACTCATTTGTTTGCGCACTGTTAAATAGCTTCAAGTATTGCTATGTAACTCTAACAATTCAATTAGTTATTTCTTTACACAGTTAAATGATCAAACAATTTTATTTCTGTGTATTAGTTGTCTAAATTTCTGAGACGAAGTTTGATGAGTTTTAATTAAGGGTTTTCGAATTATTGTCTTCATCGTTATTGTTATTTCAACAACGTTTCGGTCGATATGTCCTCCGGCCTTCTAAAAGAAAAACCGAATATGAGCACGGGTAAAAAATCATGCATAATAGTAGTAATCCTAGTCAAGTAAAAACATTTAGTTTATAAGTCCCAAAAATCCACTCTGAACTGTCCAGCAAGACACATAACGTAACCTTTATAGGCGTTGGTTTTTCGAAGAAGACAATCATCTGGAGGTTGCAGGTTTAATCCTGACTGCAGGCGAGTAACAATGCAGGAATACTTAATACTTGTACCTGGTTGTGGCTAACGGAATCAGAACAGGCGACCCCCGTGTATTCAATAAAGGACATAGTTCAAAGTTCCGTGTAGGTTCCCGAGTTCGACAAACACCTGAAGAAGGCCGGAGGACATATCGGCCGAAACGTTGTGGAAATAACAATAAAGATGAAGATAATAATCCGAAAACTCTTAATGATGAAGATTTTATTTCTATCTATCAATTTAACATAAGTCATTTGTTTGCATATAGTTTAAATATCAAAAGTTCTATTCGGCCCATAGATAGATAGATAGATAGCACCCTATCAGGTACTACCACTCCAGGTCAGAATAAACTTGGGAATAATGGCAAGGAAGGGGTTATCGGCATTCCCCAAAGCTCCAGGACTGGAGCCTTACTATCAGAGTCTTCAGTGTCATTCATATCCAGGACACTCGTTGGGAGTCTTGCTCTTCTTCAGAGATGCAGTTGGTGTATTCTACTGCCCCAGTGAACTGGGCTGCTCTTACATGGTTTCAAATGACTAATAATAATACTTAATAAAAGATTGAACAGTTCTATTAAACTCATAGATAGGGCCCTAACAGGTATTATTAGTTATAAGTAAATATATTTTCTGAATATTTCGTTTTTTCATGTTTTATATATATCATCATCATCATCATGTCGTGCCGCCAGCACGGATATCCCTGACCCTCTCTCGCCACTTCTCCCTATCACTCATCGTCTCCGGCAGGTCTTCAGGGTTACATCCTGTGTCCTCACATAGTTGCTGTATGTAAGTTCGGGCTGGTCGTCCTGCTTTTGCACGGCCATATGTGGGGTCCATAGGAGTACATCACTTATGAGCTCGTCCTTGCTTCTCCAGCAGTGTCCCGCGTGTCTGGTTCGTCTAACTTGTATAGTTTTCGTGATGGGGGGCAAGTGTCCGTATAGTTGGTGTCTCGTGGGGTGTTGTCGCCTGGACTTGTTCAATACTGCTCTCAACATTCTTGTGTAGTTTCCGTCTAGTTTCTTCTCCAGCCGTTTAGTTAGTGTCCATGTAGTGCATCCATATAGCAGTATCGACACAACTGCTGCCTGGAAGAAACTGCGTTTCATTTTATCGGTTAGGTCTGATTTCCATATGATCGAGAGCCTATCGATAGCCGTCCATGCCTTCGTCAGTCGTGTGTCGATGTATTTTTCGGTTGATGAGACGCTACTTCCTAGGTAGGTGAATTTGTCTAGTAGTTTCAGAGAGGCTCCGTCTAGTGTGGCAATGTTGCCCGTTTGGTTCTAACACATATATTCAGTTTTGTGTGCATTGACATGGAGGCCAATGCCAGCTGCGGTTCGTTCCAGACTATGCAGTAGTGTCTCTGCTTGATTAGGCGTATTCGCCAGTAACGCCAAGTCATCAGCGTAGTCGGCGTCGGTGATTGTTTTTGCGGGGTATCTTTTGCTTCTTCTCTTAGTCAGCTCGAAGCCATTTTCTCTGATTTTGTCGATCGAAGTTCTAAGCACGTAGTCTAGACAGATGATAAAGAGGTACGGGGCTAGCGTGTCTCCTTGTAGTACTCCTGCAACAATGTCGAAGAATTCCGTGTCTCCATCTGGTGAACGTACTTTCACTTTGGTGTTTCTGTAGAGAATCATTATCGCTGCTACGGTTTCTTTTGGTAGGCCGTATGCTAGTAGGATTTGCTCCATCTTCCCTCTGTGTATGGAATCGAAGGCCTTGGTAAAGTCGACAAATAGTAATGTCGCCTGAAGGTTTTTTGCCCGAACGCCTTCAAGGATTCTACGGATGGTCAGTATATATATATGTGTGTGTGTGTGTGTGTGTGTGTGTGTGTGAAATTTTTTTCTTTTTTTTTGTTGTTGGTCCAGACAGAGAAAAAAGAAAATATTCCAAAATGAATAGGTCCATTAAGAGTTTTGTATTTTTTAGAATTATTTACTTCGTTCTTACATACGTGTATATTTCCTGTTTGTTGCTTTCGTCAGAGAACTAATGTGTCATAAGTCCAAATGAATGGGACTCAAATTCACTCGTGTACGTTTGTCAGTTGATAATTTTTTCAGCTTTTGTATCGGTTTATAAATAGGTCACTGTTTTATGTTAGATTTCTCTTCTCTAAATTTAAACCAATTAAACTTCTCTCAAAAAGTTGACATCGTGTCACTTCCTTCTCGTATGGAAGGGTTGGGTAAATACGTAGATAGTTAGATAGATAGATATGAATATACACTGAAATAGATAGATAGATAGATATATACCCAACCTTTACGCACAAGAAGGGTGTGACACAATGGCGAGTTTCTGAGTGGAGTTTAATAGGTTTTTCTATTAGAGTTTTCCTTCTCTTACCATACCAAACCCACTTTGCTGGCGAGAGAATAGTTTGATACCAATCTTCCCTGAGTTCAATCGGATCAATGGGCTGGTCATGGAAAGCCCTAGTTTGTCCCGACCATATTCTTTAAATTAATCTTGTGGTAAACAAACATCGAAACCTTTTAATCTGAAAGGTACAAGAAGGTGGTGGCTGAGGGTTAATCACGTCGAGAAAAATTTTTTCCGTGTATAAAACTAAACTGCATCAGATGGGGAAGCTGCAGTCCTGGAAATTGGGGAATGTGGAGTAACACTTTATAACCATTACTCTCAGGTCTACTCTGACCCGGAGTGGTAGTATCTGTTAGGGTACCATCTATGGGTCAAGTAAAGCTGTTTAACCATATACTAAGGATTATTATTGGAAGTTATTTGAAACTTTACAGCCGTGAACAAATTGTTTATACACTTGATAAAGAGGATTACTAATGTTAAGTGCAGTACTTAAAACCATTTAACTGTGTTCAAACAAATGATTAATATCATATAGAATTATTAGTTTAAGATAGCAACGCATGAAATCATTTAACTGTGTGCAAACAAATTATCAATATTATGTAAAATTATTAATGTTAGATAGCAATACTTTAAACCATTTAATTGTGTTCAAACAAATGATTAATATTAAATAGAATTATTTGTGTTATATTGAAATGCATGAAATCATTTAACAGTGTGCAAACAAATTATCAATATTATGTAGAATTATTAATGTTAGATAGCAATACTTTAAACCATTGTAAACTGTATGCAAACAAATGATCAATATAAAAGAGAATTATTTGTGTTATATAGCAAAACTTGAAACCATTTAACGGTGTATAAACAAATGCTTAGTATTAAATAGAATTATTAGTGTCAGATAGCAATACTTGAAGCCATTTAACTGTGTGTAAACAGATGTCTAATATCAAATAGAATTATTAGTGTTGGATGACAAAACTTGAAACTATTTAACGGTGTGTAAACAAATGCTTAGTATTAAATAGAATTATTAGTATCAGATAGCAATACTTGAAGCCATTTAACTGTGTGTAAACAGATGTCTAATATCAAATAGAATTATTAGTGTTGGATGACAAAACTTGAAACCATTTAACTGTGTGCAAACAAATGAGCTCTAACTCATTTAGAAATAAAGTTAACTATAAACTATTCCTTTGCAAATCACACACACACACATACACACACATGAAGATATATATGCATGTGTGTGTGTGTGTGTGTGTGTGTAACAGGATTTAGTATTAAATAACCCACAAGGGTTGGTATGTCATTAAACAAAATAACCAAAACAAACAAAGTCTTGTCTGCTTTTAACATCGGAAACAAAGAGGGGTATATTGGGAACATGTTGGTAGTTAAGTTTATGCAAATGTTTATGGTTGATATCATGCGTAATTATATTCCGTCTTGGCATTTCCGTATTCGACAAAAAACCGGAAATTCTCTAAAAAGATGAATCGAGACAGTTTTATTTCGCCATATATATATATATATATATATATATATATATATATATATATATATATATATATATTGCGATTGTATACATAACTAAATAATAATACTGTTTACATATACTAATTGCATCGTGGAATTTACACAGGTTCAGAGGTTATGTATGTGTGTATTTGTATGCACACACACACACACACACATAAACACATAAACTCTGTCTACAACAAACATATGAATTAAAATGAGCTTTGTTCACTATAGAGAGGCACCTATTTGGGATGGAACTTGCCGCACATGATAATGGAATATGTGATGGCTTTATGCTAAACGTGCAATCTCTGTGTCGAGACCGTAAGCAAATTACTTCAGTGAGAATTTGAATTCTATTTACCGATTCCATTTCCCTACGTTGAACTGTTACGTGCACCGTCGTACAATTGTTTTATTTTGGCGTCTGTGTGTAGGTATCTACTGAGCTTAACTTCATGGGACATAAGGATACATCAGTACTACCTCGTGAGTATCGAAGTCACAAGCAATGACTTGCAAGATGATTTTTAAAACGGTTTGGCATGCGTTTAAATATGTTGTGATAGACATAGGAATTGATTGCTAAGGTCTTCAAGGCTATAAAACAAGTTTTAGACCAGAAAGAATAAGGATTTGAACTCAGATCACCGATTCACATTTCTTATGAGGTTAACTGTTAAGCGCGCTTATTAAATATCATTAGCGTTACGGCCGGCGGAACACAATAAAAAATAATAATATAATGAAAGTGAGATTTTAATTAATTACTGCATGTAATATAAATATCCCAACGCCAAGGCCAAATTGTTTAACCCGAATGTTAATCGAAAGAAAGAGATGGACAAAAAATCTATTGTAAAACTGTCCAAGGCGACAGATGAGAGATAAGTAGAAATTAGTAAGTTATAATGAGTTCGTAAAGAAAATGGAAATATCCGAACATATAAAAATTAAGAAATTGTTCAGTGAAGTTAGATTGCCCAGTCGGCTGGGGCTTTAGAATACACCGACTGCTTCCTAACGAGTGTCCTGGATATGGTACAAAACAATCTGATGGTGAGGTTCCAGTAGTCACGGAGCTTTGGGGAATACAGAGTACCCCTTCATTGCCATTGCTCCCAGGTCCACTCTGGCCCGGAGTGGTAGCACCTGATAGGGCCTTATCTATGGGTTAAATAGAACTAACAGCATACTTATGCTAAACTGAATTGTTTGAGTAAACTGAAAAGCTTGAAATAGAAATGTTTTTGACAATTAAACCGTACTTACATTTAAACTGTGTGCTTATGCTTAACTGAATTATTTCAAATAGAACTGTTTTTCGACATTAAAACTGTATTTACACTTAACTGAATTATTACATATAACTGCTTGAATAGTTTGAAATGGAAATGTTTTTGACAATTAAACTGTGTACTTATGCTAAACTGAATTGTTTTAAATAGAATAGATTATTTCACAAAAATGGATTTGGCGTTAAATAACCGACAAGGGTTGATATGCCATAAAATCCAACAAACCAAACCAAACCAAACCAGTGAAGTTAAAAAATGGTATTTTACAGGATTTATCCTCTTTGCAGCTTTTTGTTATAGAGTTTGGATTCTTTCGACAGGACTCCTTAGTCTATGAACGAATGAATAAACCGGAGTTGAGGTCGCTGTAACAGAAATACAGAAACAATTGACTCGCGACCCTCCTTT
The DNA here is from genome assembly GCA_963585895.1 of Sepioteuthis lessoniana. Taxonomy (NCBI): domain Eukaryota; kingdom Metazoa; phylum Mollusca; class Cephalopoda; order Myopsida; family Loliginidae; genus Sepioteuthis; species Sepioteuthis lessoniana. The sequence goes on along the minus strand of OY757933.1, from coordinate 37,441,416 downwards.
TTTACCACCTCTGTTATAAAATAACGACGCTAAGATCGTTACGAGAATCTCTTAGAACGTTTCAAAAGATTCTTGAGAGTTGCTTTGGTTTGGTTGGGTTTGGTTTATTGTCCCGTCTTCTGGACATACCTCGAGCCTCAGGGGGCCATTCCCCCCAGGCTTTAACCCTCCGCGGAAGGGTTAGGTTTATCGCCTGGCACCCCTTTTTAGAGGAATGCCAACGGGGCCCGAGGAATTTGGGGGAATGCCTGGCGCGTCTGGGCTACGGCTCTGCGCCCCGACTCACCTTAAAAAAGGCCTTGTGCCACACTTGCCCGTTTGGTGGGGCGGTCAACAAATTCCGTTGGTTTTGGTTTCTTTGTTTAATTGCATATCAACCTTTGTAGGTTATTTACTGCCAAAGCCATTCTCCGAGAAGAACAGTAGTGGTACAATTAAACCCATAGCTGGGAGGAAAAAAGGGTTCAAACCTTTCCCAAGGCTATTTATCCGATAGTGAACGTAATAGTGCGACGGGGGTTTGAACTCGCTTATTACGATTTCTACACTCAATCGCTTTAACCATTACACCACGAGGACATCCCCACCCCCGAGACGTCCTTAAACAGTTATTTTCTACTTTTTTTAATTATTTAAATTATTTGTATACTTGTGGAGAACCTAAGAGCTACTGATGTAATACAGCATTTGTATTATCCTGATTTTCAGCGAGATATTCACCTAAGAAGTAGGCCTCGTATCATTTAGTTACAGTTTTATCATTAAATGCAAAAACAAAAATTACTCGAAAAATAAATGGTGTTCCATTAAAAAATGTTCGGACGCGTAATTCTATTTGATAAATTCTAGTTATCTCACTGTCCATTCAGGTGACAGACAGACAGACAAAGAATCGCATATTTTATTAAATCAGATTCAAACTTTGGTCTGTCTTGTTGGTGGGGCTTGGAATACGCTGATTGTATTCCCCTGCAGAGGGGTCATAACCTCCACACACACCCTAAAAAAAGGTGTGTTCTGCGTATGAGACTAAACTATATTTGGTGGGGCTCATGTTCTGGAGTATTGTTTTATTGCAATTACTCCCAGGTTCACTCTGACTCTGAGTGGTGGTACCTGTTACGGTCCCATGTTATGGTCAAATAGATCACTTTAAAAATGGACCGAGTTCAAATCCTGGAAGACGATGTTTGCATTTCACATAGCGATAATACTTTAGGGATACGTATGAATCCAATTATTCTCCTTTCAGCTATGGATAGATAGTAGGGCAGACTGAGCTTTGGTATGGCAATCCGTCTAGAAGAAGGAAAACTTTGAAATCTAACCCGTAGAACTTCGCTTAAGAATTAACCTTCAGTCACTGCCCACTCGTATGGAGGGGTTAGTTCATGCAGACACAAGGGTGGAGTCTCCGTGAGGTAGTGGCTTACGTGCTGAACTGTGAGATCATAAAAAGCGAGTTCGAACTCCTGTCATGCAATTACATTCACTTTTGAACTAATATCCTTAAGAAAGGTATGAACCCTCTTATCCCTCCAGTTATGGGTTAAATCGTACCACTACTGTCACACTAGGGTAGTTTTGGTATTAAATAACTCTCGAAGTTTAATATACCATAAAGCAAAGAAACTAATTCTAGCCAACTACACAAAAAGTGGAAATATGAACGTACAACGAAAGCGGTTTCCTAACCTCTAGATGTAAAATAACCCTCGACAAGATAGACTGACCGTTAAAATCAATCAATCAGTTAATCAATATTTGGCGAAAAAAAAACACAAACTTGGCGATCTGGCTTTTGGGATAGAACTTTTTATTTTAGCGTGTACCAACTCTCCTTGAAAAATTCATAGACAAACAGTTAAATGTCTTTCATTTCCTTCCGTTTTTGAACGTGTCTTCCGTTTAAGGCGATGAATGACGCGATAAATACGGGACTCCCACGTAACGAAACAGAAGATAAAGAAAAAGTCTGACGTTGTAAATATAAACGACAGCATAAATTCTCCGCCGACCCTAGTCACAAACTCCGCTTACTGTTGCGTTTTTATTTATTTATTTTTATTAAAAAAAGATAACGAAAAAAAAAAAAGATTGGCGCTTATCGCGTCTATGTTTCTGTCGTCTGATTTAATCAAGCGTCAAAATAACAGGAAACAAAGATGGCGGAGATTGTTTTGTTCCTTTAACTTCACCCTAAGTTTTTCACTCCTTGTTTCTTATTTAATCTTTCTTTCTTTCTTCTCGTTACTCCTATTTCTTTCTTATCCTTTTTCGTTTTCTTTCTTTTTTCATTTCTCTTTTTTTTTTTTTTTTTTTTTTTGTTCTTCCCACCATTTTAGGAAATTCCTGAACAATTTTGAAGGTACAAAGGCCGCGATGTTTAGTTGTTTTTTTTTGTTTTGTTTTTTTGTTTTTGTTTTGTTTTGTTGTTTAGCAGGTCACATAACCACAGCGTCTGTTGCAATTTTCAGTTTTTTCAGGGTTTTTTTTTACATTCTTGCCTTTTTTCTTTCTTTTCTTTTTCTTTCCTTTCCCCTTTTTAAAAATATCATCTATTCCAATAAAAATCTCTTATTTACGCTTTGGTTTCTTTGTTTAATGGTATATCAACCTTCGTGGGTTATTTACTGCTTAAGCTATCTTTGTAGAAGAACATTAGTGGAACTATTTAACCCATAGCTTGGGGAGATAAGGTGTTCATACCTTTCCCAAGAGTATTCGACTGAAAGTGAATATAATACCGCAACTGGATTTCGAACTCGCTTACTACAATGTCGAAGTCTATCACTTTAGCCACAATACTACGGGGGACTGCTCCTTATTTTACGCTTTGATTTCTTTACTGCGAATTATATTATGTTTCACTTTAAACTTTTCTTGAAACTCACTCTTTGCATTTTGCCCTTTCACCTAAGAATATACTGACTGTATTCCCTGCAGAGATGTAAGATTCCCCCACCACAAAAAAAAGCAGTATCCTGGGTATGATTCTAAACTACATCTGATAGTGAGGCTCCAGTTCTGAGATCTGGGAAGTGTGAAGTACCCCTTCATTGCAATTACTACCAGGTCCACTCTGAACCTGAATGATTGCACCTGTTACTGTCACATCTGTTTAAAAATTATTTGTATTTGATTGGAGGTGCCCGTGGTGTAATGGTTATCGTCGTAGGAAATGGACACGGCGACACGAGTTCAAATCCTGGACGAGACTGATTGCATTTATAGCAATAATACTCTTGGGAAAAGGTATGAATCCAATTATTCTCCCTCCAACTATGGGTAAATAGTAGGGCAGACTGGGTTCTTCAGCCTTGGTGAGGCAACTAGTCTAGGAGAAGGAAAACTCTGAATTCAAGCCTGTTAAGCTCCGCTTAAAAATTGACCTTGTGTCATATCCTGCCTGAGCGGAGGGGTTGGGTAAATAGGATTTGTATTTGATTGGATTGACTATTACCATATGACTGGGTGGCATGAACTCTTTTGACTCCCCCACCCCAGCTATGGAATAAATAGTGCCACTACTGTTCTTTAGTATTAAATAACCCACGTAGGTTGATATGCCATTTTGTGCACTTTCGGACTAATACTCTTGGGAAAGGTGTGAACCCCCTTATTCCCCTATGACGGTTTAAAAGTATCATTGATGTTTTTCCACAAGGATGTCTTTGGCGTTAAATAACTCGAGAAAGTTGATATGCCATTAAACAAAGAAACTAATTCAAAACCAATTCACTATGTGCAAAAAATATTATTACGTAGAAATAGTAACTTGAAACCATGTAATTGTGTATATGTTATTTGTATTAGATAGGAATACTTGAAACCACACAACAGTGCGCAAATTATTTGTATTTGATGGGAATACTTGATACCATATAACATTGTGCAAGTACATGATTATAAACAAATAAAAAAAGTACCATGGAACGTTGAAAATATAGTTATAATTACAATTTAATATTTAGAAATGAATCAAATTTTGTCATTAAATAACCCACAATAAGTTGATATGCCACCAAAGAAATTTTTCAAATCAAACCAAATATTTTCTTGTTTCCTAAATTAATAATTCCTCTCCCGGTTTAGATTAGAAGAAGTGGAGGGTATCAGGTTTAATACTTTTTTAACGTATTTTCATTGGAGTTTTTTACGTTTGTCTATTATTACAATAAAAACTGTATATCGACAGGGACATGCGAAGAATTCTTCCTGACCCTTGAGTGCAGGTGTAAACAGATCACGTGTTCTCAGATATGAATATTCATTTTCTTGCTGTGTGTCCGGCTCAAACTTTTCCTGTGCAGCCAGGCCGAACATTTTCATTTATGACCAACAAGTGTTTATTGACACAGAAATTAAGAGACTAATAATATATATCATCATCATCATCATCATCTCTCTCTCTCTCTCTCTCTCTCTCTCTTTTCTTTCCTCCCTCTTTTGCATCTCACTTCCCTCTCTTTTTCTTTTTTCTTATCCTCTCCATCCCTCCTCTCCAAACGTCAACCTTTTCAGTTATTCTTTTCTCTTTTCGTTCATTTTTCTCCTCCCTCTCTTGCATTGCATCTCTTCCTCTTCTACTTTGGGTGGAGACCCCGTAGTGTCGTAGCTAACGTGCTTGACTGCAACATCATAGTTAGGGAGTTCGAACTACACTCCCGCTATTACATTCACTTTCGGACTAATGCCCTTAAGAAATGTTTGAACCACCTAATCCACCCAACTATGGATGAAATAGTACCACAACTGTTCTTCTACAAGGATGGTGTTGATATTGCATAACCCATGAAGGTTGATAAGCCATTAAACAAAACCATCTCCTGCTTTGTCTCTCCTCTTCTCACGATTTATATTCTTCTTCAGCTCTTTTGTTTCGAAATTTCTGTTTCCTTTACCAGCCCAGTCGGCTGAGACAGTTGAATACACCGATTGCATGTCTGCAGAAACGTAAGATCCCCCACCCCCGTTAACGATTGTCCTAAATATGACACTGAACCATATTTAATCGCAGGGCTTCAGTCCAGGAGCTCGAGGGAATGTGGAGTACCTCTTTATTGTCATTACTCCTATTTACACTCTGACCCGGAATGGTAGTACTTGTTAGGATCCCATCTATGGGTCAAACAGAACTGTTTAATCAGTTAACAACATGCAAGCACATGACTGATGTTAAATTGAATAGTTAGTGTTACGTAGCAGTATTTGAAAACATTTAACCATATTTACCAACCTCTCCTCTCGGGCAGGATATGACACAAGGTCAATTTTTTAAGCGAAGTTTAACCGGTTTGAATCCAGAGTTTTCCTTCTCCTAGAATAGTTGCCTCACCAAAACTGAAGAACCTAGTCTGCCCTACTATTTATCCATAGCTGAAGGGAGAATAATTGAATTCATACCTTTCCCTAGGGTATTAGTGCTCCGTGAAATGTAATCAGTCTCGTCCAGGATTTGAACTCGTGTCGCCGTGTCCATTTCCTACGACGATAACCATTACGCCATGAAAACATTTAACTGTGTTCAAACAAATGTGCTCAGCTTGTTTACCTACAAACTATTAGTTTAAGAACAGGCTCAATTGCCCAGTGGGTAGAGTGTTCGCCAATGGTCCGGGAGACCGGGGTTCAATCCCAGGTTTAGTCATACCAAAGACTTAAAAAATGGTACTTGATATCTCTTTGCTTAACGCTCAGCATCATGGGGTACGTATCAAGGGTAAAGTGGAGCAGTCCAGGGGAAGGAGTAGCGCCCTCCCCTACACCTATTCAAAAGGAAGCTTTCGGGTCACCCTTGACTACAGTCGCTAAGTTTATATATATATATATATATATATAAACACGACTTGGCATTAAATAAACTACAAGGGTTCATATGACATAAAACCCAACCAACCAACTTTCCTTCACCGAAACAATTATGTATCAATTATTCATTTTAATGAAATTACAAATTGTGCCCGTCTCTAATGAAGTTGGGAAAACAATTTATACGTTTTTATTTATTTTGAATAATTACTTATAATTATAGAAAAGGTTCAAGAAAGAATATCATTGAAATTGCAACTGTTCAGTTAATATAAATATTTATATAACTGTTCACAAAGCCGTATAATAGACATTCTACCTGTCCACCCAATTGTATTATAGGCTTTAGAATTATTCTGTCAATAGTATCATAGACATTATATCTTTTCAGTCGACAGTATCATAGACATTGTATCTGTTCAGCCAATAGTATTATAGATTTTAGGATTATTCTGTCAACAGTATTATAGTAATTTACAAAGCTCTTTGCTTCGATGTGGCACTAGGCCGAATGAATGGGGCGCCCAATGAGACTCGAACTCACTCGTCTAGGTTTGCTAGTCTAGCTTGCTAACTGTTACACCACCAGAGATGCCCAGACAATTGTATTACAGACTTTAGAATTATTCTGTCAACAGTATTATAGACATTACATCTTCTCAGTCGACAGTATTATAGATATTTAAACTGTTCCGTCAACAGTATTATAGACACATCTGTTCAGCTAATAGTATTATAGACTTTAGAATAATTGTCAACAGTATTATCATCATTTTATCTGTTCAGTCAATAGTATTATAGACATTCGAACTGTTCCGTCAACAGTATTATAGACATTTTATTTGTTCAGTCAACAGTATAATAGACATTTGAACTGTTCTGTCAACAGTATTATAGACACATCTGTTAATCTAATAGTATTATAGACTTTAGAATAATTGTCAACAATATTATCATCATAGTATCTGTTTAGTCAATAGTATTTTAGACATTTGTACAGTTCCGTCAACAGTATTACAGACGTTAGAACTATTCAGTTAACTGTATATTATTGACATTATGGTTTGATTGTTTTTTGTTATTGTTTTTTGTTTAATGACATATCAATCTTCGTGGGTTAATTAATATCACAGCCATCTTTATAGAAGAAAAGTAGTCGTACTATTTAACTCATAGCTGGGGAGATAACAGGGCTCACAGGGCATTAGTCTAAAAGTGAACGTCATAGCGTGACTTGGGTTGGAACTTGCTCCTAACTATTTGTAACAGTAGGGTAGATGCATATATATATATATATATATATATATATATATATATATATATATATATATATTAACCATGACAACGTTACTTTCTCTAATATTTCTCCTAAAATAGAAATTAAAATAAAAATCATTATCTGAAGAAACCCATGAAGGACGAAATGCCATAATGAATATATAACCACTCCCTCAAATTAATTTTGACATCTCAAATTCTCTTACATACTATTCACCACCCTATAAAATTCTTTCTTTTCTATACTTTAAACGTATCCACTATTATTGGACAAAAGTAGTAGAATATATGATGCTTTAAACCATTTTCTTCAATCCCAGTTCTCAGAAAAAAAATCACCAAAGTTCAAACATCTCTGGCCCAAGTCAAATACACACCCATCTTTAAATAGTGCATTTCGCGGAAAGATTTTGAATGAAACTTAATTGCGCTGCGGCTGCGCAGTGATATGAATCGGAACTGCCAGATGTGCATCGAGGCTACAACGAGAGTAAACACCTACTTCCGGTCGAATTCTCCATTATTCTATCGGAAGTCACGAATAAAAATGATTGACTAGTGGCTGGTTGATCAGTTTAGACATAAATGAGCTATTTTTATGCCCTTCTTGAAAGAAAGGAATTGATAGAACTTGTATCAGTGATATTTTCATTACTTTTAACTGATGCAAGTTAGTTGGCTAGTTGGTTGGATGATCAGAAGTTTTAATAGTTGGTTGGTTGGTTGGTTATTTGGTTTTGGGTGGTTGGTTGCTTACTTGTTTTAGGTTGTTTTTAATTGGTTTTCGGATGGTTTTTCTACTTGGTTGGTGTTGGTTGGTTGGTTGGTTTTGATTTTTTTTTTAGTAATTTGGATTGGTGTTTTTTTACTGATTTGGTTGGTTTTGGGTGGTTTATTTGTTTGTTTGTTTGTTTGTTTGTTTGGTTGGTTGGTTGGTTTTTGGTGATTTGCTTTGGTGCTTTTTGCAGATTTTGTTGGTTTTTGGTTTGTTTGTTTGTTTGTTTGTTTGTTTGGTTGGTTGGTTGGTTGGTTGGTTATTTGCTTTGGTGTTTTTTGCCGATTTTGTTGGTTTTGGTTTGTTTGTTTGTTTGTTTGTTTGGTTGGTTGGTTTCGGTGATTGGTTGCTCTGTTTTTTTGTTCTTGTTTTTGTTTTTTGTTAGGTCGGTTTTATTGGTTGGTTGGTTGGTTGGCTGGTTGGTTGGTTTTGGTTTGGTTGGTTTAGGGTGGATGATTGTTTGGTTTTGGTTAGTTTGTTATTTGGGTTTAGGTGGTTGGTTGCTGGGATGAGTGGGACGTTGGGTGATTGGTTGAATGTGTAGGGGATGATTGGTTGGTTGGTTGGTTTTACGGCATGTCATTCCTTGTGTGCTATTTTATGCTGAACTCAGTTGAACTATTTTAGTTTTCAATTATATACGGCACAAAATGTATCTTCACAACCATTCACAGAGAAACTCTCCCTATTTAGTTGCAATATCTATTTTTAAAAAGCCAATGTATTTATGTAGTTCGAATCATTTTCAACATCATTTTAAACAGATCTATTTAACCCATAAATTGGACCATAACAGGTATTACTTCCCAGGGTTTGAATCTGAGTGGACCTGGGAGTAATGTCAAAGAATTGGTGGCACTCTTTCAAGGATTCTAGAACTGATGCAGTTTCGTGTCATATCAAAGACACCCGCTGTAAGGAAACCGACTCGTCGAGACAAGTTTATATTCTAGATAGGGTTGTTTGCATTTTTCTTCACACAAATGTAATTCGAAAAATTCATGTGTTATTTAAACAAAGAGGGTTCTCAAGCCTTGGTTGGCCCAGTCGGCTGAGGCTATATAATACACCGACTGCATCTCTGCAGAGGAGTAAAATTTCCCTCACAACGAATGTCCTGATATGACACTAAACTATCTGATATTGAGGCTCCAGTAATTCTGAAGTTTTGGGGAATGCAGAGAACCCCTTCATTGTCATCGCTCCCAAGTTCACTCTGACCCGGAACGGTTGCACCGGATAGGGTCCCATCTATGGATCAAATAGAACTATTTGACATTTAAACTGCGTACTTATACATTTACACTGAGTGCAAACAAATGATTTATACTAAACTGAATTGTTTGAAATAAAACTATTTGATCATTTACCTCTTTAAACAAATGACTGATGTTTAATTGAATTGTTGATGTTCATGGCAATACTTGAAAACATTTAACTGTGCAAACAAATGAGTAATAGTAAAGAGAATTATTCGTATTAGATAGAAATAAGTGAAACCATTCAACTGTATGCAAAAGAATGAACTCAGGCTCGTTTAAAAATGTAATCAACAACACGCGTTTAGAAATCATATATTCAATATATATGCATGAAAAGGGTTTGGCATTAAATAACCTAGAATGGTTGATATTCTATAAAACAAAACAAAACAAAACCAAATCATATATATATATATATATATATATATATATATATATATATATATATATATATATATATATATGTATGTATAAAAAGAATTTGGCATTAAATAACCTACAATGGTTGTTATGCCATCAAACCAAGTCAAACTAATACTTGGAACCATTTAACTATGTTGATTCATACTAAATTGAATCGTTAGAAATAGAACAGTTTGATCATTTAACTGTGTGTATCTACAAAATCATATATTTGATATGTATGTAAGAATAGAAATTGGCATTGAATAACCAACAATGGTTGATATGCCATTAAAACCAAATCAAGCATTGGTAATGGCAAACAGTATAGACGAAGGAAAAATGACCTTAAATTCAAACCAACCTTTCTCCGTTTTAAAACAGACTCTGTGTCGCATCTCACACGTTGCAGAAACTTTGAGTAAATATATATTCACAACCAGGCAGGTGCTCGTCGTCTTATGGTTATCATTGCCGGAAATAGACACGGTGACCCGAGTTCAAATCCAGGTCGAGGCTGTTTGCATTTCACATTGCAATTATACGCTTAGGAAAAGTAAAACCCCGAGTTCAAACATGTTAAACTCAGTGCAGAGGATTCGATATATATATATATATATATATATATATATATATATATATATATATATATATATATATATATATATATATATATATATATATATATATATATATATATATATATATATATATATATATATATATATATATAGGCCTAGCGGGTAGAGTGTGCGCCAATGGCCCGGGAGACCTGGGTTCAATTCCAGGTAGAGTCATACCAAAGACTCAAAAAATAGTACTTGATGCCTCCTTGCTTAACACTCAGCATTATAAGGTACGGATCAAGGGTAAAGTGGAGCAATCCAAGGAAAGGAGTAGCACCCTCCCCTACACTTTGGTGTAGTAGCTATCGAAAAGGGAATCTTCGGGTCACCCTCGACTATGGTCGCCAACTTTACTTATATATATATATATATATATATATGCTCCTGTTATCTCGACAAGCATCCATCGCTGTGTGAAGAATTCTCCTGATATAAAGTCCTGAAGAAGGTTATTGAAATCGAAACGTTGAACGTTAACTTTATATCACAATAAATTCACCTATTTGGATTATTCTGTTTTTCTGCTTTCTTCATATATATATATATATATATATATATATATATAGAACAGGAAGATACTACCCTCTGATACTATACCCTGATTGCAAGCAGAAATACAGCACTGGACAAAAAAAAGAAAAAAGAAAAAAAAGAGAAAAGACAGCTGACTTAAAAGATTATTTAGACAATTGATGACATTTGATTTAGTAAAGACAATTTATAACCATTTACTATCTGCTCGGGTATCCATTAGCATCAGATACAGTGTTTTTCGTTTTGTCTTTTTTTTCCTAGTGATCACAACCTTTTTTCATGATAATTTCCAGTTTTCTTATAATTTCTGAGGAAGACATCCACAGATGAATGATGGCAATTCAGTATCTTTTCAACATCGTGAAATGTCAATCATTCTATTCCACAATTTGACATTTTTAAAAAATCAGACAACTGCTTACCAGCAAAAGACTAAGCACAAATTAGGATATTAAATCTAGGAAAAGAAAATTCCCAGAAATTTCTTTTATTTATTTATTTATTTATTTATGGGTATTCTTAAGAATTTTTTTTTTTAAGAAAATGATGACTTTTCACAACAGCTTAGGAAATTTTGATAACAATTATCAAAAGAAAAATAATTACTTCCTATGTGTGTCTAAGTTGTCGAAGTTTCGTTAAATTTAAGGCAATAATTTAAAAAAAAGTTTTAATTTTGTTCCCAGTCTGTTGTTTTTGTTTTTATTTTTTGTTATTTATTTATTTATTTATTCATTTTTGACAAGTAACAAAATTGGACCAAAAACACCAATAATATTACTTGTACAGCATCTGGCCTTTTTTATGGGAATTATGCTAGCTATGATATATTTACTTATATAGCATGACTGAAAGAATAATGTCTAGCATGATAAAAGGATACGTCTTTTATGTTATGGTAATATTGCGTGATTAATGGTCATCATATGTTGCCATGTTAAATCCACGTTTCAATCAGGGTTTTTTTATGACAAACATTAATCACACCATAGTCAACTTGTAATTTGCGTTTGAAAGAAAATTACCAAATATTGACGTTACGTAGACAGTTAAACAAATACATTTTTACCTAATTACCTCCCCGATCTACAGGGTGGAACGATAAAATTGTCGCCCGAGAAAAGACGACATGATTCCATTTCCGTTTAATGAAAACCGGTTTTCTTTTTTTGTTGCAGACCATCTACTAGTTGGCCAGTTGTGTATAAATCCCAAGAGCGATAGGAGCCTTCTATCATGTCTGAAAGTGACACAATGTTCAACGAGCGAGATCGGAGATGCGCCGCTGTACAACTCATGCTCTCTACCGATCCAAGTTATGACAGCCAGAACCATCGCTGGTTTGCCACGAATAACAGGAACGTGCCCAGGGTGATGAAAACAAAGTTTCCAGCTACGGTTATGGTCTTTGGTGTGGTTTCAACTGAGGTCCACATCATGCCACCTCATATCTTCGAAGTCGGCTTGAAAGTCAACACCAAAGTGTACCTGGATGTGCTGAAGAGTGTGGTGATCCCCTGGTGCAATCAGGTGGCCGGTGGCAGACCCTGGGTGTGGCAGCAGGACTCGGCGTCGGCCCACAAGTCCAAAGAGACCCAGGCTTGGCTTCAGAAGGAGTGCTACGACTTTGTACCCTTCTCTCACTGGCCCCCCCTCCCTCGACCTGAACCCGCTCCACTACTTCGTTTGGTCATACGTCAAGAACATCACCAACCTGACCTCCCACAACACCAAAGCCAGCCTGATCGCCGCCATCCACCGAGCTCCCGCCGGCGCTCGTGGAAAAGCATGCTCCCAGTTCCGGATCCGAATCGAGGCGGTGATTGAGGCTGAAGGCGGCTACATTGAATAGATGTCAGCTCTACTACATAATCAAGTTACCTGAATTGATTTTTTCGATAAAAGTTTTAAAATAAAGCTGTAGTGTTGTTTTCTTTAGGACAACAAGTTTATCGCTCCATCCTGTATTTTAGACAAATCCAGGAAACGACACCCCATAAAATAGCTAAATGTTATAACTCATAGCACCTAATTGTACTTGGGCTGAACAGTAGAAAAAAAAGTGAATAACTGAACTTGAACCAGTTAAAACTTAACAAATAAAAAAAAAAATCACTGAATACATATCACTTGAAACCATGGTAAGCAGTATGTTGGATGTGAAGTAAGGCGAATGAATTCAAAGTTGGGTCAACGGCGAGCCTCAACTGATGCCAGGCGGAAGAATCTCATAGTTCAACAGCCAAAGTCAAGTAGTTCACTGAGGAAATTACTGCCGCTCATCGATAAAGGTGGCGTCTTTTGATGGAAAAAAGCCAAACAATGTATGTATATTTTATTTTGTGACACTCTTATGAGTTTTATTACTAAAGTACTTGGTCACATCTGTGACAGATGAACAGATTCTAAACAACCAGAGTTTGGTATAGCCGCAATATATTACCCATGATAAAATTGAGAAATTGAAACATAGTACAATATGATACTCAGACCTGTTGTCTGTGTATCATGATCGGCAGGTGCTCATGGGGGACCTGATCGTTATCCTGTGAATGTTGGCTTTTTTTTTCTAGTATACGAACGACGGCTTAAGTAACCACACAAACTAGAGACAATAACTAGAAAACGAAAACAGGAAGAAAAACAACTGTATGGACATTTTAATCGACAAGCAAACGAAATATCGCTCGAGAAAACTTGAACATTGCTAAGAAAGGGAAACCTTAAGAGACAAACTGAATCTCTTATAAAACGGCACAAAAAACGCCATAAAGACCAACTATGTCAAAGCAAAAATAGATATGAAGCAACAAAATACTAGGTGTGTATTGTGTGGTGATAGAGACGAAACAATCAATTACATAATAAGCGAATGCATTAAATAAGCGCAAAAAGAGTATCAAACTATGACTGGGTGGGGGAGGTGATTCACTGAGAATTGTGCAAGAAGATTAAATTTCACCACACGAACAAGTCGTATACGCACAATCCAGAATAAAATTTAAAGATAACGAAAAGAGAGATAAGTACGTAGACCTTGCTAGAGAACTGAAAAAACTATGGAACACAAAAGCGACGGTGACCCTAATATATGCAGTAGAATGAGACGCACAAACTTCTCTGGGTTTTTAAGATACAAACGAGTCACCTAATCTCGGCCAGACAACCAGACCCAGTGATAATAAACAAAAAAAAAAAAAATAGAAAAAGAAAAAAAAAAGAACCTGCCGAAGAATGGAGTTTACTGTTCCGGCTGACCACAGAATAAAACTGAAGGATAATGAAAAGAAAAATCACTACCTGGACCTTGCTAATGACAGTGATACCAATTGTAATCAGTGCAGTCTGTATGGCCATCAAAGGATTGCTAAAAGTTCAGGAGGAATTGCAAATAAGAGTACGATTACATCCAAACTACAATACTGTTAAAAGTTCAGGAGGAATTGCAAATAAGAGTACGATTACATCCAAACTACAATACTGTTAAGATCATTCAGAATACTGAGAAGAGTCCGAGGGAATTAAGGAGACTTGTTGTCACACTGGCTCCAGTGGAAGACCATCGGCTAACGCTAGTGTGGAAAGCTCTCAAAGAAGAAAAATAATAACAAGGCATCTCAGAATATTGCAAGAAACTACAATTTCATCATATTCCCAAATCCTGAATCGAGTCCATAGATGGATTGCTCTTTCGTCGGGTGCTATAGAATACGCTGACTATATCACTGCAGAGGGATAAGACTTCCCTTTAAACGAGTCTCCTAGGTATGACATTAACCCATCCGATGATGAGACCCCAGTTCTGGAGCTATAGAGAATGTGGAGTACGGGTCTGGCCTAATGAGTAGAGTGTTCGCCAATGGTCCGGAAGACTGAGGTTCAATCCCAGGTAGAGTCATACCAAAGACTCAAAAATAGTACTTGATGCCGCCTTGCTTAACACTCAGCATTAAAAGGTAAGGATCAAGGGTTAAAATGGAGTATTCCAGGGAATGGAGTAGCGCCCTCCCTTACACCTCAGTGTAGTAGCCATTTAAAAGAGAACTTTCGGGTCACCTTCGACTATGGTCGCCAACTTTACTTTTAATATTAAGTAGAATCATCAGGATTAAATTGCAATACATGAAACCATTTAACTGCGTGCAAACAAATGAGCTCTGCTTATCAAAAATAATGTTACTTAGAAACTATTCGATTACAAATTATATATATATATATATATACAAGATTCGGCATTTGATGACCCACCAGATTTGCTATGCCATAAAACACAACCAAACCAAATTCCTACTAATACTAGAAATGTTACTACTACGAGTGATTATGATAATAATATTCATACTTCTATAACATCCTCCTCCTCATCATCATCATGTCGTGCTGCCAGCACAGTTTTCCCTGACCCTCTCTCACCATTCGTCTCTATTGTGCATCTCACCCGGCAGGTCTTCCAGGTTACATCCTGTATCGGCACAAAGCTGCTGTAGATAGGTTCTAGCTGGTCGTCCAACCTTTTCTCGTCCGTGTGAAGGAGTCCACAGGAGTACTTCACTTATGAGTTCGTCCTTACGTCTTCGGCAGTGTTCCGCATGTCTAACTTAAATGGTTTTCGAGATGGGTGGTAGGTGGCCGTAAAGCTTCTGTTTTGTGGGGTGTTACCTCCATGACTCATTCAATGCAGCTCCTGGCATTCTTGTGTAATTGCTGTCAATAAGAATACCCCTACTCCTCTTACTACAACTACAAATAATAACAATAATAATAATATTAATATTCCTCTTTCTAATACTACTACTGCTAAAAATACAAATAATAATAATGATAGTGATAATAATCGTCATACTCCTCCTACTCTTCCTTCAGCTACTAATAGGTAAAATAATAATAATAATAATAATAATAATTCTCCTACTATTACTAATCGAGGGATTCCCTGTGGTGTAGTGGCTAACGTGCTTGACTGCGACATCGTAGTAAGTAAATTCAAACTCCTCTCTCGCTATTGCGTTCACTTTCGGACTAATGCCCTTGAGAAAGGGATGAACCCTCTGATGCCACAAGCGTACTTCTAAAAGGATCGCTTTGGCATTAAATAGACCACCAAGGTTGATATGCCATTAAACAAAGAAACCAAGCGAAACCAAATTACTACTACTACTACTAATAATAATAATAATAATTATAAAACCCCTCACAGTACTATATTAGTTCAAAACCTGGACGACACTGTGTGCATTTTCCAAAGTACTAATACCCAATTATTTTCCCTTCAACTATAGGTAAATAGTAGGGCTGATAGGGCTCTTTAATTTGGTATGGTGACCGGTCTAGGAGAATGTTAACTCTGTTAATCATCGATTAAAATTAACATTGTCTCGCATCCTGATAGGTAAATATATACAACTATACAAGTTCAAATCCACACAAAGCTGTTTGTGTTTCACTTTGTGCTAATGCCCTTGAGAAAGACATAAATTTTTCTCCTCCCTCACCCCACAGCTAAGGGTAAATTGTTGGGCAAACTAGATTCTTTGGCCTTGGTTAGACAACCACTCTAAGAGAAAGAAAACTCTGAATTTGAACCAGCTGTACTCCGTTTAAAAGTTGATTTTGTATCACATCCTGTCTTTGAAGTAAGGGTTGGAAATATACGTACTTCCTTCTTACCAATTACTATAAATCTGCATCATCATCATCAAGATGTGCTGCTTGCACGGATTTCCCTGATTCCCTTTCGGCGTCCGTCCCTATCTTCCATCACTCCCGGTAGGTTTTCCAAACTACATCCTTTATCCACACAGAGCGACTGTAGGTAAGTTCTTGCTGGTCAGCCAGTACTAACACGACCATGTAAAAGGGTTCTTAGGAGAATGTCACTTATGAGTTCGTTCTTGTTTCTCCAGCAGTGTCCCGCATATGTCTTGTTCTTCTTACTTGGATGATTTTAAAGATGGAAGGTACAGGTGTTGTTTTGTGGGTTGTTGCTTCCAGGATTTGTTCAATATAGCTCTAGGCATTCTTGTGCAGTTCCCGTCTTGCTTTTCTCTGTACGTTTCGTCAGCGTCCATGTGCTGCATCTATAAAGTAGTATCGACACAACTGCTGCTGAGAAGAAATCCCATTTTATTTTATTTTATCGGATAGATCAGACTTGTGAAAGCAAAGAAAACGTAGTACATGTGTTTTAATCGAGAAGGGGCTATCTCAACGGCAAATTACTACTACTACTACCACTACTACTGCTACTACTACTATATTAGAAAATGAACTGTGAACCTTACGATACTTGCCCAATCCTGTTACCACTTATTCGTTTTCTTAGATCATTTTACTTTCTTTTCTTTCATTCTTTTCTTTTTTCTTTTTTTTTTTTCCAATCTGAAGCATTTAAATTTTTATTGCTAAACGAAAGGTGAACCGGAATATAGATTTTACGGAAAGAATTACAATAAGCTTCCATTTATATCTCCTCAACAATTCCAATGTAAAACATGGACGTCTAACTAAAACGCAAAAAAAAAAAAAAAATTAAAAATTAAACAAAATAAGATAAAATAAAAATATAACATTAAAGTGCGCTAATGCAAGGGTAACATGGATATAATGACTAAAATAGTCTTCGACAATTGGCACAAACGAAAATAATCGCTAAAGAAATGGTATCTCTCTGAAGAGGGACCAAATTTAGCTTCGAAACAAAGAATATTCCATGAGAAGAGGAAGGAGAGAAACGAGAGGAAGAATGCGATCGAAAGAGAACAATGCAAAGGTTAATGAAGTAAATAATGTATTTTAAGTATTCAAGTTCTGCTATTTTAATTGAAAACGAATATTATGGTTGGTTTTTATTAAGAGCATATTTCATTAAGAAAGAAAGAAAGAAAGAAAGAAAGAAATTTTAATTTAAAGAAAGAAAGAACAAGTGAAGGAAAGAAAGATAATAAGTGAAAGAAAGAAAGAAAGAACAAAGGAAAAGAAAGAATAAGAGAAAGAAAAATGAAATGAAGAAAGGAAGGAAAAATATAGATATACCCTGAACGAACAAAAGAAAGAATAACCCAGATAGAAAAAAGAAAAAAGAAAGAAAGAACGAAAAAAAAAAAACGGAAAAAAGAAAGAAAGAAGCAAACAACAAGAAAGAAAGAAAGAAAGAAAGAAAGGTTTTAAAAAAGACTTTTAAAATAAAAAAGAAAGAGAGAAAGACTTTAAAAAACATTTTTAAAAAGAAAGAAAGAAAGAAAGAATCGGTAAAAAGTAAAAATTAGATTAGAATTCCATTTTTAAATACGCAACATGCCTTCTATTGTTACGTTACGTTGGTTTGCCATCAATATTTTTTCCTTTCCTGTCAGTCTGTCTGTTTTGGTATCTATTATATGAGGGAAATTCAATAAATAGAGTGATTTTTTTCAACCAAAATACTTCTTTGCATTCTTTGGAACTGGTTTTAATCTCACAAAAATATTTGTTAAGAGGCTATTCGAAATGGTGAAAAATTCAAGTGGAGTCTTCCAGGTTTGAACAGAGGTCTGTCATGAAATAGTGGAAACCATGTGAAATGTACAGAAAAATGTGTCATGTGTTCGGAGAAGAATATTTTCTTCAAAAAATGTTTACAATTGGGCTTAAAGATGGTTGAAATACTATTCAAGATGAATACGGATTAGGCAAGCTCACAAAGGTCAGCACAGCTGAAATGGTGGATTCAGTTAATGTGCTCAGTTTGTCTGACAGACTAGTTAAAGACGAAAATATTTCAGAACAACAGGGAATTTCAGCACGTGCAATACTCGAATTTCGCCCGGACAATGCAAGACCTCATACTGCATCAAGAAAAGAGGAAACCATCAGTCAATTTGATTGGGAACAGTGGCCACATCCTTCTTACTGTTCAGACCTGGCCCCTTCTTATTTCCGGTAAAATTCCCGCGTGGAGGCATGTTTCCAAGCGATTATGAAGTGAAGAGCGCCGTAAGCAAATGGCTAAAAACTAAGTTCCCCAAACTTCTGTAGGAAGCAATACAAAAGCTTGTGGGGGTGTCTTAGTGGCGTAATGGTTAAAGCGATGGACTGTGGAATCGTAGTAAGCGAGTTCGTATTCCAGTCGCGCTGTTACGTTCACTTTCGGGCAAATACCCTTGGGAAAGGTATGAACCCCCTAATCCTCCCAGCTATGGGTTAAATGGTACCACTACTGTTCTTCTCGGAGAATGGCTTTGGCATTAAATAACCTACAAAAGTTGATATGCCATTAAACAAAGAAACCGAAACAAAAGCTTGTTTTTCGATGAGGAAAAATTGGTTTTAAAGAATGTGGATTTTATCAAAAAAAATAAATCAAGGATTTTTCCTTAGTGAAATGTGAGTCGTTATATTGAAAAATTCAATTAATTAATTACCCTTTTAAATACAAATTCTGTCCAGAAAATTTCCTGTCATTTTGACCATGTCGAAAACCAGCTTCACAGACTTGATGTAACTTGTCAATTAGGCTCGAGAAACAGAAATTTTTGTATTTATTAACCTGTCGGTGCATTCTTGCTAGTTTTTACATTTCGCGATATTTCGGGGACGACATAATTTGGTTTGTCATGGAAAATTTGAACGATCAAAATCCAAAATATTTTTTAAAATCTTTTCCCTCCAAAAATATTAAAAGTACAATTTCTTAGTCATTTAGATTCATACATAAATAATCAATTTTTTTCGCTCGTTTCGAGTTTGCCTAAATAGTATGAATTAGCAAAGAAATAAATATTTCTTCAGCAAGTATGGAATTGTCTATGTGTATTCAAGAACAGTAAGTATTGAATTGTCGATACTTATTCAACTAAAAGTAAGAAATTAATCATTACTTACTTAAATACCTTTCTTTTTGGGGAGAAAATTTACAATTTTTTTTTTTCAAGAATACATTTCATTTCAACTCGTTTAATTTTTCTTTCGGCCTCAAGTCTGCCATGGAGCATTGACCGTCCGGCACGGATGCCAGACAGTCAGCTGAAAAGCCTCTGCACGAAGCAGTGGCTCGTCGAGTGTCCTCACTGGGGGGGGGGATGTCCCCACTCTGCTTGGAAGTTTTCGGTATTTGTTTTCCGTCCCACCAACCCAGATGAGTATGGCACAAGGCCTCTTTTTAGGTGGGTCCGAGCGCAGGGCCGTAACTCAGAAACGCCTGGCATTCCCAAAAATGCCTCAGACCCCATCGGCATTCCCCTAAAAAGGGGCGCCTCAGACGCCAGGCGATGAAGCTAGCCCCTCCAAGGAAGGTTAGAGCCTAGGGGACGGGCCCCTGAGGCTCGAGGATGCCAGTCAAGGCGAACCTCAACCGATTGCCACTGGAACCAGAACACATCCGACCAGATCCGCGTACCGAAAAAACGCGGCCGACCGAAATGTTTCCCAGCCCAGAGCCTCCCAGAGAGTAGTGCATACGCTCCACTCGGCTTGGAGGTCTTATTTCCTAAAACTTACACGTTTTAAGTGGGCACAAGTCCCAAAAACTTTTTGAGGGGGAAAGGAAGAAAACTGTATTAGTCTGTATTATTCTAGGGAGCCCTAGCTAGCCACAGTCATGATCAGCCGTTCTTTACAATAAGTTCCCTCTTGCGTCACCAAGCGCACAACAATCATCAAAATACCTCATTCGCTCGATGAAAATGACCTACTTAAAAAGAGGGAACCGCAGGGTCCCAGCACATTTTGTCATCATTTTGTTCTGTGAGGGGTGCCGCAACTCCGCCAACCTTACGCCCGCATCAGTTTGGCAAGCCTCTTCCAAGAATTTCCATACGCTGTGGGTACGGCTACCAACTGAGCGAACGAAGGTGGTCACCATGGGTGCATCCCTAAAGTTTAGTGGATTTGACACTCTTTTTTTTTTTAATCTTTTCGAAATCCAGCAGCGGCTTCGGTGCCTTTCGAAGCTGGAAATCACCTATCGCTTCCGGACCTACTGAGCACAGAACCGCTGCATTCTTGAATTGTTCTTGATTGACTTCCGGTGAGACCGACTTGGCACTTCGCCGGGTAGGTTTGTCCATGGCAGTATGGGAGGGGGGTCTCAATTCAGATTGAGATCGATTTTTGAACAGTTCCGGAGAGGAGAAAGAGGAGATAGTGAGTGAGTGTAGAGATGGAGTATGAGGTGGACTCACTTGTTGTTGTTGGGGAGGTTGTTGTTGGGGAAGTTAATATTGGGGAGGTTGTGGCAGCATATTTGATGGGCCTTCCAAGGGGTCTTGTTGGGGAGGTATATTGGGGCATATTTTTTAGAGGATCCCTCTCCATTGTCCCTTCTCTTGAGGTTAATATTAGTTTCCATCAGCTCTTCCTGTGGTTTTGTTTTTGGTTCTGTTATTGGTTTTCTATTCTTTTTCTTTTTTGTGGTTAGTGATGGAATTGGTGCAGATGCTGGAGGTCTTTCCGGGCTTCGGGATACTGCTGGGGCTGTCTCTTGAGCTGGTTCTGGTGTTGCTGGGGTTAATTCTGCTATTGCCTACGCTGGGTTTGCAGTTTTTTCATTAACATGGGATTTCTCCT
>OY757933.1:37292686-37412686 GCA_963585895.1 Sepioteuthis lessoniana | reverse complement strand
AGTTCAATTCCTTGACCCACGAGCCCCGTTCCAGATGGAATCGCCTAAAGCTGCAGTATGCTGTGATAGCTTGTCTGATTCAGTTTGCCCTTCACCTGGTGCAAATCCTCGCCTTTGCAATAGGCAAAAGCCTCCTACACCGTAAATGAGATTGGTGTGATACAGGGGGTTGCAGGTCTCTCACCAACTTCGAGGCACATAGAATATCTTATTTAATTCAAAGATTTTGAACTTTAATTCGTTAGTCCAAACGTCTGCTTTATTGTTCAGTCTTTGTGAGCTTTGACCCACTGGAGCCTTTTGACATTGTTTTGCTTCCTGCACAATGGTTTCTTGACAGCAGTTCTGCCATATAGGCTAACTGCACTGAGTCTGTTCCTCACAGTGGCTGTTGACATATATTTTTCATGACATTGGTTTAGTTGGGCAGTGATGTTAGGAGCAGTCAGCCTTCTGTCACGCAAACTGGTGACTGATGAAATTTTCCTTGCACAGGTCAAACAGGTTGTATTTAGCAAGCAGTAATTCAACACAATATAGTGTAATGTGAGTTCAAGTGATGGGATTATGTAACTTTTGAAAAATGTTTTATTCATGCTCAGAACTAAAGAAGAAAAGCGCCTTCAAATCAATTTTTCAAAAGATATCTCTTTATACTCAACTCAAAGTTACTGAGGAAGACTTGTATTTTGTATGAATAAAACTATTGTGGTACTTGTTTCATTATAAAAAATGTTGAGTGTCCAAATACTTTTGATTAATAGTGTATATATATATATATATATATATGGGAGTTTGTGTGTGTGTGTGTGTGTGTGTGTGTGTGTCTGTGAAGGAATTTAACTGCATAAGCAGTTTACTCGACACTTAGTCTCAATGTTTTTAGTGTCCTCTCTCTATGTAGATAGATAGATAGATATGAACTGGCTGGGATAGATAGATAGATACGATACGATACGATACGATAGGATTTAGAAATCGTAGATTAAAAGATTTTAATTAATAAGTATTGTATAAAAGTCGTACTAAAAACGGAAAAATTGGAATAAGCAACCTAATGGATTTGGATTTTGCCATGTCGTTTACGATCTACTTGCCTCCATTTTTCCATCAACGAAGAATCCTAACAATGACGAGTTGATAATTGCCTATATGGAGCCCAGTTCTATAAACTAATAATCAAACACTCCATGATACAAGCATAGATGATTATTTCTAAACTGTATAAAATGATTCAAAACAGTATAATGTACTCGTTCAGATCTTTACATATTCAACCACAAATAAGCACTTTGAGGGATTAGTAAAAACACATAATGAGGAATTTTTCATTATGACGCTCTGACGACCTGATGTGTTATGGGAGAGGTGATGGTCACTACCAAGTAGAAACCATTGCTCTGAGAGAGGCTATCAAGGGGAATTACACAGCATAGCCCCTTGATAACATTTTAGCTCATGATACTACAAAAATTATTTAAATTTAATGTTTCATGCCTGTAATTTTTAAATGATATTTTAATCGCTTTGACAAATTCGACAGCTGTTTTGTTTTTTGTTTGTTTTTAAGAAACCGATGCTCAAAAACAAAAAACAGAACAAAACAGGAATGTTATTCGTTTGAATACTTTGAATATAAATGATTTTTTTTTTCGTTTTGAATGAGTCGAAAAGTTACTAAATGTCGATGTCAAAAATATTGACAAGACAGAATTAGTGTGAATCAAATTCAGACAAGGAAATTGTCGAAATGTTTAAAGGTTATTGGTTGACGTTCAAAACGTCGACAACTGACACTTGTGTTGAATATTTGAAATATTGAACCCTTCCACAAATAATATTTCTGGGAAGAAAAGAAAAAGAAGAAAAGCGTTCGATTGTTGAAATATTTAAACAATCAATCAATACTTTGGATCGATTTAATCCATAAAATTAAAACTTTATTTTTTTTTTCGAAGATGCCTCGTTCCTCTTCATCGAGACATTAAATGTTATTAGGATGTTGGATTTTAGAAGAAACTGAACTAATGAATTAAAATTGTTTTTAATCAGTTAAGATATAATCTATACATTTCTGCCTTCAATTTACGATGTTATTTATGCCTGTACGATAAAACTCTAAAGGTTTTGATGCCAAGGAATCTTTTTAAATTTATTTTTGGGAGAAATACAGTATTATGCAAGTGTAACTAATGCCCTACTACTTTTTCCATTTCCTAAACTGAAAATTCATCTCGAGGGAAGATGTAAGGACATGGAAGGAATAAATAGAAGTGCAATGATGCAGCTTCACACAATATCAAAAAGATAGATAGATAGATAGATTTAGAGTGAGAGAGAGAGAGAGAGAGGGAGAGAAGAAATGCTCGTGGTGTAATGGTTTTCTTTCGTCGAAGGAAATGGACGAGACGAACCGAGTTCAGGTTCTTGATATAGCTCTAATACCGTCAGGAAAAATAAAAAATCCCACTATTCTCCTTCCAGCTATGGATAAATCGTAGGGTAGGCTTGCTCTTTAACCTTGGCATGATAACCGGTCTAGGAAAAAGAAAACAATGAATTCAAACCTGTTAAACTCTGGTAAGAAATTGATCTTGTGTCACATTGTCCTCCTGCAGAGGGCTTGATATATATATATATATATATAAACACCCTCTCCTGGCCCAGTCGGCTGGAGCTGTAAAATACACTGACTGCATCTCTGCAGAGGGGTAAGACCTCCCAACGAGTTTCTTAGATATTGCACTAAACAATCTGATGGTTAGGTTTCAGTAATGCTGGAGCTTTGGGTAATGCGGAATACTCCTTAATTGCCATCGTTCCCAGGTCCAATCTGTCCCGGAGTGGTAGCAACGGATAAGGGTCCTATCTATGGGTCAAATAGAATTAAACTATGTATTTATGCGAAACTGAAGTGTTCGAAATAGAACTGTTTTGACATTTAACTGTTTGTAAACAAAAACTGTACTTATACTAAACTGAATTCTCTGAAATTTATTTCGGCGTTAAATGACTCGAAGAGGGTTGATACACCGTAAAACAAACCAACGAACCAATCAACGGACCCCCTTCTTTAAATATAAAGTGTAAGAAATAGGATTTGTAAGACCTAAAGTTACAATTATGATTGTTTTATTCATTGTGTAACGTTCTGTACTACATCATACAAGCATTTTCAAACACGAGTGAATGGATTTTGGAACGCCCAACTAGATACTGATACTGCTGTTCTACTTATTGTAAGTGGACGTCTCTTGATGTAATGCAAATATGAGATAATAAGGGATCGACAAAGAATTTTAGTGAGTGAAATTTCTTGAGTTAAAACTTTTAAATTTGAGTGATAAAGTCTATTTCGTTTAGTTTTATGGCATCTCAACCGTTGCAGGTTACTTAAAGCCAAAGCCTGTTTATACATGTATACATCAAATGCATATGATTTGTAAAGGAACAGTTTGTAAGTAACATTTTAAACCAGCTATATCTCATTTGTTTGCGCATAGTTAAATGGTTTCAAGTATTGCTATCTAACACTCATAATTCTGTTTACTCTTAATCGTTGCTTTACTCACAGTTAAATGGTTTCCAGTAATGTTATGAAATAATAACAATTCAATTCAATATCACACATTTATTTGCACATAATTAAATGGTCAAACAGTTCTATTTGACCCGTTGATGGAACCCTAAAAGGTACCATCACTCTGAGCCATTGGGGACCTAGAAATAAGAACAATGAAATGGGTAGATCATATTCCTCAAAGCTCCGGAACTGGAACCCCACCATCAGATACTTTAGTTTCGTATCAAGGAAACTCGTTGCGGTGAGTGTGTGTGTGGGGGGGTCTAACTCCTCTACAGAGATGCTGCGGTCGGCGTATTCTACAGTCCCACCTGACTGGGCTTGAAATCAATTTGATATTGTTAATCTGTTGTTTGATATTGTTAATCTGCTTATTTTTTTCTGTATACATGACAATGTCAACATTTTTCTAAGAAAAGTATTTTAAAACTGAAAAATCTTCACGCTGAGAATGGTCGTTTGTAAAAATACACGTTCTCATAAAATCTTTTTGGATCTATCAATTGAGATAAATATTCAAAATTATCTAATTATCAAAACTTTAATGCAACTTAACTAGGATGAACCAAAAGTGTTGCAATAGTAAGTGTTCGCCAATGACCCGGGAGACCTGGGTTCAATCCCAGGTAGAGTCGTACGAAAGACTGAAAAAAATGCTACTTGATGCCGCCTTGCTTAACACTCAGCATTATGAGATACAGGTCAAGGGTAAAGTGGAGCAATCCAAGGAATGGAATAGCGCCCTCCCTCGGTGTAGTAACTACAGAAAAGGGAGCCTTTGAGTCACCCACGACTACGGTCACCAACTTTACTTTACAACTTACGTGTTAGTATTCTGCGCCTATATCATTGAACTTGTCGGTAGAGTGTTCGCTGAGAGACTAGGTTTCCATATCTGGTCGAGTCGTACCAAAGAATCAAAAAAGGGTACTTGATAACTCCTTGCTTAACACTCAGCATTATAAAGTACGTATCAAGGGTAAATTGGAGCAATCCAAGGAAAGGAGTAGCGCACTCCCCTACACCTTGGTGTAGTACCTATTGTAAAGGGAGCCTTCGTGTTGCCCTCGACTTCGGTCGCTAACTTTACTTACTTATATTACATGACCCGCTGTGGTTGTTAGTATCATGGTAATTAGTACGCTAACATGTTTTGCATTTCTTCACTCCATGTGTTATTTGAAAGGCACACAGATGAATATGCAACGAAACCTGATTCGGGAATTTATGATTTACGAGTTCGAACTGGACCATAAACCCGCGAAAACAACCAAAAACATTTGCTATCCCACGGGTGAAAGTACAGTTGATCACAGTGCAGTAACCAAATAACTGAAGAAATTTCACTCGGATTGCAAAAACTCGACAATGAGGTATGGTCAGATAAGTCTAAAACTGGATTCACATCTGTACTCCAAGCCATTGGTACAAATCAGGCGAGTAGCACTCGAAAAGTATCAGGAGAGCTCGGCGTCTCACAGTCCAGTGTGATTTGGACCTTTACGACTGACGAATTACATATCACGTTCCCAAAATATTATAAAACTTTTCACTCATCTTAGTATTTTTAGTGCTATTGTTAGTGCTATTGTTTAGTGTCACAACCACTATACATACACATATGCATGCAGAAACATATTTAATACTATAAAGACGAGCGGACTCAGTTCTTTAGAAAAATTTACCGCTCACTTTATTGAAAGGGTTACGAAAGGTTTTACTGTGTGAGAGGTGAGTTGGAGACTGAACAGAACTGCAACATATTGACCCCCACTCTTCTGGCTATGACACTATTTCTTTCCCGTTCTCCTGGGCTGCTCAACCGGGGGCCTGGGGACCCAGCCTCTGCTGGGACATTGTTCTCATTCCAGCATCTTCTCTCCAACTGATCTGAACTTCCTGTTACCGGGGTTATATAATAATTTCACGTCCACCTACTTCCTGTGAGCGTCACAATTCGCACTCAATTCAGTCCCTTCACAGTCAAGATCTCCTGATATCTTCGACCGGATACATCTGTTATTTACATAGGTGCATTTCTTCTTTTGACAGCTGTGCTGGGTCGGAGGTCAATATGAAACACTATTTTAGCCGGATAAGATGATATATTATTGGATTGATTTCTTTGTTTAATAGCATATCAAACTTTGTGGGTTATTAAATGCCAAAGCTATCCTTGTTGAAGAACAGTAATGTTACTATTTCTATTTAAACCATAGTTGGAACTAATTATTTGTACACAGTTATATAGCTTCAAGTATTCCTATCTAATACTTATCATTTGGTTTAGTTTAGCTTCTTTATTTTACGGCATATCAATGTTTCTGCGTTATTTAAAGCCATCCTTGTAGAAGGACAGCAGAGATATTATTTAACCCATAGCTGAGAAGATAAAAAGGCTTATATTTTTCTGAAGTCTATTAGTTCGAAAGTGAATGTAATAGCACGACTGGAGTTCGAACTCACTTACTACGATGATGCAGTCCGTCACATTAGCCACTACGCTATGGAGACTTCCCCGATGTATTGTATAAATCTCGTCTTTGTTTTATGGTTTTGAAATGGGAGGTGTGTGCTGATTCGATGATTCTTCTAAAACATTTCTAATGTTTATATAATGTCATTTGAGTTGTTCTAAATTTGAGGGAAGGGTCGTTATCGTGAAGGTATGTGATTAAATTATCTCCTATTTTCAGCATTCTTTTGTTTTCGGAAATGTAACTTGATAAATAGAATAACAGTATCAGTATCTTTTTTCAGCGTTCCTTAACCTTTCCAGTTATGTTTGAAAATGCTAGTATGATGAAAAATGAAAGCGGTAGAGTGTTCGCCAATGACCCGAGAGACTGGGGTTCAATCTCAGGTCGAGTCATACCAAAGACTCAAAAAATGGTATTTGATACCTCCTTGCTTAACATTCAACATTATAAGGCACGTTTCAAGGGTAAAATGGAGCCATCCAGGGGAAGGAGTAGCGCTTCCCCCACACCTCGGTGTGGTAGTTATTGAAAAGGGAGCTTTCGAGTAGCCCTAGATTACGGTCGCTAACTTATATAGGGACTGAAACAATTTTAACACAATATATATATATATATATATATATATATATATACTTTAAAATGAATAGGGAATAGGTCCACAAGAGAATTTGCTTTTAGGCTATTTATTTTTTTACGTGTTTCTGAATAAGCAAAAAGCAAATTCTCTTGTGGACTGATTCATTTTAAAGTATTTACTTGTTTTCTCTCACTGGATCAACGGAAAAAATTATATATATATATATATATATATACTAATAAAACATAGAAGAAAAGTTATATGTAGAGAGATTGGAAACACCAGCTTCCTATGTATTACTTCCTATTCGCAACTAAAGTATTATCCGTTATTGTTTACATCAGGCATCTACCGTTACTTCAGGTTTAGCCATCTTGTCTCAATAATCCCTTCGCAACTAATCTCTATTCAATACTCAAGGATATCCCACTTTAGTAGCCTTTAGCCAATCTAAGCTCATATTCTTTTATAAACGTTGCTGATATTGACCTTAGGTCATATCCTGCTCGTGGTGGACGGGCTGTGTATTCGCGATATAAGGTCAGTTCCTATGCGGAGTACAGTGGGTTTGAAAGTTTTTCTTCTCTTAAATTGGTTGCCTTGCGAAGACTAAAGAAACTACGCTAATATTTAGCCATAGCTGGGAGGAGAAAAGATGATTTGGATTAATTTGTTTTCTTTGTTTTAGTGTCATATCAACCTTCGTGGTTTATTTAATGCCAAAGGTATTCTCATAGAAGAACAGTAATGATACTAATTAACCCATAGCTGTGTGGAGGATTAAAGGTTTAAACTTTTCCCAATGGTATTAGTCAAAAAGTAAATGTAATAGAGCGACTGGAAATTGAACTTGCTTACTACCGTGTATTACCGGACATTGGCATAATGGTTAGAGTGTTCGCCAATGGCCCGGGAGACCTGGGTTCAATCCCAGGTCGAATCATACCAAAGACTTTAAAAATGGTACTTGATGCCGCCTTGCTTAGCATTATAAGGTATGGATCAAGGGTAAAGTGAAGAAATCCAGGGAAAGGAATAGCGCCCTCCCCTACACCTTGGTGTAGTAGCTATTGAAAAGGGAGCCTTCGGGTCACTCTCGACTATGGTCGCCAACTTTACTTTTACTACCATGTCACAGTCCAACATATTAGCCACTTGTTTTATGCCTTACCTATGAACATTAATGCGTATGTCCCATTCCTCATAAATATGTTAGACACTATTGTGTGTGTGTGTGTGTGTGTGTGTGTTATTAAGCTGATTAAGTAGTACACCACTAGCTGTGATTTATCTTCTTCACACCGCTGGCGAGTATTTTATTTTGTTGATGTTATTAAGATTTCCATTTCATTTCCAACCTCTGTTTTCGTTATTTCTCAAAGAAGCAGAAGATACCCTGCAAAAACAATTACCGACGCTGACTACGCCGATGACATAGCGATACTGGCAAATACACCCAACCAAGCCGAAACACTACTGCATAGTTTGGAACGAGCAGCCGCAGGCATAGGCCTCCATGTCAATGCACGCAAAACTGAATATATGTGCTATAATCAAACA
The DNA here is from genome assembly GCA_963585895.1 of Sepioteuthis lessoniana. Taxonomy (NCBI): domain Eukaryota; kingdom Metazoa; phylum Mollusca; class Cephalopoda; order Myopsida; family Loliginidae; genus Sepioteuthis; species Sepioteuthis lessoniana. The sequence continues at coordinate 37,404,486 of OY757933.1, read as the reverse complement.
GGTGACATCTCCACACTAGACGGAACCCCTCTTAAACTAGTAGACAAATTCACTTACCTAGGAAGCAGCGTCTCATCAACCGAAAAAGACATCGACACGCGGTTAACGAAGGCATGGACAGCTATCGATAGGCTATCGATCATATGGAAATCAGACCTAACCGATAAAATGAAACACAGTTTCTTCCAGACAGTGGTCGTATCGATACTGCTGTATGGATGCACTACTTGAATGCTAACAAAACGGCTGGAGAAGAAGCTAGACGGCAATTACACAAGAATGTTGCGAGCAATATTGAACAAGTCCTGGCGGCAACACCCCACAAGACACCAACTATACGGCTACCTGCCTCCTATCACGAAAACTATCCAAGTTAGACGAACCAGATATGCAGGACACTGCTGGAGAAGCAGGGACGAGCTCATAAGTGATGTACTCTTGTGGACCCCCATATATGACCGGGAAAAAGCAGGATGACCAGCATGAACATACATACAGCAGCTATGTGAGGATACGGGATGTAGCCCTGAAGACCTACCAGAGGCGATGAACGATAGGGAAAAGAGGCGAGAAAGAGTCAGGGATATCTGTGCTAGCGGTACTAACCCTAAACTGAATTGCTTGAATTAGTACTGTTTCGACATTTAACTGTGTAAACAAAAACTATACTTATACTAAACTGAACTGTTTGAATAAGAATTTTGATTAAATTGAATAGCTTGAAATAGAAATGGTTTTTACAATTAAATTGTGTACTTATGCTGAACTGAATTATTTGAAATAGAACTGTTTATTTGAATAAAAATGGCGTTAGATAACCTACAAAGGTTGACATGCCATTAAAAACAAACAAACAAACAAACAAACAGATAAGGTTTACTTTTGGTTCAGTTATAAATTAGAAACTGCCTCTTCGTTTTAATACTCTGAGATTCTACAAAATTGGCGGAGTGAATATATCTACAGAGGATAATTATTTGGCTTATTTTTGGCCATTCTTAGCACCAATGATCCCTTCAAGAAGAAACTCTTGAAATAAGATCCGTAGCAGAGCGATCAAATGGATTTTATTCTCTTAGAGAGTTGAACAAAAACCGCTTTCTGCTTTATTAATTATCGACTTCCCATCGATGTTCTCTTTCGCTTGACTGCGAAATCCTTTCTCCAATGTGGTCTGTGTTCTACTGAACCTTGCTGTTGGGTGTATCACGTTCCAAAGTTTGTGAATTGAGATCTCTCTCAAATCTTGCCAGTAATAACACCACAAGAACTGCCGAGAATTTAATCAGCACTTCAATGAAAATCCGATCAAGTGGTATTCTGTGATGTTTATCGCTATCTTCTTCACATCCTTTGATCAAACGTCAGCAACAAAGGGGCGAGCAATCCACTAACTTTCGACTTCGAAGAAGAAATTTTGTAGATATCCCTTCAAAATTTCTTAATTTCTATTTGCGAGTCTTTGATTTTTTTCAGACGTGATTTTGGGATTTAGTTTTGTTGTATGGGAATTTGTATCCTTCATTTTCCCGAGTTTTATTCGCTTTCTTTATATTGTTTTTCGACATTATTCTAGAATTTTTCCCATTCGTTTTGCGTCCAAGATTTTAATATTAGCAGATTTTTCATCTAGTCGGTTATGGTTCGACGCTTCTGACAAAGATTAGAGTGTAGTATGTTACATTCTTTCTAGAATATAAGAGTCACTCTCTCACAACTCTGACTAGGATTATTGGGTAGTATCAGTGCTCTCTACCGATGACTTAAGCGTCACTCTCCAACACCTTTAGAGTGACGCTTACACTTTAACCTTTGTCAGAGAAGCTGAAGAGTTACACTTCAACTCAACGCAGAGTACATTGATTCTACACTCTGATCAAAAGTGCTACAGAGTAGCGCTTCGATTCTAGACAATGCAGCTGATACTACACTCTAATCCTAATCAGAAGTGCAAGAGAAGGACATTTTGATTCTCGACAGAATACAGAGTTACTACTGAATAGAATTTCCAACCCATAGCGGTATTTATTTTCTATCTGGAATAGCATCATTCCAAGGTAACATGAAATGAGTACGAAAAACTCTGTAGCAATTGCAGATTCACTAGTCTAAAAAAAAAACGTTTCAACACCAAACGCATTGTGTGCACCAGTCCAAGCCATTATCGTAACTGATAATATCCGATTAAAAAATGCTAAGACATTAGCTAGATAGAGCTACCATTATCACTTGCCTAAGTTCACTGGTGAGGGTTCAAAATGTGAAAAGTATATCTGTCGCATTAACACTTTTATTACTATACTTTGCGAGTTTTTCATACCATGGTTTGCTGGAATCTGAAAGACAGCAAGTCTCCTCAAGTCTCCAGGACTCTTCTCAGTATTCTAACTGTTGTGGAGTGAGAAAAACACTCCTCACTGACACAATGAACAAGTCGGAAAAACTATATATTTAGTGTACATATTTTATTCAATAAAAAATATAGTTGATTTGCCTAACGTGGGTGCCGAGGAAGCCTCGCATTCACGTCACGCGATCGACTCTCTTCAAGCCTCCGGGGGGCGTCCCCACAAGCTCTAACCTTCCTTGGAGGGACTAAGTTTATCGCCTGGTGCCTGGGGCCCCTATTTAGGGGAAATGCCGACGGTGCCCGAGGAATTTTTGAAGCCGTCGGATGTGTCTGGACTACAGCCTGGCGGCTGGACCCACCTTTAAAAAAGCCTTGTGCTGTATTCACCCGTTTAATGGGGCGCACGACAAATACAAAAATATAGTTTATTTCCAGTATTGTCTCTTGCGTGAATTCATTACTTTTTACAGTTGGACTGCGATATAACACTACCATTATTATACGACCATTATAACACTACGATATAACACTACCATTAATACACGACCATTATAACACTACGATATAACACTACCATTATAACACGACCATTATAACACTACGATATAACACTACCATTATTACACGACCATTATAACACTACGATATAACACTACCATTATAACACGACCATTATAACACTACGATATAACACTACCATTATTACACGACCATTATAACACTACGATATAACACTACCATTATAACAGTACGATATAACGGTAGCCGATCTTAACAATGCAGTAGTCTGGATAGTCTTGATTATTCCTCTGATTTTCATTTCGTCCAGGCCTTTTTCCAAGACTTTGGGAGCCGTTCCAAGGGCGCCAACTACAATTAGTACTACCGTCTTCCTCACGTTCTACAGGTTTGTGATTATTATTTTTATAATTACTTTTCAGTATTATTTTTGGGTTCTTACAATCCTTTACAAGAACTTTACCCAAAATTTAAGGGTGAGGGATGATAATAATTATATGCATTCTATGTTGTTGTTTTTTTGTTTGTTTGTTTTTTTTTGCCGCTTCTTTTGGGTTTTATTTTTCAGTTACATTGACAATACTCTCCGAAATAAATGAGCAGTTCCGCAAAGTGTGGTTATTGTATTTCTACCGAATTAATGTAACCAGACATGCAGGACACTGCTGAAGAAGCAGGAACGAGCTCATAAGTGATGTACTTTTATGGACCCCCACATATGGCCGAGCAAAAGCAGGACTACCAGCTTGAACATATATACAACAGGATGTAGCCCTGAAGACCTGCTAGAGGCGATGAACGATAGGGGGAAGTGGCGAGAAAGCGTCAGGGATATCCGTGCTGGCGGCACGACATGATGATGATCCGTCTCTTTCTTAATCCTACTTAGGGCTCTCCCTATTACAGGTATCCTGGCAGATTTCAGGTGCCTACTTTTTGAATTCCTGTTTCTTGATCTTTGTATTTACTTATTTTATTATATTGTTTGACTGATATTTTATTATCTACTGGCATTGACAATTAGAAGGCATGTTTTTCTTTAATAGTCCTTAACCACTATATCTGGTCTGTTGCTCTTTATTTTTCTCTCAATTTGGGATTGCGAAGTCTCAAAGATAACAAGATTCTCTTGCTTCTGTTATTGGCTCTGGTTGGTGTTAAAACCCTTTTTCACAATCTATTTCTCCTGGTCGGTGTTTATACGATAAATTTGAAGTCTTGCTTACTCCTCGAAACACACTTCAGGATTTTATAATTTTTTGTTTTCTCTAAAAACAAAATAAAAGTTAATTATCTGCTTGATTAACTATCCGCTGATAATATAGCCGACACGTTAAGTCCGTGTGTCTGCGTGTAGTAAAAATCTTGTTGTATTTCAATGTCCCCACGTGTTGAAATTTATTCATTGTGTTGTCTGCCTGTCAAGTTGTCAAAATGCATGCTCTCTTTTCAGCTTCGTTCGCCTCATGTTATTCTCGCCTAAATTGTCCTATTCTTTCCTTTAAAAATATTATACGGGAAACCGGAATTGTTGACTACTATAATCAATATTATTATATCAAAACCTAGAGGCCCAAATTTTTCATCATCCTAGGGGTAAGAAGAGATAGTGGCCTGGTGTGTTAACGTGAAATTTGGAAACCCCTTACCAGCGGCAGTCAGTCTAGCCCCAAATTAAACCCCCACATAATTTGCCAATTTCCCTACGCCCAAAAAGGGAATCTTAACTGGAACTTATTTTGCGAGGGATCAAGTGCCAGGCCGCCCCGTCTTCACCTGTGCGAAAAATAAACTCCCGTACTGGGAATATTTTAATTTGCCGTCACACGTACCTTATATTGCTGAGTGTTAAGCAGGGAGGTATAAAGTGGCATTTTTAAAGTTTTTGTGATTGAACCCATGTCCCTCGAACCATTGACGAACACTCTACCCACTAGGCCAATGAGCAGGAATAAACTTAATGGAAACGTATATATACAATCATACATATACGTTTCCATTAAGTTCAGAATTTAACCATGTTTGACAGTTTAACCAGGTTTGAGTTTTCTTCTAATTGCATTGTATACGCTCTGTATGTGAGTTTTATTATATAAACCTGGATAAGGAATATATAACAATAGCCATACATCGAGTACTCCAATAGATTTATATGAAATTCCTCATATATTCTATACGTGAATAATCCACACCTATTGTCTTCTGACACTGACTGGATATTACACACACACACACACACACATATATATATATATATTAGTATTTTCTCAAAATTCTCGAAAAACTGTTCCGATAATGATACGCAAAAAAAAAAAAAATCTACTGAATGAACAAAATAAAAATGGAATCATTTTATCCTGGATAATGTCAGATCAGCCTGCTACTTTTTTTTTGAAAAGCTGACCGAATGACACAACCAAGTTAACTTATATCAGGGAACATTTAAAAATAAATATTCGGTTCACTACGAATACGGGTTTCATCTATTAATCGATAATTTAAAATAATACTTCCGATCCAAATCGAATCAGATCAATAAAGACTTAGATCGATGAATCTCGATAATACAAAATCCCAATATTTTTTATGTTTCTAATTTATCATTATACGCGCATATATAACCAAAAATTCATATACAAGGCAAAATAAGGTACAAATATATATAACTATTATGTAAATGTTACTAGCCCTACAATGCCACTTTTTCATCTATTGGACATTGAAATTGATGCCCTTGTCTCGGTGCATAAATACCATCTTTGGAGAACGTGGCATCAATCAATTGATTCGTGACCTAAAGAGATTATATTTTTCCGTTATCCAATTTCTCGTGGATGGTTCCGATGATTTAACGTCTTCTGGTGATTAAGTATCACGACCATATCACGAAGCTTTCGCCGTCTATCACTTTGTATCAAAAGCTTTAATGTGAACAAAATAGTCAACAGGGGAAGATAACGTTGTCCACGTTGAAACCTTGATTGTTTGCTTTGGTTTCTTTTTTAATAACATATCGACCTTCGTGGGTTATTCAATACCAAAGATATCATGGTAAAAAGGATAGTAGTGGTACAATTTAACCTAACCCATAGCTGTGGGCAATTTGGGGTTCATGTAATATAATTGCAGAGGGATTTTTTTTATACTATCATTTTTTGTTTTATATATCTTGCCTTTCGGTTTGGTTAGGCTGTGAATCTTTCGGCTTAGTTCATGGGTTAGTTAGGTGCACACATTGAGTGCAGATGTTCACGCGCGCGCGGGGCGGATGTGACAATCAGAGATGTCACAATAAAAACCTCAGATAGGAAATGGGATCGGGGGGCGTGAATGACGTCATGCCCGGAAGCGCTGAGGATTTGGGGATTTGAAAAAAAAAGAGTTAGTTGAGATTCGAATCTAGAGGAAGGTAGTCGATTTTTGGTCTCGCCTCGGCGAGACCAGTTGGGGTCTACGTAATATGCCTCACGTGGTGGGATTAGATGGAAAAGTCAGCATAGAAAGAAATTGTGTCTCTCTCTCCTCATGTCGAAAAACCTTAAACTCAAAAGGTCATAAAAAGTTTCGTACCTGAACCAATTTCGTGTTTTTCGGATTCCTATATGAGTATGAATATTACGAACGTTTTATACATCCGTATATTATGCATGTGATTATCTTGGTCGTATATTTTTGGACCTATATTACATTCATAACTTTCCTGACAGTACGAAAAAGAACGTAATAGTGTAACTGAAGTTCGAACTCGCTTACTTCGAGGCTGCATGACAGCACGTTAGTCCTTACGCCAAGAAGAATACCCCCTTAAAGCCTTGATTCAAGACGGTGTAAGTTTCGTGATATGTTCGCATAACTTGTTCTTCTGGAGGTGGTAGTAAGGGAAATCGTTTACGAGATGTTGGAATATCAGAAAGTTTCATCTCGTTGGGTCCCAAAACAATTGACTAAATAACCCTGCTGTTGTACACAAACTGGACAAGTACCCCTTTTTGACGACGAAGCCGTAAAGGGTTGCAAAGTAGCACAGGAAACATGCATAATTATTTCTTTAATTAGTATACTAATAAACATCTTTTACAAGGTGTCTCAAAATAGATGCAACCCATTAATACTATTTGTCGTCTTTCATCTGAGTCTTAAAAAGCAATCGTATCCCTTCAGAAAGGTCAAACCAGATGACAAGGACAGAAATTGATTGATTTTATCCAACAACACACGTGAAAGACCAAGTTCTTGGGAACGTCTTCGGAGGTAACTTTTTCGGACTCCTTCTGACAGAATCTCTCACTGCATCCACAATGTCAGGACGTCTTGCAGTCAACTTCCTGCCAGATCTGTGATTTTCTGCCTTCTTGTCGAGTTTGTTTACTGACCCTGTGGTTTAAAATTTGTGTACCCAATGATAAATTTGGCTTTTCTGGAGATAATTGTTAAGTTAAACTTCCTGCAAAATTTTGCTTGCACAGTTTTTAATGATTTTGTCTTTAAATAAATGTTGACATTAAGATATTTTGCAATATCTTGTCTAAGGCATAGGGATCAAGGATTAATAGTTGTTATGGTATACTATTTTCAAATCTGAAACAAAAAAGAACACAACATTATTAGTAGTAGAGCTATTAGCAGTCACATGGGTCACATGTATATTGAGACAACCTTTATTAGTTAATGGGATTGCGACACAAGGTTACTTTTTAAGCAAAGTACAAATCAGTTGTACTAAGTTTTCCATCGACTAGACTAGTTGTTCTTAATAAGGTTTTCTGTTCTCTATTTCAGCCCAATCTGATTTACTTCGAGCTAGAGGAAGGCAAAGAAATAGAGGAGATTAATGTGAACAGAAACGCAGTTTTGTCCGGGATTTGAACTTGGCAAGTCAAATTCATTTATTACGACAATAAATGTTTTGTTTCACACGTTGCTACAAAAAGTGTTCGCACGTTATTTATCAGGTGTTGGAAGTACTCACGTTGTCAAAAATATTCTAGAGTGTTAGTATTTTGCTATTTTAAGTTTGCTTGGGTTTTATGGCATATCACCCATTGTGGGTTATTTAATGCCAATTCCTGTTTATACATATACTAACTATATATTTTTTAGTTTGGTGTGGTTTTATGGAATTTCAACCATTCTACGTTATTTAATGTCAAATCCTCTTTATATCTATATATTAATTATATATGATTTGGTTTGATTTGGTTTTATGGCAAATCAACCATTGTAGGTTATTAAATGCTAATTCCTCTTTATACATACATCATCATCATCAAGTCGTGCTCTCTCTCTCTCTCCCTCTCTATCATCTATGGCTCCCTGCAGATCTTCCAAACTACACACTTAGTTCACGAAGAGCTGTTTTATGTAAATTCTTGGTGGTCGTCCAACACTGGCACGACAATGTGATGGGGTTAATCGGAGAACGTCCTTTATGAATTGGTATTTGCTTCTCCAGCAGTGTTCCGCATATTTTGTTCGTCTTACTTGGAAGGTTTTAGAGATGAGAGGTCAGTGGTCGTACAGCAGTTCTTTCTTGGCCCATTGTTTCCAGGATTTGTTCAATATAGCTCGTAGCATTCTTTTGCAGTTCCCATCTTGCTTTTTCTCTGTGCGTTTTGTCAGCGTCTATGTGGTGCATCCATTCTGCAGTATTGACACCACCGCTGCTTGGAAGAAATCCCGTTTGATTTGTTCACACATTTTGCTGATAACATTTTTAAACGAGCCGAAGTTCCTTCTTTTTCACATAGTTGAAGGGTTTCAAGTATTTCTATCTAATACGATGAATTCTATTTACTATTAATCGTTTGTTTGAATACAGTTCAATGGATATACATATGATTTGTAAGTGGATAGTTTGTTGATAATTTGATTTTTAAATGAGTTAAAACTAATTTGTTTGCTCACAAGTATTGCTATTGTTTGTACATAGTTAAATGGTTTCAATTAAAACAAATAGTTCTGTATTAAGTATTCGTTTGCAGACAGCCAAGTGGTTACAAGTATTGCTATTTAACACTGATTATTTTATTCAACACAATTCATTCATTTGTACTCAGTTAAATGGTTCCATGTATTGCGATGAAACACCAATAATTCAATGTAGACACATCGTTAAAGAGTTTCATATCTTGCTATTTAGTACTAAGAATTTTTTCTACATTATTCATTGGTACACCGTCAAATGATACCAAGTAGCACTATGTAATACCAATAATTCTATTTAAGCACACAGTTAGAATTGCAAGTATTGCTATTTAACTCAAAGAATTTTTTCTACATTATTCATTGGTACACTGTCAAATGATACCAAGTAGTACTATGTAATACCAATAATTTTATTAAGGCACACAGTTAAAGAGTTTCATATCTTGCTATTTAACACTAAGAATTCTATTCAACATTACTCATTCGTTTGCATACAGTTAAATAGTTCCAAGTATTATTATGTATTACTGACAAATTAATTAAATATTTGTCGACTAAATGGCCAAACAGATCTAGTGCTAACAATTCAATTAGTCATTCGTTTGCATACAGTTTAAATGTCAAATAGTTCTATTTGACCCATAGACAGGACCCTATTCTTAGTCAAAGGACCTGAGAGCAATGGGAATGATGGGGTACACCACATTCCTCAACGCTCCAGGATTGGAACCTCACCATCAGATTGTTTAGTGTCATATCGAGGACACTCATTGGTGGGTTTCTTACACCTCCACAGAGATGCAGTGAGTGTATTCTTGAGCCCCAACCGATTGGGTGGTATGTAATTTAATTGCTGACTCAGACCTGAATTGATATTTATATCAATGATATTACCATCACGTCAGCTGGGGGTTGTAGAATGTGCCGATTGCATCTCTGCAGAGGGGTAAACTTCGCCCCACTAAAAAAAAAGACGAGCTGTGGGTTGCGACCCGTTATGCTTAAGGATGGGATTTTGACGGCTAAGCGTTCCGTGAACCGCTTGCTAAAGGGACTTGCAAAACTCCATTTAGGTCCTTATTCGGAGAGGCCCAATCCGACCAATCAGATGAGCATATCAAGCCCTAGCACCTGTATGATTAACTCTCCGACCTTATTCTTCTTGTTGCTTTTATGGCGAGTATTAAGCCAACTTTTTTTATCTTAAAGGTTAGCTAAGTGTCACTCGTGTTGAGAAAAACAAAACTTTGCATGTCCTGAATATGACACAAAACTGCATTTGACTATGAGGCTCCAGTCCAAGAGTTTGGGAAATCTAGCCTACCTCTTTATTATCATTACTCCCAAGTCCACTCTGACCCGGATTAGTAGAACCTGTTAGGATCATATCTATTCGACAAATGGAACAGTTAAATTATTTACTAAGGGTTATCATTATTAATTATTTGAAATCATACAACTGTGAGCAAATTATTTATATCACATAGAAATACTTGATAAATAGATTAACTAATTTTAAATAGCTATACTTGAAACCATTTAACTGGGTGCAAACAAAAGATTAATGTTGAATAGAATTATTTCTGTTAAATTCCAGTACTTGAAACTACTTAACTGTATGCAAACAAATGCGTTCTAACTCGTATACAAATGAAGATACCGACACTTGCAAATTATATATATATATATATATATATATGATTTGTGTGTGTATATATATATACACACACACACACACACACGATGATTTGGCATTAAACAACCCATAATAGTTGATATGCCATTAACCATGACCAACTGCCATAATATTATTTACGTTATGTACTACATTCAAAAATATTTAAGTTGAATATGAATTAAGCAACAAGGAAATCAAAAAAGTAAATGAAATTTGATGGTTAGCTTTCACGATGGTTGGAAAGTTTCTTTTATGGAAAGCAAATGTGATTTTAAAGATATATGAAACCTTACTAAGACTTCATATAGAATATTGTGCTCAGGCCTAAACTCCGTCGTCGAGACATGGAAATTGAAGAGTAATATTGAGATTGGATGGCATACAAAGAAGAGTGACAAAAATAATAAAACCAGTAAAAGATTACAGTTATAAAGAGATATTGGAGAAATTTGGATTAACTACTTTACTAGAATGAAGAATTAGAAGTGATCTACTGGAAACTTTCAAAATAAGGGAGTTCATAACTATAATAGATATTTTTCCAATATTTCTACTTGAATTGGAAATTTATTGTCAATACAGATCTGCAAACAGATTGGATTTTTTTGCTAATATATTATTGCAACAGATCAAAAACAGCAATAGGGTAGGAAATTTTAAGATTAGATTGAATGATTTCAGAAAAAATGGAAAGAAAATAATTAAAAGAAAGATACTATTTTTAGAAACGATCGGATGAATTACTTAACAGAATTTGAAAATAGAAAATGACCATTATTCCCTTCAAACTTTGTTTTTGTGCCAACGAAAAGGTTGTCTCTGGATAGTATGTGTTATTTCTTAATTGCTTGGGGATTCCCCATGGCGTTGGGCCAAACGTTCTTGACTACGACATCGTAATAAGAGAGATGTAACTCATTTCTGTCTTTCTATATCAGTCTGTTCATATCTATTTTCTTTCTTTCTTTCTTTCTTTCTTACCCTTTTTATATATATCAATCAATCTCTTACCCTTTTCATATCTATCTATCTATCTATCTATCTATCTATCTATCTTGTCCTCTTCTACCTCTGTCTCTCAGTCTATTCATATCTATTTCATCCTCCCCATATCTATCTATCTATCTATCTATCTATCTAAGCCTCTTCATATCTTTCTAAGTCTTATCTCTCTCTCTCTCTCTATATATATATATATATATATTACTCTCTTCATATTTATCTCTGTTTCTCAGCTTGTTCATATCTATCTATTTTATTTTCTTCATATCTATCTATCTATCTATCTATCTATCTAAATGTCCAATTAAAATCTCTACTGTATGCGGGTGGAAAGGAAAAACTAAAAAAATCTTTGTAGCTGCCAGGCGTTCGAGTGGTTTATTTCTTATTTTTTTAATCTTTCAAATCATTGAAAATATCTTTGTTGCCAAGATTCATTTCCAAAGACGAATCCAGTATTTTTAACATTTATTATTTATTTATCTATTTGTTTATTTTAATCATTCTTACTTGAGTTTTATCTTTTTTTTTATTTTGTCATCATCATCTCAAACGTGGTCGTTATGACAACATAGCCTCATCAGCTGGTGGTAAACGATTTAGCTCTGTAAAAATGTCCTAAACAGTTCATCTAGTACAGTAGTGTTACTTCATTATACAAGCTGATTACAAAAGTTATTCTGTTTCAACCATTTCTTCGACCTGTAGGGGTATACCTGTCCATCTCTCCGTCTTTCTGTTAATCTATCTGTCAGTCTGTCTGTTTCAGTTCGTTTATATCCATCGTCTCCGTCTTTTTATATCTATTTACATGTTTGTCAATCTGAATCTCATTCAGTATCTATCTATCTATCTATCTATTTTTCTGAGAATCAATCTTTCTGTCAATCTGTCTGCTTCCCCATCAGTTTACTCATATCATCGATATCATATCGATTCATATCTACCTCAGGATGATTATACCACTCTTAGTCTGTTCATGTCTATATATCTATATTTAATTTTATCACTCAGGGATCTCCCTGTCCCTCTCTCGTCACCCGTCTCAATCGTCCATCGCCCCCGGGAGGTTTTCAAGGCTATATCTTGTATCGGTACAGAGCTGTTGTATATAGGTTCTAGCTGGTCGTCCATCCTTTGCTCGCCTATGTGATGGTGTCCACAGGAGTATGTCGCCAATGAGTTCGTCCTTACTTCTCTAGCAGTGTTCTGCCTGTCTGGTTCGTCTAACTTGGATAATTTTCGTGATAAGTGGTAGGTGGACGTACAGATGCTGTTTTGTGGCATGTTGCCTCCAGGACTTTTTCAATATTACTCGCAGCATCCTTGTGCAATTGCCGTCAAGCCTTTTTTCCATACGTTTTGTTAGCGTTCATGTAGTGCATCTATATTGCAGTATCGTACGATCGCCGCTTGATGACCTAATATTTTATCAACTAGAAAATAGGTAATAACAGTTTACATTGTTTTAAAATTCGATAAAATAGATCTTTGTGTGACTATGTCAGTATGTAGAGCCAAAGTATATTTATACGCTAATACGAACGCGTAATGCTATAACCGGACGTTGGCCAAGCGGTTATAGTGTTCGCCAATGGCCCTGGAGACCTGGGTTCAATCCCAGGTCGAGTCATACCAAAGACTCAAAAAATGGTACTTGATGCCTCCTTGCTTAACACTCAGTATTATAAGGTATGGATCAAGGGTAAAGTGGTGCAATCCAGGGAAAGGAGTAGCGCCCTTCCCTACACCTTGGTGTAGTAGCTATCGAAAAGGGAGCCTTCAGGTCACCCTCGACTATGGTCGCCAACTTTAATTTACTTAATGCTATGCTTAATTAAGTTGTAAGGAATATTGAATTCTCGCGAGCAGCTCTATCGTAGAATAAACAATATATATTTTTGCTACTTGAAATAATTAAGTGATGTTGAAATTCAATTCATTCTGAAGGAATTGAATGTTGGGCGGCAACTGAAATTCACTCAGTAAAAATTATGATGAAATGAGCAGCAATAGAGAATTTTAAACTGCATATAAAGGTTAATCTATTTTACTGTTTTATTTATAAGGTTTACATTGGTTCCAAATTATGTAAAAAATGAATTCATGTATCTATGATTCTAATTGGCTAAAAATGTTATAATCAAGGAGGGAAAAGATTTCGTAAATTATCTTTGTTTTTTATCCTTAAAATCAAATATAATTGTCTGAACTCTCAATGAAATTACGTGTTTCAAATGAAGACAGCGATTGGTCAAGAAATGCAAAAATACATATTCAAATTTTCAAATTCCTTGAAGCCTCTATTTTGCACAAAACTAACACCTTTGGTTTGTATGAAAATCAATTGATTTTATATATATACATATATATATGTATATATATATATATATATATATATATATGAAAAATCAATTGATTTTCATATATATATATGTATATATATATATATATATATATATATATATATATATATGTGTGTGTGTGTGTGTGTGTGTGTGTGTGTGTGTGTGTGTGTGTGCTGATTTTCATATATATATATGAGAGAGAGAGGAAGAGAGAAAGAGAGAGAAATTGAAAAAGAAGATAATCCAAGAATTTAATGCAAAAGAAAGTTAACGCTGTAAAGTTTCTGTTCTAATGAACCATCATCAAGACTTGGAAGAATGATATCGAATAACGTTAAATCACCGTTGGATTATTAATGAAATACAAAACAAGGAGGAAATATCATATATACAGAGAAAGGGATAACCGTTCAGTCAATAAGTCAGCGTTCGTATTTAAAAATATTTCATTAAAAATCTCTCTGTGATTTAATGTCATTCGATATCATCCTTCCAAGTCCTGATGATGGTTCATTAGAACGGAAACGTTATAGCGTTAACTTTCTTACATTAAATTCTTCTCTTTCGATTACCTTGTTTTACAATTTTTCTCTATACTGTTGGATTCATCAGCGTCCGAAGACAGTGAGTGTGGATTATTCACGTATAGAATATATGAGGAATATCTCCAGCGAAATAAATATATAATGACAATTTAACAAGATTTGAGTTTCCTTCTAAATACACTATATATATATATATATATATATATATATATATATATATATATATATAATAAGTCTGTTGATATTTATAAGTATCATGCTGCCCATTTTATCTCTGTATGTTCATATCAATCTACACACGCACACACACACACACACACACACACACACACACATATATATATATATATATATATATATATATATATATGTTCATATCAATCTGCACACACACATAAACACACACTCGCATACACACACACAAACATATATATATATATATATATATATATATATATATATATATATATATATATATATATATACCAATCTCAAGTTGCTCATGTCTATCTTTCCATTTCAGAGTAATCAAAATAGATAATATACATCTCACCTTGCCCATATCTCTGTTCCTTTAAAGCTAGTATTTCATCTGATAATTATTTCCTTATTTGTTCCTTTTTCCCCCTCCTATATGTGAGCTTCTATTCAAAGGAAAGGCAAAATTTGGATTTTCCTATTTACACATGCGGATTGAAAATATCTTACCAATGTTACCATTGTTGAGAAAAACCAAACCATTTTATCTATACCCAATTTATTTTTAAATCGTGAATTTCTTCATATACATGAGTAAAAAAATACTTTTCTCTTGATAAGAAAAAATGTAAAAAGGAAAAAGAAAAATACTTATTCAATTATTTATTCTAGCAAAACTTATGCGCCCTCCATCCGGCACAAGTATCTAAGTTTTAATGTAACCAATGAGAAAGACTAGCGAAACTAAATGATAATGCATTAGAAAATATTACACTTATTTTTCCTGTTATTTACTAAGTTTTGCTGTGTTCCAAGGCTAGAAGTGTAGTGTACCCAGTATGAATCAAGCTCAGTCGGCTAGAGAATGCACTGACTGCATCTCTGCGGAGGTATAAGACTCCCCCAAATGAGTGTCCTGGATATATTAAAGAATATGATAGTGAGGCTCCGATTATGCAGGAGTTTTACGGAATGCAGAGTTGATCTTTTTTGCCGTTGCTCCCAGGTACTCTCTTGCCCGAAATGGTAGCACCTAATAGGGCCCTATTGGTCAAATAGAACTGTTTGATATTTAAATTGTGTAATTATGCTAAACTGAATTGCTTGAAATAGAACTGTTTGTCATTTAACTGTGTGTAAACAAATGACTGATGTTAATTGAACTGTTAGTGATACATAGCAATACTTGGAGCCATTTAAATTTTTTGACATGTTAAATTGAATTGTTTGAAATAGAATAGTTTGATTATTTAACTGTTTGTAAACAAATGACTTGTTTGATTGAATTGTTAGTGATACATAGCAAAACTTGTAACTTTGTTGACTTATGCTAAATTGAATAGTTAGAAATATAACTGTTTGATCATTTAACTTTTGTATCAATAAAACGAGTTCAAAAATCATATATTTAATATATATGTAAAACAAGATTTGGCATTAAATAAATAATAATGGTTGATATGCTATAAAAACCAAACCAGTAACAATCAAACTCACTCTACGATTTGCCAAAAAATGGATCTTTCCTTCATCGACTTAAGAATATCACTTCGCATCTTTCTCTTTTCGAAACAGGTTCTTAGGGAATTTGCAACATCAATAACAAAGTGAGTGTCATTTTTCTGTAACCACGTGTCTGAGTTTATCCTCTTCCTGGTGTGAACTTGTCGTCAAATCTTCATCTATGCTAACTTTCTTCCGGGCCCTGCAATATCACAACGAACAAAAACGGTAATTTGGTTGATTCGCTGATTGGTTGATTGATTTTATGGCATGACAACCTTTTCTGAGTTATTTAATGTCATTAAAATTCATATAAATTTATTTAATGCCGATGTCAAACTTTTTTCCAAGCATTTATATGGTTTCATCTACCTATTCCTATTCACTAATGATACTATTTACCAACCCCTCCGCTCGGGCAGGATATGACACAAGGTCAGTTTTTAAGCGGAGTTTAACAGGTTTGAATTCAGAGTTTTCCTTCTCCTAGACTACTTGCCCTACCAAGGCTGAAGAACCTAGTCTGTCCTACTATTTACCCATAGCTGGAGGGAGAATAATTAGATTCATACCTTCCCCAAGGGTATTAGTGCTATGTGAAATGCAATCAATGTCGTCCAGGATTTGAACTCGTGTCGCCGTGTCCATTTCCTACGACGATAACGACTACACCACGGGCACCTCCAATATAACGACTACACCACGGGCACCTTCTATTCACTAATGATAAGCATTTATTTATGCCCAATTTCATGGGGGCGTCATTATGGCGTTGTATCTATTGTACCAGAGTCTGATATCACAGTAAGCGAGTTCGCAGTCCCATCTCGCTATTACGTTCACTTTTGGACTAATACCCTCGGGAGAGCTATGAACCTCCTTATACCCCAGGTTAAATGGTGCCACTACTGTTCTTTTACAAGAAAGGCTTTGGCATTAAATAACCTATGAAGATTGTTATGTCATTGAACAAACAAACCAAACCAAACCAAATTATAAGTATTAGATAGGAATACTTGAAACTATATAACCATGTACAAATTATTAGTTCCAGCAATGGATTAAATAGTATCACAACTGTCCTTCAACAAGGATCACTTGGCAATAGATAAGCCACGAAAGTTGACATGTCATTAAACAAAGAAACCAAACCAACCAATGTCATGGTTTATACATTCAAAGCCATTATATAGTTACAAGTCACTAATAATAATAATACTAAGTGAACAATTATCATCATCATCATCATCATGTTATGCCGCTAGCACGGATATCCCTGATCCTCTCTCGCCACTTCTCACTATCGTTCATCACCCTTGGCCGGTCTTCAGAGCTACATCCCGTATCCTCACATAGCTGCTGAATGTATGTTCAAGCTGGTCGTCCTGCTTTTGCCCGGCGATATGAGGGGGTCCATAGGAGTACATCCCTTATGAGCTCGTCCCTGCTTCTCCAGCAGTGTCCGGCATGTCTGGTATAGCTTCAAGTAACAATTTTTAATACAATTAATTTGAACTCGCTAAGTGGTACAAGCACTCCTATATAATGCTATTAAATTTCAAATAAGTTTATTCAGTGTATCAGAAAAAATGATGCAATTTATGATATGCAAGGTGTTTCAGATATCATTTTGTTAACTAGCTCATTGTGGACTTGTTCTCCAATGGTCTGGAAGACCTGGGTTTTGTCAAACGTCGCGTCAGACTAAAAACTTTTAAAATGGCACTTGATACCTCCTTGCTTAACACTCAGCAATATAAGGCATGTATCAATGGTAAAGTGGGGCAATCCAGGGAAAGGAGTAGCGCCCTCTCCGACACTTCGGTGTAGTAGCTATTGAAAAGGGAACCTACTGGTTGTCCTTGACTACGATCGTCAACTTTACTTTTACTTACAACTTGACTAATTCTCATTCAAATGATCTCAACTTTTAACTGCAGGTATCGAAACATCTAAAAACTCTAGGTTTAATGTTTAACTGCCTTTTCTTTTCCAGTTAATAACATTTTTATTTTGAAAAAGAAAAGAAATATATATATAACATTAAATATAGAATCAACATTAAAAAAAAAAGATTGATTGGTTCGGTTTCTTTGTTTAATGGCATGTAAACCTTCGTAGGTTATTTGATGCTAAAGTCATCCCTGTAAAAGAATAGTTACTGATATCATTTGAGATGTACTGGGTATTTCAGAAAAATTGAAATCATTTCGAAGTCACATCATCATCATCATGTCACGCCGCTAGCACGGATATCCCTGACCCTCTCTCGCCACTTCTCCCTATCGTTCATCGCTTCAGGGCTACATCCCGTATCCTCATATAGCTGCTGAATGTATGCTCGAGCTGGTCGCCCTGCTTTTGCCCGTCCATATTTGGGGGTCCATAGGAGTACATCACTTATGACCTCGTCCCTGCTTCTCCAGCAGTGTCCTGCATGTCTGGTTCGTCCAACTTGGATAGTTTTCGTGATGGGAGGTAGGTGGCCGTATAGATGGTGCTTTGTGGGGTGTTGCCGCCAGGACTTGTTCAATATTGCTCGCAGCATTCATGTGTACTTGCCATCTAGCTTCTTCTCCAGCCGTTTAGTTAGCGTCCGAGTAGTGCATCCATACAGTAGTCATATAAACTAATCAATATCCATATTTTTGAAAAACCCTTAGAGGAGACCTGAACTGGTACTACCACACAGCGTCAGAAAGACCCGTAAATAATGACAACGAACGGGTGTCCTGCACACTTCCATGTGCTCAAGAACTGAAATCTTACCAATTGAGGCAATATAGAGTGATACCCAATAAACCCATTACGGGGAGGGGTTACATCTCCTCTGAGGATGCAGACAGTATATTCTAGAGTACGGGAGAATTTTGGTGAATTATCTCAAGTTACATATCAGGGAAAAGATTATCTAATTTTCAAACAAAGTAGCTTCTAGGTCAGCCCTTAGAACCAAGCAAGGTAAAATGGTAAGTAAACCGATGACGACGGAAAAAAATCACATGTCAAGTTACCCAGACGCTGTTGCCAGACGTAAAGAAATGGTTTCTACATTATTCACCAGAGGGCGCGTGTGAATGCACTTTTAAACGAGTCTTTGTGGCATCAAATGACCACGCAGGATTGTTGTGTTTATTTACTTATTTACCATGAAGACGTCTTGTATTTCTTGAGGCAGCACCAAAATCTGGGACAAGCAAAGGAAAGAGAGCGAGAGCGAGAGAGAGAGAGAGAGAGAGAGAGTGTGTGTGTGTGTGTGTGTGTGTGTGTGTGTGTGTGTGTGTGTGTGTGTGTGTGGAGAGAGAGAGAGAGAGAGGGGGGGAGATAGGGAGAGAGAAGGCATTGAAGAAAATAAAGTGAAAGAGAACAGAAAGATACAAGTCAAGGTGAAGAATATGAACAAAAATGGGGAGTTGGCGATGGTTAGGAAAAAGCAAATGTATGATAAACCTAGAAAGATTCAGAGCGGGGAGTGCTCAAATAAAGAAGGAACCGTTAAAAGATGAAGAAGTGTAGAAGAAATTGAAAAAGAAAAGAAACTCAGGTTAAAATTGTAATTAAAAAGCAGTAAACGTGATAAAAAGAATTGAAAAAAAAAGAAGAAAAGCTGAGGGTAGAAAAGAAAAACAAAAAGAAAGAAAAAATAAAAAGTAACAAGAAAAACGAAAAGGAAGAAAAAAATAAAGGGTAAAAAAGTAAAAGGTGTGAAATAATAAGTTTAAAGAATGAATGATAAAACGAAAAGAACGAAAATAAAAGAAGGAACAGTGGTGGTAGGAAAAAGTAACGAAGGAAATGAAAAATGAAAGAAGGATCGAAACTAGATGAAGAAAAATGAAAGGAAAGAAAAAAGTAGATGAAAAAATGAAAGGAATAGAAATGTAAAAATTAGAAGAAATATACAAAAAATATTGGAATGAAATAATGAAGAAAGAAAAAGTAAAAGTAAATCAAGAAATGAAAAGGATAAAAAATATTATAGTATTACTACTAAATATTTTATTCGATATGTGGTATTTAAAGAAGTGTTCATCAAATTAGTAGTCTATTAAGTTGATAAACATTCTTCTTGCCTTGGATTTTTACAGTATTATTGAAGAATGAATTAAACCGATTGATTTTTTTTCCTTTTGTGTGTGTGTGTGTTTTATTATTGACATTATTGCAACTGCATTTGTTACTATAAGCGTTTTCATATTCGTTTATATATAACTTGGATGAGTACCCGTTATTAAAAAAAAACCGGTACACATTCAAGTTATCATTCATACACATCATCATCATGTCGTGCTGCTCGCAGCGATTTCCCTAACTCTCTCTCGCCATCCGTCTCTATCATCCATCGCTTCCTGCAGGTCTTCTAGACTACATCCTGTGTCTGTACAGAGATGTTGTAGATAAATTCTCACTGGTCGTCCTACACTTGCGCGTCTGTGTGTAGGGGTCCATAGGAAAACGTTGCTTATGAGTTTGTCCTTGCTAGAAGATCAAGGACGAACTTCGTATACATATATATGGACTTATCATATGTCCCTCATATATATATATATATATATATATACATGTATATGTGTCCATCATATATATTGTTGAGTCGGGAAATAAGTAAGGCCGACACACATGTAAAATAAGAGGTATTTCATTCCAGAGAGAAAACAGTACACGGCTCGGTACCCCGACTCATGTAAATAACCTTAAAACATATTTATTGTCTGAAATTTTAGACAAAGCTTGTTGATTTTTATCGTTCGGAGTTTTCGGACTATTGTCATCTATATTACTATATTCACAACGTTTCGGCCTATATGTCCTCCGGCCTTCTTCAGGTGTTTGTCGAACTCGGAAGCCTACACGGAACCTCGAAACACGTCATTAATTTTATCCATATAGGTCGCTTGTTCTGATTCCGTTAACCATAACCGAGTATAAGAGCTAAGTATTCCTGTATTGTTACTCGCCTGCAGTTAGTATTGAACAGGCAACCTCCAGATGATTGTCTCTTTGGAAACTTTGGGAACCAACGTCTATAAACATTATGCTATGTGTCCAGCAGGACAATCATCTGAAGGTTGACATATTCAACATGTTGTTCTCGACTTTCACTCCAAATCAATATGTCGTCAAGGTAAGCTATTGCGAAATCAACGTCATTCAATAATGTATCTATGATTTACTGGAAATGCCTGGTGTGACCTTTATTCCGAATGGCAGTCTATTGAATCTATACAGACATTCTTTGTCGACAGGAATCTGGAGGTATGCTTCAGAAAAATACAGTTTTGAAAATACTTTGCCACCACTTAATTTCGCAAGTATGTATTCCGAGGGTAATTGTATGTTTCCAAACAAACGTTCAATTCCGTAGAAAAATCTGTGTAGGCCCTAATTTTATTATTTTTCTTGTTCACGTAAACGGTAGGACTTGCTCACTCACTATAGGCCTTTTTGGTCCACACGTCTATTTGTTATAAGGGGTCTAATTCTTTGCTAATGGAGGCTTTGGCTGCAAAAGGTACTTTGGGGGAGCCTAAAAATAGGCATCACATTCTCTTTAATTTTGAATGTCACTTTAGTTTTTGTGTACCTCCTTAGACCCTATGAAAAAATTTCTGAAAACTTTATCTTTAATTCGTTTTTAAATTTTTCCACATTTTGAGAATTAACGCTGACAATATAGCAGAACGAATTAATTGGTTGCTTCAAAGATTTTCCATTGACTCGCATTTTTCTGCGACCATTTTAGGATTTTATTTTAATTTAGACAAAATTTTGGTTGTAATTTCGCCATCTTCCGACAAAAAATCAAGCATTTGAACCTATTGGGAGTAAGTTCTTTTAATTTGAACCTTTCACACTCTCCATTGAATCCCAGTAAAAATAGAGTAACCCTCCCTACTTTTTTGCCAGGTTTAAATACTATCATCATGTGTTGAATAGAGAACTTTTATCCACAAATATTTTTTTCAGAAATAAGACAGTATCCTCAAACGATATCTCTCTAGATTTTCTAGGAAGTATGTAGTTAGCATATTTTTCGTAATCGCTTTGATCGAATTTCTCGAGCAACTGACATATTTTCTTTTCGTCGGATCTTGTAATGCAATCTTTTGGAAAATTCTCTTCATAACGGCGAAAATACGCTGCAAAAGTGACCTCTTCTTCAGAACTGTACTTAAATTCACCGATTGAATTTATTACTGAGTCCTGCTCTTTCTTCACCACTAATAGTTCGAACATTTTTTTCCAACCGTTCGTTCTGTTTTTCATAACGTTCTCTTTAATTTTGAATGTCACTTTAGTTTTTGTGCACCTCCTAAGACCCTATGAAAAAATTTCTGAAAACTTTATCTTTAATTCGTTTTTAAATTTTTCCACATTTTGAGAATTAACGCTGACAATATAGCAGAACGAATTAATTGGTTGCTTCAAAGATTTTCCATTGACTCGCATTTTTCTGCGACCATTTTAGGATATTATTTTAATTTAGACAAAATTTTGGTTGTAATTTCGCCAATCGGTCCAATCGTTCATTCTGGATTTTCATCAATTCCACCATTAGTTCTTTAAAATCCCCTGTTTCTTTATAGAAACGAAATTCAACTGACCCAATAATTTTCTACTGTTTTTTTTCCAAACAAGACTTACTGAACAATCAAAAATTCTTGTTTTTAACAAGGTCAACCTGTTATGCAGACTTGGAATTAAACTTGTTTGAGGAGTCCCAAATGCTGGTATTTCGCTGAAAAATTTCTAACATTCTATTCCTTTGGAGCCAAATGTTGGCTGTGCTTAAGATTTAAATCCTCGTCGCCAGATGTTGCGTTGTGAAATAAGTAAAATCGATATACATGTAAAATAAAAGGTATTTTATTCTGGAGAATATACGGTACATGGATTGGTACGCGGACTAATGTAAAAAAACTTAAAGGTATTTGTTTACAGACACAGTCTAGAGCAAGCACCGCTCTAAATAGTCTTCAAAACCGTCCATATTGTGGGGGGGGCTCCAATCTCTCGACAACATATATATATATATATGTGTGTGTGTGTGTGTATGTGTGTGTGCGACATATGATAGTCCATTTATATATGAATAAAAAAATATGTGTGGACTATATATCCACTATATATATAATGGCTTGGATTCGTGAAACAAAGAACAAGAAGGGTACGGTCCATGCCGACAGCCGGTACGCTTGTAACTGAAAAGGCCAAACCAGAACAAAGATCTGTTTGCATAGAGCCATCGAACTTACCACCCACCTATATACCCCGTGGGTAACGTATCAGAATCACCTACGACACTTCGTATGGTTTCGTCAGTTTCACCTTCACACCATCTTTTACATCCATTGGAGTAACTTCGTCAATAATATTGAAATCCTTGAACAGGCGAAGATCATTTGTATCGAAGACATCCTAATGAAGTCCAAGCTACGCAGGGTTGGACTTATCCAGGATTGTTGGTTGGTTGGTTGGTTGGTTGGGTTAATGGCATATCAACCTTTGTAGTTTATTTAATACCAAATCCTGTTATGCATATAAATAGGTAGGTTGGTTAGTTGGTTGTGTTTTATGGCAGATAAACACTTGTAAGTTATTTAATGCTAAATCCTGTTTATAGACACACACACACACGCACACACATATATATACATATGCTTTGTTCGTGAATAGTTTGTAGGTAACATTTTAAACCACACAGCTCATTTGTTTGCACACAGCTAAATGGTTTCAAATATTACTAGTTAACACTAATAACACTGGTTTACAAAAATAAATATTTTGTCTAAGGCAAGAATGGGGATAGGTGTTTTTCGTTAATTTTGGTATGCTGAATTCAAATTTATAAATAGTTTTGCTCTATCACCTCTAGTTTTCTGGCTTTTAAATAGTCTCATTTTAGTATAAACAGAGAATATATGTACATATTTCAAGAGTTGCAGCAGCTTATAACAGATAAAACAGGATAGATAAAGAACACTGATTGAATCAATATACTTGGATGACACAATTACACAATTCATAGTACCACAGACAGTCAAAAATTTGTTTTCTTAGAAGATCTAGTGTATTTTGCCTCTGGGATATCACGCAAGAGCATCCACCAGAAGTCTCCCATCATGCCGGGGTTCCATTTGCCTTGATAGTTGCTCTCCATTTTCGTAATGTCTTGGTGGAATCTCTCTCCATGCTAATCACTCACTACTCCAAGGTTTGGCGGGAAGAAATCGAGGTGGGAATGGAGAAAATGAACCTCGAGTGACATTCGGCACTCCATATCCTCGTAAGACTTTAGCAACTTCTCAATACAGGCTTGATAATCTGGTACGCGTGTGTTACTAAGGAAGCCACTACAGACTGACTTGAATGCTTCCCATGCTCTCAGTTCCTTTAAGTTAAGAAGCTCCTCAAAATCAGTATCCTTCAGCACTTCTCGGATCTGAGGTTTGACAAAGAGGCCCTCTTTGAGCTTAGCAGCACTAAGACCTGGGAACACAGTAGACAAGTGTTGGAAGGCAGCACCATTTTTGTGCAACGCCTTTACGAAATTCTTCATCAAACCAAGCTTGATGTGAAGAGGAGGAAGGAGCACCTTATTTATGTCCACCAGAGGATTCTCCTTGAGGCTGTGTTCACCAGGAACAAAAGGGCTTCTAGACCCCCAGTCTTTCTGCTTGTAATGCTCGGATACAGCTCGACTATCCCAGAGACAGAGAAAACAACAGTACTTTGTGAAGCCCGCTTACATACCCATAAGAAGACCAATGACCTTGAGGTCCCCACACAGACTCCATTGGTACTCGCTGAACTTAATAGCTTCTAAAAGAAGCTCCATATTGTCATAGGACTCCTTTAGCTGGACAGAGTGCGCAATGGGAATGCTGGGATATTTATTCCCTTTGTGCAGAAGGACATCCTTGAGACTTCGCTTGGAAGAGTCTATGAAAAGACGCCTGTCTGAAGGATTATGTGGCAAACCAAGGGGCGTAAACAAGCCAGGTATGTTTGTGCAGCAGCACAACTTGTTTTCCATGTCGAAAAACGAAGCCAGGTCTTTGTTCCGATTCCTGAAACTGGTGATCCTTACATCTTCCTGGACTAGGTTCCACTGTTTAAGCCGAGAAGCCAAGAGCTCTGTCTGCTGTTTTGACAGATACAAATCACGAGCAAGATCATTCCGGTCTTCTTACGTGATCCAGTGTGGCTCATTGCCACTTGTTCCTGAATATGTAGACTCAGTATCTTCCAAAGATATTGACTCGGTAGAATCCTCCCTTGAAGCCATTTCTTCATCTGATGAGGAAAGAAGATCCTTATTTACTGGAGGTGTGGGTACAGGAAGATCATCTGAATGGGGAACGGGTCTCATAGCAGATTGAAGGTTGGGATATTTGATATTTTTCCTAGAAGATGCATTGAAACCAGTTATATTAGTTAAACAAAAATAACAATCATCTGCATGGTTTTGCAGCTCTCCCCAAATCATCGGGACTGCAAAGTTGAAAGCAAAGTTGAAAACTAAATGTGCATTTGAAAATGTAATACTAATATTTAATAACCCAAAAGATGTTTAACACGATAGTTGAGGGACACCAACCTCCTGCGCCGCCTGCGAGACAACCTCTTCCAATGACTGCCAGAGTGTGGATTGAGACCTGCTGCCTTAACTGTCAAAATCCGTCTTGATATATAACTATATATATATATATATAATGTAATGCTATCACTTATATTCAGTGCATAAAAACTAAAAAATAAGTCATAAGTCTCACAATATTAGAATTAACCCTGAATTCATATACGCCTTTATATACCGTATATGCACAAAATGCACACTATTCATACCTAAAAAACTAGAGGTGATGAGTAAAAACGGATTTCAAATTTGAATTCAGCACCCTCAAATTAGGTAAAAACGGGTATTTTTGTGCTTGCCTCAATTTCTTTGTAAACCAGTGTAATTCTATCAAACATCAGTCATTTGTTTACTCAGTTAAATGGTTAAACATTTCTGTTTGATCTATAGATGAAACCCTAAAAGGTAATACCATTTCAGGTAAAAGCGGACCAGGGAGTAATATCAGTGAAGGAATACTCCACATTTCCCAAAGCTCCATGATTGGACCCTCACCATCAGATGCAGTTTAATGTCATATCCAAGATACTCATTGGTCGAGGTATTACCCCCTGTAAAGATGCAGTCGGTATATTCTACAGCCCGAGCCGACTGGACTTCTTCAGGATGGAGAACCATAGTTTACCCAAGATCATTGTGCAGCGAGCTCTCTACTGCCCATTGCGTCAGAGGGGTACCAAAGAAGCTATTTAAGGACTGCTTGAAAAAAAAACGTCTAGTGCCTGTCACATTGTCCATCGTCGATGGTCCACCCTAGCTGAAAACTATAACGTCTGAAGTCTCACCACCATGTTGTCTCCTCCGCTGAAAACACCTGTAGAGCTGCTCTTAAGGACAAAAAGCACTGAAACACACTATATATATATATATATATATATATATATAGATATTCAACAACTCCTCCGCTCGAGCAGGATGTAACACCAGGTGAATTTTTAAGCGGAGTTTAACAGGTTTTAATTCAGTTTTCCTTCTCCAAGACTAGTTGCCTAACCAAGGCTGAAGAACACAGTCTGCCCTACTATTTACCCATAGCTGGAAAGAGAATAATTGGATTCATACCTTTCCCAAGGGTATTAGTGCTATGTGAAATGCAACCAGTCTCGTCCAGGATTTGAACTCGTGTCGCCGTGTCCATTTCCTACGACGATAACCATTACATCATCAGGAGTGTTTTCTTTCAGTGTATAGATAAAAATATATCCGTGATATATGCACATTCACACACACACACACACACACACACACATATGTACATATCTCATGTGTGTGTATGTTTGTGAACATTTGAAGACTCTCCCTTTCTCTTTCTCTCTCTCTCTATCAGTCTCTCTCTCACAATTACACGCACACATATATCTACAAACACACTCATATATATATATATATATATATATAAACAGCAGTGATACTATTTAACCCATAGTTAATGGGAAAAAGGGGTTCATACCCTCCCCGAGGGCATTAGAACAAAAGTGAACGTAATAGCGCGACCGAAATTCGAACTCACTTACTTCGAGTTCGTAGTCCAAAACGTTAGCCACTACGCCACGAGAACTCCCTCCATGTATTTAGGTACCTCCTCTTTCATAAGTCCCCTATCAAAAGCATATATACGAGAAATGTTATTTTAGTTTTTAGTTAACGTCTCTTGTTTACCAAAAAAGGATCAATGCCAAGATTTTCTAATAACCTCGTGTTAGGTGATGACAACTGAAGATAACGTTTACCCTTTGCGTAGTACGAGTAACCAAATGGACTTGAAATTACAAATATCTGTCACCACCGTACTTTAGTGTCCCTGATTGTTTATTAAACTTTGCTTAGCCTGACTCACTGCTCGTCGCTTATAGTACCTACGAATACAAACTGGTAACCGATATTTACAATATCACCAATAAATTTGTAAACCCCAGAGAATATCTTTTTAAACATTACTTTTCTTCTAAACAAAAGGAAACGGGAGAAGCTTCCGTGGAATTATGACTAAAATGCAAGACTAGTGAGCGAGTTCGAATTCCAGTCACGTTATTACACTCACTTTCGGACTAATACCCTTCGGAAAGGAAAGAACTCCTTTACCACCACCCCAGGGGTTAGATAGGACCACAACTGTTCTTCTACAAAGATGACTATGGCATAAAATAACCTTCAAGGTTTGATATGTCATTAAACAAAGACACCAAACCAAAGCCAAAGAAAGAGCGTCAGAGACAAAAAACAAAGCTTTACATATATATTGTAAGTTGGCCCAAAGGCTTCATTTTTACATGCTACTACACCGTGGAGTAGGGGAGGACGCAACTCCTTTATGCTTGATTGCTCTACTTACCCTTGATCAATACCTTATTATGCTAAGTGTTAAGCAATGCGCATCAAGAACCATTTTTTGAGTCTTTGGTATGACTCGACCTAGGATTGAAACCCGGTCCCGGACTATTATGCAAGAGAGAGAGAGAGAGAGAGAGAGAGAGAGAGAGAGAGAGAAAGAAAATAAAACGCCGGAGAAAGACAGTGACAAAAACCAGAGAAGGAGAGAGAGAGAGAAGAGTGTCCGTAGTGTAGTGGCTAATGTGTTAAACTGCACCATCATAGTAAACGAGTTCGAACTCTAGTCACGCAATTACGTTCATTTTTGGACTAATCCCGTTGAAAAAGCCATGAAATCCTCTTATCCTTCCAGCTAAGACTTGAATCATATCACTGCTGTCTTTCTACAAGAATGGCTTTGCCATTAAATAACCCACAAAGTTTGATATGCCATTAAACAAGGAAACCAAACCAAAGACACCAAGATTTTAACACTTGTGGAATATTACACAATCCAGACGAATATCATTAAGTATTAGTTATTACCAAACTCTATAATATTAAAACACTGTAGCTAAAACTAAAAGTGCATAATTATATGCCCTATCAATATGGCCTTGTACCACATCTAAGCAAAAAGCTTAGTAAATTACTATAAGAGGTGTACCTATTTTTAAACTGCTACATTTTCCTATTTTTTTTACTATAGAGTAGAATTTGTAAAAGATAATACCTAATAACATCCGTCCGTTTTAGCTACTGTGTTTTAATATTATAGAGTTTGGTAATAACTAATACTACTAATAATAATATTATAGAGTTTGGTAATAACTAATACTAATAATAATAATATTATAGAGTTTGGTAATAACTAATACTTAATATATTGTTCCAGTAGAAGTATAAAGCCCTTGTATCTTTTTATCTATCCCGGGACTGCTCAAACAAACATAATACCAAGCTGAAAAGAAAATCAAAGAAAACGAAAAAAAAAGAATAGACAAATACTTGGATCTTGCTAGAGAGCTGAAAAAAGCTGTGGAACTTGAAAGTGACGATGTTACTAATTGTAGTTAGTGGAAAGGTCTCCAAGTGCTTTTTCCCAGTTGGCTGGGGCTGTAGAATACACCGACTGCTTCTCTGCTGAGGGGTAAGCCCCCCCCCCATGAGTGTCCTGGATATGAAACTAAACAATTTGATGGCGCTCTGGGTAATGCAGAGTACCCCTTCATTGCCCGTAGTGGTAGCTCCTGATAGGACTCTATCTGTAGGTCAAAGAAAGCTAAACATACTTATGCTAAACTGAATTGTTTGAAATAGAACTGTTTTTGACATTGAAATTGTTCTAACGCTAAACTGAATCGTTCGAAACAGAACTGTTTTGACATTTAACTGTGAGTAAACAAAATCTATACTTTTACTAAACTGAATGGTTTGAATTAGAACTGTTTGACTAAACTGAATAGCTTGAAATAGAAATGTTTTTGACAATTAAACTGTGTACTTATGCTTAACTGAATTGTTTGAAATAGAACTGTTTATTTGTATAAAAATGGATTTGGCGTTAAATAACCTACAAAGGTTGATATGCCATAAAACCCAACCAACCAAACAACCAACATAAGAGCTTGCCAAGAAAGTTGGAGGAGCTGGAGATCAGAAGAAGAATCTAGACCAACCAAAACACAGCACAGTTAAAATCAATTAGAATTCTCAGAGGAGTCCTGGGGACCTTAGGAAATGTCTTCAAAAAAAGAGAAAGAAAAATGGTCTCATTTATCGTTACGGGCTTTTTTGTGTAAGATCCACGATAACCACAAGGTCAAATTTTTAGCCTAACACGAAATGGACTTGTTCCAACATAAGTTAATTGTCCAAGTTCGCAGAGTCGAGCAAATTCAACGGCTTGACCGGTTCGCTCCTAGACGGAGATTATTGACTAATGAATTGAAACAATCATTGGCTGGATCTTTTTTTATCTTCTTATGCAATAAATCACGGCCACTAGATACAGCGTAGGATTATGAAAACGAATTAAAATCAAAATGACACACGTTGGCGAGGGAAGAGCGGGAAAACAGTTTTCAGTTATTACTATTTGTGTAATTCGAATAAATCGCCTTAATTATCGGCTTCTTTGTTTTGTTTGGTTTTGTATGTTTGTTTTTGGTTTTTTTTGTTTTTGTATTTTTTTTTTTCTTACTTCTTTTTCTTTTGGCTCCTTCTTTTTCCTATCATTCTTTTTGTCATCTTTCTACTTTTTGTTTCTTCATTTTTACATTGTTTCTTTCTCCTTTTTTCATTTTTACTTTCTTTTTCTTTCATTCTTCATTTTTTTTCTCAATAACTTTTTCTTTCTATTATCGTTCTTTATCTTTTTCCTTCTTCTTTTTATTTCCTTATTTTCCTTCTTTTTCTCTTTTTTCTTTTTTCTCCTTCTTTCTTTATTTTTACTTTCTTTTTCTTTCATTCTCCGTCATTTTTCTGAATAATCTTTTCTATCATCATTTTTTTCTTTTCCTTTCTTTTTTATTTCCAGTCCAGTTGGCTGAGACTGAAGAAAACACCGACTGTACCTCTGCAGAGGGATAAGACACCCCCAACTAGTGTCCCGGATATGACACTAAACAATCTGATGGTGAGGCTTCTATAATGCTGGAGCTTTGGGGAATGCGGAGTACCCCTTCACTGCCATCGCTTCTGGATCCATTCTGGCCCGAAGTAGTAGCACCTGATAAGAGTACTATCTATGGGTCAAATAGAACTCTTTGACATCTAAAGTGAGCGCGAGCAAATGACTAATGTTTAATTCCATTGTTTTAATTGAACTGTTTGATCATTTAACCTGTGTAAACAAGTGAGTTATGTTTAATTGAGGTGTTAGAGATACATAACAATAGTTGGAACAATTTAACTTTGTTGACTTATATTTATAAATCATATATATCTAATGTATATGTATCAACCACATTTGGCATCAAATAACCTATAATGTTTGATATGCCATAAAATCAAACCAAAACCTTTTTATTTCCTCATATATTCTTCTTTTTCTGCTTTTCTTTTTCTTCTCTGTTTTCTTCATCTGTACTTTTTTTTTTCATTTCACGGATTTTTTTTCTAAATAATATTTTCCTTCAATCATTATTATTTTCTTTTCTTCTATTTTTTCTCTCGTTTTTCTTCTTTTCTGTCTTTCTTTCTTTCTCCTTTTTTTCTTAATAATATTTTCCTTCTATCATCATTCTTTTTCTTCTATAATATCTCTCTCTCTCTCTCTCTCTCTTTATCTATCTATCTATCTATCTATCTCTTATTCTTCAAGGTCCGTAATAGAATTTGGCCCTTTCTCAACTTGTACGAGAAATATCGAACGTTTTCATGCACTACTTGCCTGATAAGAAACTCAAACACTCACATCTCCCTGGCTTTGAATCTGATTGGGATCATTATCAATGATGGCCTGATCTCACCGAAAAATTCGGAATTTCTTTTCATTTCTTACGATGATAACATTATACTGCGAGCGCTTCTCTCTCTCTCACCCTCTCACACACACACACGCGCGCACGCACGTATACACTGCAAATGGGTAAGCCTTTTTCCCCTCATAACGAGGCCACCAACTGGACGTGGGTGGTGACGTGTAATACTTGAGAACGGCATCTTACTGAGCAGTTCGTGACCCTGCAGCCAAAATGGTCACATGACCTACAATACTCCACTTTGTCACTTACTGGGCTACACATACAGTCAGAGAGACCCAATCCAATCAATCGGCTGGTAATGTCAAGCTCTAGTGCCTATATGAATATCCTAACCGTAATCTTTAAATTGCTCTTGTAACCATATTTACCAACCCCTCTGCTCGGGCAGGATATGACACAAGGTCAATTTTTAAGCGGGATTTAACAGGTTTGAATTCAGAGTTTTCCTTCTCCAAGACTAATTGAAGTCTCCTAGACTAGTTGAAGAAAATAGTCTAACCTACTATTTACCCATAGCTGGAGGGAGAATAATTGGATTCATACCTTTCCCAATGGTATTAGTGCTATGTGAAATGCCATCAGTTTCGTTCAGGATTTGAACTCGTGTCGCCGTGTGCATTTCCTACGACGATAACCATTACACCACGGGCACCTCCTAAATTGCTCTTGTAACAAGCAAACATCCAACACTTTTTATCTTAAAAGTGTTAGAAGTCGGTGGCTGAGGGTCAATCGCGTTGAGAAAAAAAATCTGAGTGTCCTGCATGTGACCCTAAACTGCACCTGATGATGAGGATCCCGTCCTGGCACTTTGGAAAAGTGGAGTACCCTTTCATTGCCATTACTCTCAGGTCCACTCTCACCCGGAGTGGTAGTACCTGTTAGGGTTCCACCTAAGGGTCAAATAGAACTGTTTAATTATTTACGAAGGATTATTAATATTTGTTATTTGAAACCATCGAGCTGTATGAGTGAATTGTTCATATTATATTGGAATACTTTATAAATAAAATTTCTAATGTTAAATAGCAAAACTTGAAACCATTTAACTATCTACAAACAAATAATTCAAATAAGACAGAATTATTAATTTTGGATAGGGATATTTATAACCTTTTAACAGTGTCCAAATAGATAATAGATATCAGATAGAATTATTAATGTTTGACAGGAATACTTGTAAGTATCTAACTGTTTGTAAATAAATGATTAATATGAAATAGAATTGTTGGTGTTAGATAGGAATACTTGTAACCATTCGACTTTGGGCAAACAAATGAACTCTAACAACTTGTTTAAAAATAAAGTTACAAACAAGCTATTCACTCACAAGTCATATATACCGACCACTTGGTCTGGTGAATAAAGTGTTCACCAATGGCCCGGGAGACCGAGGTTCAATCCTAGGTCGAGTCAAACCAAAGGCTAAAAAAATGGTACTTGATGCCGCCAAGCTTAACACTCAGCATTATAAGGTAAGGATCAAAGGTAAAATGGAGCAATCCCGGGAAAGGAATAGTGGTCTCCCCTACAGCTCGGTGTAGTAGTTATTGACAAGAAAGTCTTCGGGTCACCCTTGACTACGGTTGTTAAACCCCTGCTTTAAGCCTCCTGTGTGTATACCCACACTGAAGAGTTGTGATACAACTTAACAGTCTGTCTGTGGATGACAATATATATATATATATATATATATATATATATAAGGCATATCAGCCCTTCTGAATTATTTATGGCCAAATCCTGTACAGTAGAACCTCGATTTACAAAAACCCCATTACACGAAAAAACCAGAATATGAAAAGGGATTAGAAGAAATTTCCGTCCCATTTAACGAAAAAATATTCAAAGTTGGAAAAAGAAAATCGAAAATGCTGTTCGACAGCGATCCTGCCAGAATTCATTTCGTTGCATCACCTAAACGCTTTGTTGAGCCCTTATCTTTTTTAACATTTCTATAAATGACTATGTTGTCATTAACGAACATATTCCTTCCGGTGAGTATAATATTTACACTTCATACGACTGCTTTTGGGGGCTGTAGCAAATTACGCCATTTATAGGGTAAATCTTGTCCCAAAATACGAAAATTCCAAGATACGAAATCCCCTCCGGAACGAATTAATTTCGTATGTCGAGGTATATATATATATATATATATATATATATATAATTTGTCCATAAATAGCCAACAAGAGATGCTATTCCATAAAACATAGTTAAGTAAAGTAAAGTTGGCGACCGTAGTTGAGGGCGACCCGAAGGCTCCCTTTTCAATAGCTACTGCACCAATGAGTAGGGGGGGCACTACTTCTTTCTCTGGATTACTCCACTTTACCACTGATCCATAGCTTTTAATGCTGAGCGTTAAACAAGGAGGGATAAAGTTCCATTTTTGAGTCTTTGGTATGACTCGACCTGGAATTGAACCCCGATCTCCCGGGCTATTGGCGAACCCTTTGCCCGAGCAGGATGTGACACAAGCACAATTTTAAGCGGAGTTTAACAAGATTACATTTAGATTTATCCTTCTCCAAGACCGGTTGCCAAGTTTAAAGAGCACAGTCTGCCTTACCATTTTCCTAGCATGAGGGACAATAGTTGGATTCATACCTTTTCTAAGAGTATTAGTGCTATGTGAAATGCAAACAGCCTCGTCCAGGTTTTGAACTCTGATCGCCATGTCCATTTCTTACGCGAGTAACCATTATAGTATCTATTTTGACGGCAAGTTTGATTATAGACTATGCTAGTTTCCTTTTTTATGAACTTATTTTATTTGTTCTCAAATATTCTTTGTATCAAGGTCCAGTTTTCTTGTCGAAATGCAAAAAATCCTTGTCGTAACAGCCAAATTATATGCAATACTAACAACGAAAACACCGACAAATCCTCAAAACCTTCTGTATTAAAAATAAACATCCAAATATAAATCAAACAACATTTTACATCGGCACTAACATACTAAACATCTTCAACTACTAACATGATAACTAAAACACTCTCACGAATCATAAACCTTTCCAACAAAACAATTTTTGCACCCAAGATAATAATACTATGGGATGAAAATTCAATCCAAAATAGTATCATTCTGATGGTACATGAAATGAGCACAAAAAGCTCATTTTGTACAAATTACTGATTAATCACCTTAGGAAACGTTTCAGCTGTGAATACTCGTCGTGTACTGGTCCAAATTATGATCATAACTGATTGTATCTGACAAAAAATTATAAGATATTAGTAAGATAGAGCTACCATTGCCTCTTGCCTACACTTGCATCACGCAAGCAACAGTTTAAAATGTAGTAGGAATTTCTGTCTTATCCTGTCTAAGTTGCACAGACATACAAATGTTGAAATTTTAAGAAATGATTGATTGATTTTAACGGCATGCCAACCTTTCTGGGATAACTTTATGTCAAGAGGTTTGGGAATTGCGTACATTGTACGTTTATATTCACATTGTCTAGGTTTTCTTAAAAACTTTTACTCGGTAAATTTGTTTATTTTAGATAGGAGGCATTCCTATCTAATATGAGAAACTTTCAAACTGATCAAGAGTGGACCTGGGAGTAATGACAATAACCAGGGGCTCCAAACTCCCCAGAGCTCCAGAACTAGAGCCTCCACATCAGATGCAGTTTAGTGCCATATTCGGGATACTCCTTTTGAGGTTATCTTACTCCTCTGACATAACCGGATATTGGCATAATGGTTAGAGTGTTCGCCAATGGCCCGGGAGGCCTGGGTTCAATTCCAGGTCGACTCATACCAAAGACTTTAAAAATGGCACTTGATGTCCCCTTGCTTAACACCCAGCATTATAAGGTACGGATCAAGGGTAAAGTGGATAAATCTTGGGAAAGGAGTAGCGCCCTTCCCTATACCTTGGTTTAGTAGTAATCGAAAAGGGAGACTTCGGGTCACCCTCGACTATGGTCGCCAACAACTCCTCTGCAAGTGAATATTCTAAACCCGACCGAAAAGGTGAGGAATTCTTTTTAAAAAAGGTAAAACATTAGTCTCGATACTTTTTTATCAAACCTCATTCGTGTCGAACACGTGCCCTTCCGTATCAAACGGGAGAGGACAGAAATTCTATTGATGTACCCCTCCCTTTTGACGCAGACCCCTAAATGTCCTTCAGTAGCGCTTCTGAATCCTATAATTACTTCACCATCTCTTCTTTCATCTGAAGTTCAGAAACAAAATGAGCTGATAATACATTTGTCAGGCGACGTTCAATAAATGAGAAACTAATTGCCGAAGAACGAAGCAGCTGGTCTTACAAGGGTCAGCCTCAGTCCACACCTTAAAGTCTACGTCAATTTCCTACCCACAAATTCGTTCATCGCAAATTTGTTGGTATGCAAGGAGTGACAAAAAATATCAAGATTTAAACATTGTTTTAAAATTTAGAATTTGTATAAAAACGCGGTTGGTTCGTTGGTTGGTTTTTATGGCATGTTAATCCTTGCTGGACAATCTAATGTAAAAGTCAGTCTTTTTATTACAAGTAATTATAAAGTTTGTTTCAGTAGATTGGTTGGTGTTATGGTATGTCAATCCTTGTTGGGCTATTTAATGCCTTTAGTCGTTTTTTACAAGCAATTATAAGGTTTTAAGTGACTAATAATAATAATTATTCGTAAATAATTATAGCTTCAAGTAACTATTCGCAATATAAATGACTCATACATAGATGTGGAAAAAATATTTCAAGTTTCATGAAGCGTGCACAATCATCAGACGGAAAAGCGAGAAAGGAACCAATCAATGGTAAATATAAGTGGGGTAAAATCACGTGTTATGAGATGGAAGTATACGTGGCAATCACACCCAAGGAAAAACATATATAATCAACATTATCAAATTACGCGGACAGCATAGCTTCCCCTGCCTCTCTCTCTCTCTCTCTCTCTCTCTCTCTCTCTCTCTCTCCATCCCAATTATCCATCGCTCCTAGCAGGTCTTCCAAACTTCATCCTGTGTCCGCACAGAGCTGATCTAGAATTCTTGCTGGTCGGCTAACACTGGCTCGTCTATGTGCAGGGAGTCCTTAGAAGAACGTCTCTTATGAGTTCTTTCTTGCTTCACCGGCAGTGTCCCGCATGTCTTGTTCGTCTTACTTGGATGGGTTTTTAAGTTAGGGCTAAGTGGCCGTACAGCTGTTGTTTTGTAGGGTGTTGCTTCCAAGTCTTGTTTAAAATAGCTTGTAGCATTCTAGTACAGTTACCATCCAGCTTTTTCTCCATGCGCTTTGTTAGCGTCCATGTGGTGCGTCCATATAGCAGTATTGACAATGCCACAGCGTGGGAGACTTGTATATATATATATATATATATATATAGAGAGAGAGAGAGAGCGAGAGAGAGGTCAAAATAGAGTAGAATAAATATGGAATTAGTCAGTTGGCAAGTAACAAATAAGAAACTTATGTCTACGTATATTTTTCAAGGTTGTATACCTGCTCCGTTCATGTGTCGTTAAAAGCTTTATCTTACAAACTTTCTCATTTGTATTTTTCTTTATATATATATATATATATATATATATATATATATATATATATATATATAAATTAAATAGATTTATTTGGAAATTCCACTCTTGAACCCTCTATTTCATGATAAATTCATTATCTCTTTCCCTTTGGTCGGAAATAGCAGTTTTGGCTTTAAAATTAACTGTGCCGACTTTTACTGACCTCTGGGGTCAGCATCATCTATTCAGTGTTCATCCGTAAGTCAAGTTATTTTCATACGCTAATTTTCAGCCCCTAGGGTCCAACAGTTTGGCCACCCATAAGATATATAAAACCCACCAATCTGTGGCCTCATTAGTTCATATATATATGCTGCAAAAGTAAGTTTTAGCACAAGGGGTGAAGAGGATTTATTTGGTGATATTCATTATTCAAAATTAACTGAAGTTTTCCGTTGGAAACTGAATGCAAGAGACAAATAGGATATTTTGATGAGAATCTTTTGATAATTTAAGAAGCAAACGGAGAAAGAAAGAAAGAAAGAAAGAAAGAAAGAAAGAAAGAGATAGATAGATAGATAGATAGATAGATAGATAGATAGATAGATAGATAGATAGATAATGAAAAAAGAGCTTGAAGAAGTTATGAGAGAAAGAAACTAAAAAGATTAACGGGAAATGATTCAGAATGAAGAAAAGAAACTACGAAATAGAGAAAAGAAAGAAAGAAAGAAAGAAAGAAAGAAAGACATGACCCAAAAAAGAAAAAAAAGAAAAATAAGAAAGAAAGAAAGAAAGACATGACTAAGAAAGAAAGAAAGAAAGAAAGAAAAATATGAATGAGAAAGAAAGAGAAAGAAAAATACAATCGAGAAACAAAAGGAAGGAAAATATAAGAAACTTAGGAAGAAAGCCATTCAGAACGAAACCTTTATATAAAATGTGCAAATTTTCTATTTGATATTTAACTCTGTAAAGTCAAATAATCGCTACAGATGTCGACGCATTCTGGCCCCTGCCTTGAATTTCAACTCGTTATATTTTAACGGTTTTTCTATTCAACTAAACTATTTAGAACGGGGGGGGGGAGAAGTGTTTTATTTTCTAGGTTTCTTTAGTATTCCTTGCAAGCTACGCCCATATATCGCTGATCTTTCGGTTTTTGTACAGTCAAAAGCCTGGCAAGCGTGAAGATGTCTTTAACTGGATACAAACATGTAAATATCTAGATTAATACTAAACACCAAGTATTGAGAATTATTACTAACCTAGAAATGAAAGTAAATATAGATCTAAATCCGACAGTATGAAGAAAGCAGAAAAACAGAATTATCCAAATAGGTGAATTTATTGTAATGAAAAGTCAACGTTAAACGTTTCGGTTTCAATAATCATCATCAGGACTTTGATATAAGGAAAATTGTTCACACAGAGATGGATGTTTGTTTTGGGGGGTTTTGTTTTTGTTGTTGTTTTGGTTTTATTTTTTATTTTTATTTTGTGTGTGTGTGTGTGTGTGTGTTTTGGTTTGGTTTGTTTTTTTTTGCTCCTGTTATTTGACAAGCATCTATTGCTGTGTGAACAATTTTCCTGATATCAAAGTCCTGATGATGGCTATTGAAACCGGAACGTTTAACGTTGACTTTACTTCACAATAAATTCACCTATTTGGATTATTCTGTTTTTCAGCTTTCTTCAAAACCTAGAAATATTGAGAAATATTGAGAATCAACAACGATGAGAATCTCTGCGGCGTAGTGAATGAAGTACTGGACTGTGGCTTCGTAATTAAGCGAGTTCGAATCCCGGTCGTGCTATAGCATTCACTTTCAGACTAATACGCAAGGGAAAGATATGTACCCCTTATCCCCATCCCGTTCTATATGTTAAATAATACCACTACTCTTTTTCTTGGTCCCGTCGGCTGGAGCTGAAGAATATACTGACTGCATCTCTGCTGAGGGATTAGACTCCCCTAACAAGTCTCCTGGATATGACGAAACAATCTGATGGTGAGGCTCCAGTAATCTTGGAGCTTTCGGGAATGCGGAGTACCCCTTTATTACCATCGCTCCCTGGTCTGTTCTGGACCGGAGTGGTAGCACCTGATAAGGTCCTATCAATGGGTCAAATAGAATTGTTTGACATTTAAACTGTGTACTTATGCTAAATTAAATTGTTTTAAATTGAACTGTTTGATCATTTAATTGTGCATAAGCAAATAACTGATGTTTAATTGAATTGATAGTGATACATAGCAATACTTGGAACCATTTAACTTTGCTGACATGTTTGTTAGAAATAAAACTGTTTGATCATTCAACTATGTATTAGCAAATGACTGATGTTTTATTGAATTGTTTGTGATAAATAGCAATACTTGAAAACATTAAACTGTGTGCAAACAAATGATAAGTAATAAATAGAATTATTCGTATGAGAGAGAAATTAGTGAAACCATTTCACTGTGTAAAAAAAAATGAGCTCAGGCACGTTTAAAAATATTATCTAAAAATGTGTTTTGAAATCATATATCTAATATATATATATATATATATATATATATATATATATATATATATATATATGTGTGTGTGTGTGTGTGTGTGTGTGTGTGTGTGTGTGTGTGTGTGTGTGATTTGGCATTAAATAACCCACGAAAGTTGATATGCTATTGAACAAATGAACGATCCAAACTACTAACCAGCGAATACTGAGAATTACTACAAAGTTAAAAGGCACTTGTTAGGGGTGGACATCAACCAAACCTAAAATTGACTTTATAAAAACAGATGGTAATGCGGCTGAGACAAATGTTGATGCTGATAATATTCAAACGTTTCATTCTACTTTCTTATATTAATTTTCATACCCATTATTCGCCTTTACATAATTGAAAATGAAAAAAATATCTACCATGCTGGTAATTTAAGACTACTGTTTTCTTTGGTTCCTTCGTTTAATAGCATATCAACCTTCGTGTGGTATTTAATTCCCATGCCCTCTTTGTAGAATTATGGTAGTGATTCTATTTAACCCATAATTTCGGGGGTGGGATAAAGAGGTTCTTACCTTTCCAGAAAGTGAACGTAATAGCTCAACTTGAGTTCGAACTCGCTTACTTTGAGGCCGCAGAATCACACATTAGCCAGAACACCACCCTTAAGAAGTCTTCAAAAAAACTTTTATGTTTGTTCTGTAGCCGTATTCTTGTTGCCTTTGATTATAACTTTTCAAGACACAGATTTTACAAGGACGTGATGTTAGGTTCCACGAGATCATTAGGCACGGTAGAGAGACGGTAGTTTAAATCAGCTGGTAGCCCAACTTCCAATAGGGCCCATGGGCAGATGGGTTTAGTCATTTGGTTTTATCGCATACCAGCCATTGATGGCTATTTAATGCCAAATCCTGTTAATATATATATATATATAAATATAAAATTTGGCGACCGTAGTCGATAGCGACTTGAAAGGTCCTTTTTCAATAGCTATAATACCGAGGTATAAGGAAGGGCGCTACTCCTTTCCCTAGATTACTCCACTTAACCTTGATCAATACCTTATAATGCTGAGCGTTAAGCAAGGCGCAATCATGTACCATTATTTGATGGTTTGGTTAGTACCATTATTTGAGTAAACTTTTGAAGGCACCACGTATATCGGATCTGACTGTTTATATGCAAATCTAATGAGGCCGATTGGACGTAAAGTGATATACACTATAGAATCTGAGTTTAAAAGCAAATCTAATAAGGCCACTTGGACGTAAAGAGGTATATCCTAATAAATCTGGCAGTTTGTTTGCAAACCTAATTAGGACAGTTAGACGTAAAGAGGTGTACGCTATTGAATGGGACTCTACAAGCAAATCTAATTAGGCCACTTGGACGTAAAGAGTCATACGCAATCGAACCCCACTGTTTATAAATAAATCTAATCTGGCCTCTTGGACGAAGAAAGGTATATTATATTGGATATGACTGTTTACAATCGATTTATAAAATATCAGTTGGGCGTAGGTAGGTATACTCTAATGGATCAACTCAAACATCATGGTAGTTTCAACATTGCATATCGAATATGCACTTTAAGTTCCCCTATTTTTGGAGCATGAGACTCATAGATTAAATTATGACGCGTACATTCTCGTTACTAAAATAAGAAAGATCGACAAAGGCACTCTTTAATCAAGCAATTTCTGGTTGCGTTTTAAACATTAAAAGTTTGAAATGCAACGTTACAATTTTTGAAAACCTCAACATAGTAACCCTAACCCTTTGGCCAATTAACTCTGGTGTATTGACTTCCTTACTCCTCCCACACCTCTCATCCTCCCTCATAGACTCCCTGCCCTCCCGGAATCTCTTATGCCCCACGAAAACTGATGCTCGATTCATGCAAGCTGGTCGAAAAGCAGTCTGAAGCATTCCATACGTTTCTGTTTTAAAAAAGAATTTTATTGCATATCGTTCTTCTAAAGTGTCAGATTGCATTTTTGAAATTCACCTGCTGTAACAATCAAGTTTTAGTAGGGTGTATTCCAATTGTTGTTGTAGGTGTTTATTTGAACCTGAAATCCGAAACATTGGTCAGTCATCTCATAAGATGTATGGCAATAACATACTGAATTGTCAAGAGTCTATG
This sequence comes from Sepioteuthis lessoniana, assembly GCA_963585895.1. NCBI lineage: Eukaryota > Metazoa > Mollusca > Cephalopoda > Myopsida > Loliginidae > Sepioteuthis > Sepioteuthis lessoniana. Next base: position 37,362,844 of record OY757933.1, on the reverse strand, counting down.
ACAATTTTAAATGCCCATATCAAAATAGCATTTGATATTGAAATGATTCTTAAAAAGAATTATTCCGCTTACATCTCGTTAGAGAAATCGTCCTAAGTACAGCAAACCATGAAGAATGCAGAAAGTCAACTGTAACGATAAAATAAAAGAAAGAAAAAAGAAAAAACCCGTTTAAATTATCCTGGCTGGCTCAGATGAGGTCAAGCAGGAACCAATACTGAGTTGAACGCTGTATCTAAATTATTTTTGTTTGCAGAGACTGTGTTTAAGAGATGTAATGCATGTTTCAAATACAGCTAGCAGGAAAAATTTAAGAAAATGATCTGGCTTTTAAAAAGCGAAAATTATATTTATATATCTATTATAACTCAACCCAATATTTTTAAATAAAGCTTTTGATTGTCAAATTTAAGGAAATTTTTTGAAAGGACTACTTTGTGGGGATATAAAAATTCCACTGGATGCCATATTTCAAAGGTTATTTTTTCTGTTTTATATTTAATTTTGTCATTATAAAACTTCGGTTGGTTTGGTTTATGACATATCAACCATTGTTGGTTATTCAGTGCTAAATCCTATTAATACATATATATCAAATATATATGATTTGTAAACATTTTGTTGATAACATTCTTAAACGAGCCTGAGCTTTTTTTGCACACAGATAAATGGTTTCAAGTATTATTATATAACAGTCTCATTTTAACATGGGGCCTTCGAGAAGTTGTTGGAACGGTAGAACAAGTGCATTGCAGCCGGAGGAGATTACTTCGAAGGGGACTCGAGTTTCATGTGTATACTATAAATAAAAGGGCCCATACGAAAAAAAGTCTGGAAACTTATTTAATGATCCTCGTAATATACCTCTATCAGTTCAACTGACTTTATTAGACTAGTTTGTAAACCATAAAATTCAATAATGTATACCTCTTTACGTCCAGTTGATATGATTAGACTCCAGTGTTAACAAATCCACTTCTTTGGCCGGCCAGATTTGGACCTTTGATAATGAAAATGTTTTATTTAAATATTATCCTTTCAGGTATTTTTTGGTTTTTCTTTTTGTTATATTATATAGAAAAAATAAAACGTTTATCTAAGATAATCCCTTCTTTTCGGAAGCAATTATGTAAAGTTTTTACTTTCTATTCCAACAAAGATTGACAGACACATATGTGATTATGGTAACTCAATATACCATGGGAAACGACTCTCAAATTATATATCGTCTGCACTTTTCATTCGTGCGCAGTGATCTCGTCATCCACCCTGGAACAGTATGTTATACAAGGCATTTTTAAGAAGCCCTACCGCTGAATAAAGTAGGTCATCGTAAAAACAATGAATTAAACTTTTAAAGTTGAAACAAACGTCTGAAAAAATCATTTTGAATACTCTGGCTTATATATATATATATATATATATATATATATATATATATATATATATATATATATATGAGCAGTTTGAAGGGGCAACTAATAAAATAGAAAAACTTAAATCTCAAAAGTAGACGACAAAAATGTACAAAAAAAAATAAGTAGTGCCCTTCGGGAATTGTCAAACACGGTTTTACTTCGGAGTATCACGTTGTTTACATATTCGGCTATGAATATTTTTCAAAAAGTTTCCGTTGTTTTGACCATAAAACGCTGTATCAGAAAATACTGTATTTCACCCAAGAACAGTCTCTTTATGCTCCAGAATACTTTGATAAAATCCAAGACTATCTTATGTAAATACCTCGCAATTATGCAGCATGAGTCTTTGACTGGAGGCGAGCATGAGTTGACCTAAATAACTATTAAAAATACCGAGAAGAAAATTAGAAACAGACGTGCTAGTAATATCTGATCATTAACTTATATGACAATATTGAAAATTAATTTTTTATATTTATTGCGGACTTTTTTTTTATGCGATAGACAACAACTATGGAAGGCAGTAATTACTGGGGATACGGTCACAAGACTCAGCATTCCTATCCGTGGTCGCGGTTAATCACCTGAAGAAGGCTAGAGGTGAAATTTGGCCGAAACGTAGTGAAGAAGAAACAACACAAAAACTACCAAGATGAGGACAAAAAGGTCCGCCATAAATATAAAAAAAATAATTCTCAGATTAAGAAGCCTCATCTCAAAATGATTCCAATTAAAAGACAATAACAACTTTGACTCACGGCTGCTCCAGTCTCGCCAGATAATTGATGTCACCCCTTCGCTTTGTTTTTTAAAAAACTGATCGGCCCCACTTTTGGTCGAAAAGGTGTATTATTATTATTATTTGACTTTTATTAAATTCCTTGAGAGTTTTTTTTTTATACCAGCGTTTCCTGATGGTCTTTCACAGAAGTCTGGGTGATAGCAAGTCCCTTCAGGTCTCCAGGACTCTTCTCAGATTGCTCCAAAAATATCCTCTTAATTTCTTTTTCTTCTCATTATTTCTGAAATCATCTAATGAAATATTGAACTTTTTGGTTTGATTTAGCAATTTATTTCAAGAATATATTTCTCTATTAGCAAAAAAAAAAAATTCTGTCGGTTTATAGATTTAGTTTGTGAAGTTTCTCTTAAGAGTAAATTTCCACTTCGAGGAGAAATATAGAAAAGATGTCTACCATTCTTAGAAATTCCAGTATTTATTTTGAAAGTTTCAATGTTTCATCTCTCATTTTTCTTTCTCGTAAAGTATTTAATCCTAATTTCTCTAACCTCTGCCAGGAACTGTAATCTTTTTATTTTTGTCACTCTTCTTTGTATGCCCTACGATCTTAATATTAAACTCCAAAAAATGAGAAAAATTAGATTGAATAATATTCACAAGATACAACATCACATATTAAATGCCCTGATGATGGTTTAATGTAAAAACTGAAACGTTTAACGCGGAAGTGTACATATATATGTATATACGTATATGCAGGGGTGCAAAAGAGATAAAGAGTAAGAAAAATAGTACATACACACACATATGCATACATACACACGCATATATATATATATATATATATGTGTGTGTGTGTGTGTGTGTGTGTGTGTGTGTGTGTATGTATGCATGTGTGTGCATGAGTGAAAGTCAGAGATAGGGAACAAGAACATATATATTGTGTTGCCTCTTGCTCGTGCGGAAGGGTTGATATATATATATATATAATGAAATTAAACGAAAGAAAATTCAATTTTTTAGTTCCATTATGAATTTATGTAATATAATGACCGAGGGATTTCGTTTTATGCCTTTGGGTTTTGTTAGGCTGGGAACCTTTCGGCTCAGTGCATAGGTTACTTAGGTGCAACATTAACGCAGGTGTTCATGCGCGCGGACGGAGTGGACGTGTCACTCAGAGGTGTCACAATAGCCCAGATGGGAAACAGTCAGTTAGTAGAGTTGAGAACTAGACACCGAACGAGAAGGATCGACTTTCGGGGCTCACTGAGACCAGACGAATTTGCGCGCTACTGGCGCTGCACGAGATGGGTAGGGAGCAGATGGAAAAGCCAGAATAGAAAGAATGTGTATCTCTCTCCTTATGTTGAAGAACCTTTAAACTCAAAAGTAATAAAAAGTTTCGTACCTAAACTAAGAAGTCGTAAGTGTTTTTTGTGTTTAGGGATTCCTATGTTCTATGTATATATGTTATGAACATTCTATGTACGTTTCACGTATCCGTATCTGGCTATGTAACATTTATTTCAGGTCCATAAAATGACCTTCTTCAGATGGTTAAATACAGTTCTCTATTTAAATATAATGTTGACAGGTTTACATTGATTCCTACGAGAAGAGAAATAAAAAACATTTTAAATTCTTTAATTTAAAAAAATTTAACAGTGGAAATATATATTATATATTAACAAATATAATGTTTATGCATTCTTCTTTTAAAAAAAACCGTTACCTATAATTTAAAAAACTACTGAATTAAAAAAAAACGGTGAATACTGAAAAGTATTAATCGTGACTGGAAACTCAAATAAAGTATAAATAAGAATAAAAATTAATTCCAAATTTCGTTGAAATTTTTTTTTTCTATTTCAAATATTGAATAATATAATCCATGCAGACTAAAAAAATTATATAAATTATATATAAATTATTGATTTAAACAAATGTCTATTTATGAAACATGTAATAGATTCCCTGTTATTCATATTAGGAAGAATTAACATATCGATTGTTAAGTTAACCGTAATAAGTAAGGCATTACTATAGTAACAGATATTGGGGTAATGTATCTAAAATATCCTAACTTTTAATATATCAAATAACACTTTCTTTTCTGTCTCTCCTTATGACCCCTCCCTCTTTTTATTTTTATTCTAATCTATTTCCTCTTATGCTGAATTTTAGAAGAAATCCATCATTCTGAAGAAGTCTTTCTAATATAAAGACGAAACATCATTGTTAAATTTGTTGACAGTGTTTTGGTTTATCGACTTTTCCACTTATTTTCCTCGTTTTGTCATATTCACCAAAATCTACTATTGCTCCATATATATATATATATATATATATGTATGTGTGTGTGTGTGTGTGAGTGTGCGCGCACATATAAATGTATATGTATGTGCGTGTATTTATATGTATGAACATATATGTGTATGCATACATATATTAATGTATATACATGTGGGTATATTCATATATAAGAACATACATAAGTGTGCGTATGAGTATGTATATATATATACATAAATATATATATGGGGTATATATATATATATATATATATATGAAAATTTCATTAAACATAATAGACATTTTATGTCTACATATTTTCTTCTGGATCCGTTCGAATTCCCGTATTACTTTTATCGTATTCGCAGGGAATTGATTTATGTATTGTCCATAGTTGTATGTATCCCTAGTAATTTCTTCCCGACTTTGGGCCATCATCAGGGGAGGATCTATTACAAAAGTGATGTAACTTTTTTAGCATATTACTACTGTTTAAGGGCGTCTTTGCCGTTGAAGATTATGGCGTTTGCTTTTAAATGGAATTCTATAATTAGTGCAAGTAGCTAAAGACATTTTAAGTACATTAGCACTGATTTTAAAATTAATTCTATTAAGTGTTGGTTGCATATTTCTAATATGTAGTGCTTCAAGAATCTGAAGTTTTTGTTTATTATTTTGATGTTCTAATATTGTTGTGTTGTCGGTGAGAATTTTCCGTAATTGTGTTGTTGAGCATGAATGTTTTTTAAATGCTGAGCTATTGAACTTGTATCAGAGAGGTGCATTGTAAGTCTCCTCGACAGGGTAGTTGAGGTTAAACTAACATATATATTATTATTATCAGAGATACAATCTCTTAAAGGACATTTAAATTGATATATAACGTTGATTTTTTGCAAAACTCTAATCGAGGGAGAGGAATTATTTCTAATGACTAAATTCGAGGTTTTAAACTTATTATAATATAAAATGAGTTTTATTTTCTTTATTTTATTTTCAGTGGGGAGTATATTTTTGTGAATCAATGTTTTCAATATTTTTTCATCGGATTTATAATTGTAGTGCATTTGGTTACGATAAAAAAGTTTGATATATGTTTGTTGACTGGATGGAGTAGTACAGTGTTTAACGAAGAAATGCTGCCTAAATATACATATAAATATATATATATATATATATATGTATTGTGTGTGTGTGTGTGTGCGTGCGTGCTCACCGATAAATGTATAGTTATGTGCGTGTATTTATATATATGATCATAGATGTGTGTGTATACATATATGAATGTATATATATGTGGGTATATTCATATATAAGAACATATATATGTGTGCGTATGTGTATACATATATGAATATATATGGGCTATATTTATATATATGTGCATTTATATATGTGCGTGTGCGTGTGTGTGAGTGTGTGTGTGTGTGTGTGTGTGTGTATAAGAATCACATGTCAATATTATCTTTATACTCTTCCGGTAAAGACACGGATGAAATCTTGATGACCAGGAAAGAAAAAAATTCCAAAATTCCAGTGTGTCTAGGTTATCTTCAAAAACGTGCCAATATGGGCGTAGAACTCTCAGCTGTCAGATTAGAAATAATTTATCTCTAGTGGATCATTGAGATGTTCATTAGCATGAAAGTGTCCAAGGTAAATAGCCTTTTGCGTTTAGATAGAATCTAAAAAACAGATTTTACATAAAACGGAAAATACTGTAGATAAAGAAAGTAAAACAACATATATATATATATATATATAATAAAGTAAATAAAGTTGGCGACCAGAAGGCTCCCTTTTTAATAGCTACTACACCGGGGGATAGGGGAGGGCGCTACTCCTTTACCTGGATATATATATATATATTAATGCATTGAAATTCTATAAACATACTGAGATAGATAGATAGATAGATAGATAGATAGATAATCTGGTTTGGGACCTTTGTTTAATGCCATATAAAACTTCTTGAATTATTTCATGCTAATAATAGGGACTGTAATAGTATTCAAATTTTGTCATACAGCATGTGAGAACATGTGCGATACCTTGTCCTCATCAGCCACCAATCAGAGGTGACACCACAGTTCGGGTGGCTTAGGTGGTACTAAATTATTTAACACCAAAGGCATTTTTATAAAGGTACAATAATAGTACTGTTTAACTAATAGCTATTGGGACATGGGGAATCATGCCTTTCCCAAGTCCGAAAGAGAACACCGTAATGGCACGACAGGATTTTTACGCCCTTTGATGTCGCAGTCAATTACGTTAGCCACTACACCACGGAGACTTCCCCTGAACAGACTGAGATAGATAGATAGATAGATAGAAAAACGTACTGAAATTCGATAAACACAATGAGATAGAAAGGTCTTTGGAAGGTAGTTAGGTGCTAGATTAACCAAGTTTAGCTAAATTTAAATTTCATTGAGAAAACTGCAGGCAAGTGTAAAAAGCCAAGTTATAGGACCAAGATACAGATACGTGAAATATACGAATATGTAAAGACGTTCACATGCATAAGAATCCCGAAACACTCGAACACTGACGACTCTCTTGGTTCAGGTACGAAACTTTTATTACCTTCTTGACTTTTAGGTTTTCAACACGAGGAGAGAGAGACACAACTTTTACATTGCTGACAGTTCCATCTGACCCGACAACGCGCAGCGCACCCACTAGACCCAACTGGCCTCGTCTAGGTTCAAATCTCAACTAACCGCTTTATTCTAAATACCCTAGAATCCCAACCCATCGCTTCCGGGCATGACGTCATTCACATCCCCAGTCCTATTTCCTATCCGGGTTTTTTTATTATGACATCTGTGATTGTCACATCCTCCCCGCGTGAGCTTGAACACCTGCACTCAATGTGTGCCCTACCCGTGCACTAAGCCGAAAAGTTCTAAGCCTAACTAAACCGAAAGATAAGATATAACCAACGAAAAATGATAATATAAAAGAAATCTTTCCGCAATTATATAACATTAGGAACTACTTCGAAGGAGGCGGTGAAAACTCGTCTTTATGGAAAGTAAACATGCTGCATGGTCTTTTTCCGAACTTTTAGCCAACATCTCCCGTACATGTGAGTGTGTGTGTGTAAATATATACATGTATATATATATTTTTTAAATAGAGGAATTATATATTGTTAATTGAATTACTATGATCAGAAAATCAGTCAAGCACTGTGTGCGATATACGGAAACACAGGAGAGCTTTTTCGACTGTATCAGGTCTTATCAGCAGTGTATACCGTGATCTTCTCTACTGGAGATTAAAGAAGCGACTACAGAATGCAGAGCCGAAACTCTACCACTGAGCCACTGACCACATCCCGCACAAGAGCTATCAAATTAACTAGACATGGTAAACGCGCGACCACATAACCTGATGTGTCTTGTAGTTACAACCGTACTCTTATATATATATATACTTGGTCTCTCTAAAGAAACTGTTACTGCTATAATGATTCTTTGCAAAAACACGAAAGTAATCGATCGCTTACTCAATGGTGATAACGACTTCGACATTGGCGGGGAGGTCTAACTAGGAGATACATTATCAGCATATCTATTTATAAAGTTGGCGATCATAGTCGAGGGCGACCAGAAGGCTCCCTTTTAAATAGCTACAACACCGAGTTGTAGGGGAGGGCGCTACTCCTTTCCCTACATTGTTCCACTTTACCCTCGATACGTACCTTATACTGCTGAGTGTTAAGCAAGGAGGTATCAAGTACCATTTTTAAAGTCTTTGGTATGACGTGACCTGGGATTGAACCCAAGTCTCCCGGACCATTGGCGAACACTCTACCCACTAGGACAATGAGCCGGTTTATCTATTTATTATCTACCTAAATTACGCACTTCGAACGGCAACAGATCTAATAAAAGAAAACGAAAAAAATAAAAACAAGAAGTAAACAATATCCAACTGAAACAATGACAGGCGCAGGATACGAATTTGCTCATTTTCTTCTTTTTTTTTTTTTTTTTCAATTTTCTTTTTTCACTTTTCGTGGCTGTTTGTTACGTTTTGAAATAAATTTTGAAGTCTAATTACGTAGCCCAGTCGGCTGGGGCTATCGAATATACCGACTGTATCTCTGCTGAGGGGTAAGACTCCCCCCACAGCCAGTCTCCTGGATATGATACAATACCATCTGGTGGTGAAGCTCCAGTCTTGGAACTTTGGGGAATGTGGGGTACTCCTTCATTGCCATTACTCCTAGGTCATCTCTGACTCGGATAATGTCTAATCTATAGGTCAAATAGAGCAGTTTGACATTTAAACTGTGTGCAAACAAATGACCTAAGCAAAATTGAATTGTTTTAAATAGAACTGTTTCATCATTTAACTGCGCGTAAATAAATGACTGTTTAACTGAATTGTTAATGAAGCATAACAATACTTGGAACGATTTAACAGTGTGTTAACGATTGAGTTATATTGAATACAGTTATTAGTATTAAATAGCAATTCTTGACAATCTTTGACTGTGTGCCTAAATTAAAATATCTGTATAAAATAGCAATACTTGGAACCATTTGACTGTGTAAATGAATGAATAATGTTGAATCGAATTATTAGTTTTAAATAGCAATAATTGTAATCATTTCATTGTTTGCAAATAAACGATTAATATTGAATAGAATTATTAGTGTTAGATAGCAATAATTGAAACAATTTAACTGTGTAGAAACAATTACAATACTAGTGTGCAAATAAATTAGTTCTTATTCATTTAAAAATGAAATTACCTACAAATTATTCACTTATAAATCATATATATATGTCCATTTAAATGTGTGCAAACAAATGACTGATATTAAATTGTAACAGTTACGTAGCAATGCTTTGATATATTTAACTTTGTGCAAACAAATGATTGATAGTTTAAAGAACCAATTGTATTAGTAAGAACTACTTGAAAACATTAAACTGTGTGGAAAAAAACGAGCTCAGGTTCGTTTAAAAATGTAATCTACAAAATGTATTTCCAAATGATATATATTTCATATATATGTATATAGTAGATTTGGCATTATCTAACCTACAAGGGTTGATAAAACCAAACCAACCAACCCGCTAATTACATCAAATTGTTTTGAAACAGAATACTACTAACGGTAAAAGAATACTAAGATTTTTCCCTTTTTTTTTTCGTTTCATTTTTAAAATTAAATATAATTTAGAAGATACAACATCATTAGTCTAATGATGGTTTGATATAAAAACCGAAACATTTAACGTTGGCAAATCCTTCTACAATAAGTAAATTTATCCTCTGAATACCTTGTTTTTTCATATATATATATATATATATTGCTAACAAATGATTTTATTAAAGACAGTCTAAAACCTAAAAAGTTAAAATAAACAAGGCAATGTTTTAATTACTCCGAGCTTCACGCGTTTGGATAACACGATCATCAGACGGATATTGATATTTTAAAAGGTGTTCATTTTTTAATATGGGAATGCGAAATAGAAATGAAAGAAAGAAAAAATGTTTATTATTTTCTTTTTTAATACAATATATATTGATAGACTGGTTTTAACGCCACGTCTACTTGTCTAGGGTTATTTGAAGCCGTTCATTATGCGTTCATATCTACATTTGTAGTGTAATCGTCTCTTAATGTTTTTTCTGCACACGAATATGAATAATTTTTGAACAGGTCTAATTGACCCATAGATGGAACCCTAACAGGTACTCCAACTCCGTGGGTCAGAGTGGAACTGAGAGTAATGACAATGAAGATTTACTCCACACTTTCCACTTCTGAAAAACTGGGGCATCACCATCAAATGCAGTTTAATTTCATACAAAGGACACTTCTGTCTTTTTTTTTTTTTTTTGTGTGGTGGGGGTCTTACTCCTCTGCAGGGGACCCAGTCAGCGTATTCCAAGTCCCACTGATGGGGTGAGTGTTTTTTGTAGGGAATGCAATTTTACATATAAGAAAGTTGAATTTACGCGTGCAAAAATCTATGCTAAAACGTTAGTCACGTGACCACAATGTAAATCAAGTACTGGTCACGTGACAACACTGTACGCAAGCGTTTAGCAGAAACAATGATTGCGCTCGTTTCTTTAGCTATAATAATGGCTAAAAAAAAAACCGGTTCCGGGCAGATCTTATATTTATTTGACACTTCTTTTTTTTAACAAGGCTCTTTCACTTCCGACCATCGATGACCCTGACAGCACTGACGCCATTCCCTGTCACTTCAATCCAAAGTTATTAATGTCCGTCCTTCATCTCCCTGCCCTGTCCTTCCCAAAATAGCCGAGTGACTCCAAAACGCATAATAATCTCCTGTATACGAGCGTCTGCGCATGCTCAGCGAAGCATATATTCCTTTTTCCGACTGAGTGTTTCTTACTAGCAACGATGTAGATATTTTCGGGCTGTCACCTGCTTACTTCGAAGTAGATATGTTACAGTATTCTTGCCGATTCAACATACTTATCGCCTAAAACGCTCTGAAAGTTAGTCATGGTTATATTGGCACTCAGATCTATCTGGCAAATGTAATAGGGGAAACATATATATATATATATATATCTCGCACATACTATCCAGGAATGATTTTTGTCTTACATAGTGTTATTTAGAGTAGAAAAGCAAATTTTGAAGTGAATAATGACCATTTTCTATACTTTTACAACATAGGCAATTAAAAATTTAACACATACTATCCAGGAACGAAATTTGCCATACATAGCGTTATTATGGAACGTAATGAAATTTCGTCCCAGCTTACCGTTATAGTTTTCCTAGTCATTGAGATCACAGAGGATTTACTCATAAAATATGTAAAAGATATATATATATTGAAAACTTGAGTGAAGAACTGCCGGCTGCTACATACGCGTACATACAAAGCTTTTCTCGGTGCCAGATAAGTGTATATATGAATATATACTTTAAAGGTGCATTCCTTTACGATGAGATGACAATAACTCAGAGGTAAGATATCTGACTGAAATAAAAATCAGCCGAGTTTCGATTACACGTGTCTAGCCACACAGAAGAATTGTGATACGACGAAACAGTCTCTCTGTGGATGACTATATATATAGGAAATAGAAGGGCAGACTGAGCTCTAACCTTGGTATAGCAACCGATCTTGGAGAAGGAAAAATCAGAATTCAAACTTGCTTAATTTCACTTGAAATTAATGCTGTGTTGCATCCTGCTTGCGTGGTGGTGTTGGTAAGATGAGTTAAAGATAAACAGGAGCAATGTAAAGACACGGATTTTTTTATATTAGACTAAAAAAACGTTATATATATATATAGTTGGCAACCGTAGTCGAGGGCAACCAGAAGGCTCCCTTTTCAATAGCTACTACACTGAGGTGTAGGAGAGGGCGTTACTCTTTTCCCTGGATTGCTCCATTTTACCCTTGATACGTACTTTATATTGCTGAGTGTTAAGCAAGGAAGCATCAAGTATCATTTATAAAGTCTTTGGTATGACTCGACCTGGGATTGAACCCATATCTCCCGGACCATAGGCAAACACTCTACCCACTAGGCCAATGAGCCCGTCAATCCAGTAACTCTGGAATAGGGAATAATTCCAATCAGGACAAATAAAAGAATATTCAAAAATAGAGTATCAAATTTAAATATTCCTGGTAAAAAGCTCAATGTAAATAAAATCCACAGAGCAAACATTTTTTTCCCTAAAATAATAATCGGTCACATTAGAATAATGAATATATTCCTATTTCGTATTTGATCTGATGAAGTCCTATTAATTTTTTAAGAGCATTGATTCATATCAATGCTTTTAACAGGATGGAAATAAATTTATCCTAATGTGACCGAATGTTTTTTTTTTTTTTTTGCTTTTTTTTTTAAATATATACAGAAAGTGGGAAAGAGGAGGAGAGAGAAAGAGAAAGAAAATTATGAGTATGATATGTTGTAATGAAAGGTAAAAATGGTCAACTTAAAGACAGAGCTACTAAAAAGTCAATTTTTAATAGAAGACTAAAAACAGTCACACACACACACACACACACATAACAGGAAGCGTTCGTGATGTAATGGTTGCCGTCGTAGGAAATGGATACGGTGACACTTAGTTCAAATCCGTGACGGGAGTGTTTGCATTTCCCATTGCAGTAATGATCTACGGAAAGGTATGAATCTAATTATCCTCCCTCCAGCTATGTATAAATAGTCGGACAAACAGGGCTCTTCACACACAATATGGCAACTGTTCAAGGAGAAGGAAAACTTAGAATTTAAACATGTTAAACTCTTCTTAAATTTTGACCTTGTGTTGCATCCTGCTCGTACAAAATGGGTAGGTAAATATGCATGTATACATGGAAAAATAACTGATTTCCATACTAAAAAAAGTGTTTTTTTTATATCTGTATTTTTACATTTATTGACCAATCGGCACTTACACATTCTTCTTAAAATTTCCTTCAGATTTCACAGACGACAATATTTGAAGGATCAAAACCCAAAATAATTTCAGAAATCTTTTCCCTTCTAGATTATTAAAAATACATTTTTTAACGATCGTTTTAATCATCAATTTTTTTTATTCAAATTAGCGACTGCATTATTAAATCTTCAGTAGATTTTTAGATTCGTTCTATAAATCTACACAAAACTTTCGATTTTTTTTTTGAGCGAAAATCTAACATTCTAATCCTTCAAGAGTGATTTTAATTTAAACATGCCTATTTTTTTTTTTAATTGAACGAAAACAGTTTGTTACATAGACATGCTACAATAGCTATAACATTCTTTCACTTGCTGTTCTTCATAGCAGCATTCGCTTACATATTAGCGCATAGATATATATTCTTTCCTACATAGGGACATACGCACGCAAAGATCTTTTACACTCACAATATATACAAACAAGATTTCGACCATGCAAACTGTTACATTGAATGTATGAACTTTTCCTTCTTGTAATGTAAATATTCGAGAATATTTTATGCTCTAACAAATATCCTCTTTTCGTACAAGAAAATACTTTGTAATTTCTGTTTTTCAACAAACTTTTCATTCAAGTTAAAGAAATAAAATTTATTAAATTTCTAGATCGATGTTTTGTTCAATCATTTCCGCTCTTATCCACCTCACCTCCACAAACACCTCCACACATACACACACACATAAATATATATATCATCTTTGTGCTGATAGCATAAAGTCCCTTGACCGTAGTCGAGGACAACCAGAACGATCCCGTTTCTATAGTTACTACACCGAGTTGTAGGGGAGGGTGCTACTGCTTTCCTTGGATTGCTCCACTTTACCCTCGATACATACCTTATATTGCTGAGTGTTAAGCAAAGAGATATCAAGTACCATTTTTAAAGTCTTTGGTATGACGAAACCTGGGATTGAACCCCGGGACCCTATCAGGTGCTACCACTTCGGATTCAGATTGGCCCTGAGAGGAATACCAATGAAGGAGTAATCCACATTTCCCGAAGCTTCAGAACTGGAGCCTCGCCATAAGATACAGTTTAGTGTCCAGTCCAGGACATTCGTTGGGGGAGGGGTTACCCCTCTGCTGAGATGCAGTCGGTGGATTATACAGCCCCAGCCGACGAGGCTATCATCCATTATGAAGAAAAAAGGACAAACGTGATCTATGAAAAAATAACAATTCTCGTTTATTCTTAACTCTGTTCTAATCCCTAGGTTCTTTAGTTCTATCTTCATCGTTCTCTCTCTCTCTCTCTCTCTCTCTCTCTCTCTCTCTCTCTCTCTCTCCCAGCCAAGTCTTGGAGCTTTGGGAAATGTGAAGTACCTCTTCGTTCCAATACTCCCAGATCCACTCTGTCCTGAGAGTGGAACTTGCTAGAGTCCCATCTATGAGTCAAATAGAACTGTTTGACAATTTAACAGAGTGCAAACAAATGACAGATGTTAAATGAGTTGTGAGTTCTACATAGCAATACTAGAAATGATTTCATTGTGAGGAAATAAAACTGCTGGTGTGAGATAGCAATACTTGAAAACATTTAACTGTGTGCAAGCAAATGATTAATACTTAATAGAATTATTCGTGTTAGATAGCATTACTTATGACGATAACTGTTTGAAAATGAATGAATAGTGTTAAATAGCGATACTTGAAACCACTTATCTGTAAGCAAATAAATGAGCTCTGACTTGATAAAAATCTTATCTACAAACAATTTGTTGACAAATGATATATATATATATATATATATATGTGTGTGTGTGTGTGTGTGTGTGTGTGAACAGTATTTTGTATTAAATAGGGTTGATATACCATCGAACCCACCCACCTATCAAAGCAACTCTCTCTCTCTCTCTCTCTCTCTCTCTCTCTTTACACACACGAATCTGAACTGGTCTGCTCATATATAAAATGGCCGTTTAAAAAATCTTAGTGAAACTTCGGATGGAACACTTTTTCACTCTCACTGGAACCCCCAGGAAAAATATCTTATTTATTCTTTGTGTCGAACGAGAAAGACCCCATATGTTTAAAACTGACACTAAAACAAACGCGTGGATTATAAATTTAGCCCCGGTTGGGTGTGGTTCTCCCTGTATCTCCTCTGGGCCAACTGAATTGTCCCACCCGACTCCCAAAAATTGTGTTTCCTTGTATTTCTCCTGGTAGATTTTACGTGTCGATGTGTTGAGAGGATTCGAAATCATTTTGGTCATTTCTGATGGTAAGATAATGATAGAAAGTAGGAGGTGCCCGTCGTTGGAAATGAACACGGCGACACGAGTTCAAATCCTGGACGAGATTGATTGTATTTCACATAGCACTAATACCCTTGGGAAAGGTATGAATCCAATTATTCTCCCTCCAGCGGTGGGTAAATAGTAGGGCAGACTGGGTTCTTCAGCCTTGGTAAGGCAACTAGTCTAGGAGAAAGAAAACTGTGAATTCAAACCTGTTAAACTCCACTTAAAAATTGACCTTGTATCATATCCTGCCCGAGCGGAGGGGTTGGTAAATATGAAGATAATGATAGAAAGTAGCAAATCCTGGCTACCATTGCTTTATTCATGATAATGTTTTTGATCCATTCCATGGTAGTTTACAAAATATCGAAGACTCATGTACTTCGTGTTGTAATTTACTAAGCTTTTTGCTTAGATGTGGCTCAAGACCGAGTGAATGGGGTACCCAATGAGAATCGAACTCACTCGTGAAGGTTTGCTGGTCCAGCCTGCTAACCATTACCGAACCCAAGGTCTTCTTATGTAATTCCTGTAGAGTATGAGATATTTCTTAATTACTTAGGTTGTAAAACTTTAGAAAATGGAAATTATTTCCTACAAACTTTGCTTTTGTGCCCTGAATAACTCAATGTAACAAACATTTTGTTCCTTAATCGAAGGGATTATATATATCGGCCCATTGGCATAATGGTTTGGAGGTGCCCGTGGTGTAATGGTTATCGTCGTAGGAAATGGACACGGCGACTCGAGTTCAAATCCTGAACGAGACATTGCATTTCACATAGCACTAATACCCTTGGGAAAGGTATGAATCCAATTATTCTCCCTCCAGCTATGGGTAAATAGTAGGACAGACTGGGTTCTTCAGCCTTGGTAAGGCAACTAGTCTAGGAGAAAGAAAACTGTGAATTCAAACCTGTTAAACTCCACTTAAAAATTGACCTTGTGTCAAATCCTGCCCGAGCGGAGGGGTTGGTAAATAGGACTGGCGTAATGGTTAGAGTGTTTTCCAATGTCTCGAAAGGCTGGAGCTTAATCCCAAGTCGAGTCATAACAAAGACTCAAAAAATCGTGCTTGATGCTTGTTTGTTTAACACTCAGCATTATAAGGTACAGATCAAGCGTAAGTGGAGCAATCAAGGGAAAAGAGAAGCGCACTGCACCTCGATGTAGTAGTTACTGAAAAGGGAGCTTTCGGGTTGGTCTCGACTATAGCAGGCCAACTTACTATATATACATATTTATATATATATATATATATATGTGTGTGTGTGTGCGTGTGTTAATTATTATGTCTTCCCCAATAAGATTTTGAAGTACACATTATATTTTTGAATAGTATGTGTCATTTCTTAATTGTTTATGTTGTAAAGATATCGAAGATGGCCATTATTCATTCCAAATTTCGGTGAGTCCCCGTGGCGTAATGAATAAAATGCCGGACTGCGAGTTTGAACTCCACTTGTGCTATTACGCTCACTTTTGGACTTATACTCTTGGGAAAGGCATGAACCCCTTTATACCCACAGCTATGGAATTAAATAATATTAGTGCTATTCTTTCACCAGGATCCTTTTTACACATATATATATATATTACGAGGATCATTAAATAAGTTTCTAAACTTTTTTCGTATGAGCACTTTTATTGAGAGTACACTCATAAAACTCTAGTCCCCTTCGAAGTAATTTCCTCAATGCACTTGTTCTACCGTTCCAACAACTTCTCGAAGGTCCCATGGAAGTCCTCTTGTGTGAGCGTGTCAAGGACCTTCGTTACAGCCTCTTTCATCTCCTCAATTGTCTCATAACGACAGCCTCAGAGCTTAGGGAATAACCAAAAGTCACAGGGAGCAAGGTCTCGACTATAGGGAGGCTAAGGAACTGTGTTGATGCCCATCTTGGTCAAATAGTCTGTGACAAGGATGGAGTTGTGGACTGGTGTATTGTCCTGCTGGAAATGCCACTGACCCGATTTGAAGAGTGCTGGCCTCTTCCGACGGAATCTCTTCCTGAACTCCCTTAAAACCTTAACATAGTAACCCTAACCCTAACCGTTTGGCCAATCAACTCTGGTGTATTGAGTTCCTTACTCCTCCTACACATCTCATCATCCCTCACAGACTTCCTGCCTTCCTTGAATCTCTTATGCCACACAAAAGTTGATGCTCGATTCATGCAAGATGCTCGAAAAGCAGTCTGAAGCATTCCATACATTTCTGTGACATTTTTTCCAAGCTTAAAACAGAATTTTATTGCATATCGTTCTTCTAAAGTGTCCTCACGTCCAGATTGCATTTTTGAAATTCACCAGCTGTGACAATCAGGCTTTAGTAGAGTGTATTCCAATGGCTGCTGTAGGTGTTCATTTGAACCTGAAATCCTAAAAATAGGTCAGTCATCTGATAAGATGTATAGCAATAACATAGTGAATTTTCATGAGTGTATACCAATTTTAAATGCATGTACAAAAAAGCCTGGAAACTTATTGAATGCACCACGTAAATATATAGGATTTGATTTGGTTGGGTTTTATGGTATATCAACCCTTGTAGGTTATTTAACGCTAAATCCTCTTTACACATATATGTTAAATATATATGATTTCTAAACAGCATGTGGGTAACATTTTTAAACGGGCCAAAGCTCATTTGTTTGCTCAAAGTTAAATTCTTTCAAGTGTTGCTCTCTGACACTAAAGGTTCTACCTTATATTAGTTTTTTTTTTTTTCACAAAGTTACATGATTTCAAGTATTCCAATCTTAGGTGAATAATTCTATTCAATATCAATCATGTTTGCACACTGTTAAATGGTTTCAAGTATTGCTATGAAACGCTAATAATAATATATTATACATATATCAAATGTATGATTTGTAAACGAGTAATTTGCTGATAAGCTCATTTGTGTGCAAGCTGTTGAATAGTTTCATTTGCTGATAAGCTCATTTGTTTGCAAGCTGTTGAATAGTTTCATTTGCTGATAAGCTCATTTATTTGCAAGCTGTTGAATAGTTTCATTTGCTGATAAGCTCATTTGTTTGCAAGCTGTTGAATAGTTTCATTTGCTGATAAGCCCATTTGTTTGCAAGCTGTTGAATAGTTTCATTTGCTGATAAGCTCATTTGTTTGCAAGCTGTTGAATAGTTTCATTTACTGCAATGAGACACCAACAAATTAATTTAACATTTGTTTGTACACCGTTAAATGATTAAATTCATTCATCTATAAATGGGACTCTAACAGGTACTATCACTCGGGTCAGAGTGGACTCCACATTACCCAAAACTCAAGGACTGGAGACCCACCATCAGATGCAGTGTTGTCATACCCAAGACATTTGTTGGGGGTTGTCTTATCCCACAGTAATGATCCAGTCAGTGTATTCTACAGCTCCAACTGGCTGGGCTATTAATAGCAGGATATTAGGATATCAGGATGTTCAATCTGCGTTAGTTTAATGAGTGCATCCCTTAATGAGAAATACCGAATTGTCTTAGAGGAAAGATGAGAGACAGTGAACGATGGATCGGAGCCCAAGTTTCAATCAACGGCGTTTAATGAAACGCAAGTCTGGCAAAGAAAGACCTCCTCCGACATGTTTGCCATTAATAATCGATAAGGACCTCGGCTCTTATGAAGACCATTAATAGCCCAACTCCATTGGTGAGGCCAAGCAAAATAAGAATGTACTCATTCTGACCATATTTTCACTCTTTCTTGCCGCTTCTATTACTCCCCCTATCTCTTTCTCTGCCTTGTCGACTGGGGCAATAGAATACACCGACTGCACCTCTGCAGAGGAGTAAGATCCCCCTTCCCAAACGAACGTTCTAGCTATGACACTAAACTGAATCTGATGGTGAGGCGTCAGTACAGGGGCTTTAAGGGAATCTGGAGTACTCCTTCATTGTCATTACTCCCAAGGGCACTCTGACCCGGATTTGTTATACCATCTTTGGGTCAAATAGAACTGTTTAATTATTTACTAAACGTTATTAGTAGTAGTAAAGTTGACAACTATAGTCAAAGGCGACCTGAAGGCTCATTTTTCATTAGCTACTACATCTTGGTGTTGGGGAGGGCGCTACTCCTTTCCTGCATTTTATCCTTGATACGTACCTTATAATACTGAGTGTTAAGCAAGAAGGCATCAAGTACGATTTTTGAATCTTTGGTATGACTCGACCTAGGATTGAACCTCGGTCTCCCGGGCCATTGCCGAACACTCTAGCCACTAACCCAATGGGCTGGTACCATGGACGCTGACAAAGCGTATAGAGAAAAAGCTTGATGGCAATTACACAAGAATTCAGCGAGCTATATTGAACAAATCCTGGAAGAAACATCCCACAAAACAGCAGCTGGAGAAGTAAGGACGAACTCATAAGCGACGTTCTTCTCACACAGACCAGCAGGTGTTGGACGACCTGCTAGAACTTATTCATAACAACTCTGTACGGACACAGGATGGACAATCGAGACGAGTGGCGAAAGAGAAAGAGAGAGAGAGAGAGAGAGAGAGAGAGAGAAAGGGAATCAGGGAAATCCGTGCTAGCGGCACTACATGATCCAATTTACCAACCTCTCCGCTCGGGCAGGATATGACACAAGGTCAGTTTTTAAGCGGAGTTTAACAGGTTTGAATTCAGAGTTTTCCTTCTCCTTGGCTGAAGAACTCAGGCTGCCCTAATCTTTACCCCTCGCTGGAGGGAGAATAATTGGATTCATACCTTTCCCAAGGGTATTAGTGCTATGTGAAATGCAATCAGTCTCGTCCAGGTTTTGAACTTGTGTCGACGTGTCCATTTCCTACGACGATAACCATTACACCATGGCACTACATGATTATTATTATTATTAGTTTCTTTGAAACCATGTAACTGGGTGCAAATCATTTATGTTATGTAGAAATACTTTATTAATAGAATTATTAATGTTAAATAGCAATACTTGAAACTATTTAACTGTGTGCAAAAATGATTAATATTCAACAGAATTATTAGATCATAGTTCTCGAACGCCTAGTTTGATCAACAGTCAAACTTTAAAAATTATTTCCCAGTTTGGATCATTTCTATGCCCAGATAAACAAGGGACATCTGAGGAAGCCGGAGGATACAGCTTTGTGGTTCAACAAATGTAATATAATGGCCGAGGGATTTCGTTTTATGCCTTTGGGTTTAGTTAGGCTGAAAACCTTTCGGCTCAGTGCATGGGTTACTTAGGTGCAACATTAACGCAGGTGTTCACGCACGCGGGCGGAGCAGACGTGTCACTCAGAGATGTCCCAATAGCCCAGATGGGAAACGGGGCTAGAGAGTGCGGGTGATGTCATGCACCGGAAGCGCGCGGAGGATTTGGGGGATTTTGAAAAAGTCAGTTTGTTGAGTTGAGTTCTGCCTCGAGAGAATACGGTTGGCTTTCGCTTGCTCGCCGAAGCCAGGCCAGTGGCCTTATGGAGGGTGCCACACGTATTGTGGGGGGGGGAGAAGAAGGAAAAGCCAGAATAGAAAGAATGTATATCTCTCTCCTTATGTCGAAGAACCTTTAAACTCAAACGTAATAAAAAGTTTCGTACCTGAACTAAGAAGTCGTAAGTGTTTTTTCGTGTTTCGGGATTCCTATGTTCTATGTATATATGTTATGAACATTCCATGTACGTTTCACACATATCCGTATCATAGGTATGGTACACAAACAGGAATAAAGATGAAGAAAACAGTCCGAAAAATCACAAAAAAATAAGGTTGTCTGTTTGGGTTTTATGCCGTATCAACCTTTGTAGGTTATTTAACGCCAAATTCTCTCTATATGTATATACACTCAACCAAAGATTTCTAAACAAATACTTAGGAGGTAAAATTTTCTATAAGCAGGATTTCATTTGTTAGCACATGATTAAGAAAATAAGGATTATTATTATTATTATTATTATTATTAGTTATTTCAAACTATATAAGTAAGTAAAGTTGGCGACTGTAGTCAAGGGTGACCCAAAGGCTCCCTTTTCAATAGCTACTACACCGAGGTGTTGGGGAGGGCGCTACTCCTTCCCCTGGATTGCTCCAGCTTACCCTTGACACATACCTTATAATGCTGAGTGTTAAGCCAGGAGGTATCAAGTACCATTTTTAAAGTCTTTGGTATGACGCGACCTGGGATTGAACCCCGGTCTCCCAGGCGATTGGCGAACACTCTACTCTCTTGGCAAATTATTATCAGCATTATTGTTATGATTTACTCCTTTGAGAGTTTTTCACAACAGCATTAACAGATGGTTTCTCATTAAAATTTGAGTAGCAGCAAGTCTCCTCAAGTCTTTAGGACTCTTCTCAGTATTCTGGACAATCTAAATAATGCTGTAATTTGGATGGTCTCGACTCGTCCTCTTATTTCCAAGTCCTCTATTTCCTGTACCAATCCTTTTTGTGACTGTATCGAGCACACCAATTACAATTGGTATCACCGATACTTTCATATTCCATTGTTTTGGGGTTGTTGTTTTTTTCAGTTCTCGAGGAAGGGCTAGGTTATTATCACTATTTTCGCTTTCTTTCAGTTACATCCAGAAGTCAGCCGGAACGTCTAAGTCAATTAATTCGGCAGGTTTTCTTCTTTTTTTTTTCTTTCTTTTTTTTTTTTTTTTTTTTTTTGTTGATTATCGCTAAGTCTGGTCGTCTGGCCGAAATTTGGGGATCTGCTTTTATCTCAAAATCCCAGAGAAGTTCGTATGTCTCATTCTCCAGGACGGATTCTAGGTTGTGCATATGCAATTTGTTCATATGGTCAAATTTAAGCTTCTTGCACAATTCCCAGTGGATAACCTACCCCATCCAGTCGTCTCTAGTCTTATACTGTTTCTACAATAACTTACTGAATTCACTTTGTATGTGATTTATCGTTTCATCTCTCTCGCCACATAAACTACATCTGCTATTTTGTTGCATCTTGTCTATTTTTGCTTTAACATAGTTAGTCCTTATGGTGTTATTCTGTGCTGCTATCTGAAGACATTCAGTTTCTCTTTTCTAAGCCATGTCCAAGTTTTCTTGTGTGAAATTTCGCTTGTTTGTAGCTGGACGTGTCCATTCAAAGTTTTTCTTCCCATTTTTGTTTTCTGATTATTTTTGTTCTGTTGATGCTTGTGTTGTCTGTATTGTTTCTGGTCGCTGTTATCAGTCTTCCTCGGCATTTTTTAATGTAGTCTTCGACGCTATCCTCTATATTGTCGAATCCTCTTCCTCCTTCTTTTCTTGACACATACAGTCTGTCTACATCCTCTCTGGGATGTAAGGCCTTATGCATCACCAAGAAGTTTCTTGTTCTCTGGTCTATTTGTTTAAGTTCTTCTCTTATTATTAAATAGGAATTGTTGCTTTTAAACCATATAGTTGTGTATGAGTTACAGTAATAGATAGAAATACTTGAAACTATATAACTGTGCGAAAGTTATTTGTATTAGATATGAATACTTGATACCGTATAACTGTATGCAAACAAAGGATTATTGACAGAAAACTGTGTTGTTGCTGTTTTTTTTAATGCAATAGAATATTGAAAATATATTTATGATTATAATCGAACATTTAGAAAATGAATCAAATTTTGGTATTGAATAACCCATGAATAGTTGATATACCGTTAAACAAATAAACTAAACTAAACTAAACCAAACCAAACCAAACTCCCCACTCTCTCTCTCTCTCTTCTCTCTCTCTTCTGTATCTTTCTCTCTCTATCTTATTTCTCTATCTCTCCTTTTTTTCTTCTTTCTCTCTATTCTTTTCGCTATTTTCATCAAACACTTATAAATAAATCAAATTTTGGCATTAAATATCCCAAAAAAAGTTGATATGCCGTTAAACAAACCAAACCAAACATTCCTTTTTCTCTCTTCGACTATTCTCTCTCTCTCTCTCTTTTTCTCTTCTTTCTTTCTTTCTTTCTCTTCTTTCTCTCTCTCCCCTCTTTTCTTCTATTTCTCTAACCCCTTACTTCTTTCTCTCTTTCTCTATCCTCTCTTCTTCTTTCTCTCTCAATATATATTTTTCTTTCTATATCCCTTTCTTTCTCTTCGTTCTCCTCTTCTCTTCTTTCTCCCCCCCCACCATCTCTTCATCTCTATTATAATCAAACACCTACAAATGATTCGATTTCCCATCTTAACCCATTAGGAGTTGATGTGTCGTTAAAACTAAGTCTTCTTCTTTTCTTCTTTTTTCTTCTTGTTCTTCACTTTAGAAATGAATCAAATTTCGACCTCAAATAACCCATAAGGAGTTGATATGCCATTGAACAAATAACTCAAACCAGGCCAAAAATAAACTTGCGTCAGACTTTCTACATGATTGTCAACGCAGCAATGATTTCTGAAACGTATGACTAATTTTAAAAGGCCACGTAGTTTTAGGGTAGCTTTTCAGGCGGTATTTGTACCTCGCCCCACCTAACGAGCAAGTGTGGCACAAGGCCTTTTTTAGGTGGGACTGGGTGCAGGGCCGTAGCCCACACGCGCCCGGCGTTTCCCAAAAACGCCTACTGCCCCGTCGGCATTCCCCTTATTAGGGGCGCCTCAGGCGCCGTGCAATTAACCCAACCCCGCTCGAAAGG
The DNA here is from genome assembly GCA_963585895.1 of Sepioteuthis lessoniana. Classification (NCBI taxonomy): domain Eukaryota; kingdom Metazoa; phylum Mollusca; class Cephalopoda; order Myopsida; family Loliginidae; genus Sepioteuthis; species Sepioteuthis lessoniana. The sequence continues at coordinate 37,339,038 of OY757933.1, read as the reverse complement.
GGGTAAAGCCTGGGGGGAAGGCCCCCTGAGGCCGAAGGAAATTATCCAGTCACCGAGCCACACCCGGCCAGATCCGCGCCGCCGACAGCAGGGCCGACCGAAATGCGACTCTGCAACTGAATACCATTTCATAATGTATGAATCGGCTCAAAAGGGTAGCTTTTCAGGCAGGTGCTTTTGAATGCTTTCCAAGCACCGTGGGACAGAAAAATACGTAAAGATAGGCAGTGAAGCATATTTTCGTTCTTCAAGACTTCGACATCGGCCACGGAGACGATATCCCAGTAAAAGAAAGCATAATGTTTGGATCTGTGAACACTCAAAAAGTTTTCTTATGTAAATTAATAATAATTGCTATTTCGCTTTACGCCACTTCGGAGAGCAAGTGTCAGGCTTTCGTTGAAGCAAAGTGGTGTAAAGCGAACATTAAAAAAAGCCGGGATATCTTTGTATATAAAGAAGTGCGGGGAGAAACCTATAAATTCCCACACCTTACAAACACATGCGAAAAATAATCAAATTGCTTTCAACAAGGCAATTAAAAATTGACCAATGCGGATATTTTTTTAATGTCTTCTCCGGCCAAGAGGGTCAGGCCCAAATTGTCAGCTGTTCAAAAAGAGGAACTGAAGTCATACTTATAAATTGTTTGTTTGAAGAGGCCTTTTGTTATTATACGCACTTAATAAAATTATAACGTCAATAGATTTGTGCTTATTTGCTTGCGTGGCATAATGGTTGAGTACGAATTTGTCAGACTATGGGAGTGGGCTGAAAGTTCATAAACAGAAAAATTCATGCGATAACGTCATAACTGTTGTTAATGAACTTTTTTGAACATCGGAATCCAAGCACAGAAACACCAATGGAAGAAGTGTGAGGACCACAAGGGGGGCTGTGTTGAAAAATATACCTCATTTGGCCACTTTCCCTACGAGTAGTAATTTACCAAACGGTTTTCTCAAATGTGGCACAAGGCCGAATGAATAGAGCTCTCAATGAGAATCGAACTCACTCGTAAATGTTTTCTAGTCTAGCTTGCTAACCACTACCCCACCAGAGGTGTAACATTCCCTAAGAATATATTGGTCAGTGTATGAACTTTTCAGCCGATCCTCGTATAAACCATATTTGGCCACATTCCATGTGAGTATCTTGGTTAGCCTTGGAACTTTTCAGCCAACCCTCGTACAGTGATCAGGAACCTATGTTCCTACAATGACATTACAGGTATCCTGAAATTTTTTCCCAAATATTTTTTTTTATTTTTAGGATACAGAAAACCTATTTCTATTATTGTGATTTGTCAGTTTCGGAAAATATTGACATTTAACGATTTTGGAAGTGGTGTGCTGTTTACAATTCAAATACTATGCCGAAACGATCCCTAACTTACCAATAGACATGTATACCGGTTATCTTTTATTCTTATTATACTGAGAAGGAAAAATGGAGGAAGAAAATTCCTCATAGCAGGAGAAAACTATTATGACTTAAGTTTCCTCATTTCAAATCTGGCATTTACAAATAAAACCAAGGCAGATATAACTGCGATATATGAGTATCGGCAAGTCAAAGATCGTTTTAACATGGCATTCACACTGTAAACAGGTTACTTAAAAAAATAATATTTTTCAAAACTGTCAAATCGAAGGAGTTAAATAAAAAAAAAAAAAAGATAAAAATCAATTAGATTTTCTGTATGAAAAGCAATAAAAAATATTTCAGAAAAAAAAATTGATTTTTTATTACAGTTCCCTGGTCGTTCAGATGTATCAAGCAATGATTGAAACATTGATTTTATTCAAAACTTATTCCAGCGAGTTTTACATTGGTTGAAGCCCCTCTGAAACTTCTTTTGATAAAGTTTGAAGCTTCATTATCTTATTTCTCTCAATATCTACCACATCCTCAAATCTTAGTGTTTGGATTAATCTTCAGTTTAAGAAACAAGAAAAAATCACAGAGAGCTACGGTTGATGAGCACGAAAATGATTGGACTTGCATAAACCTATATTTCACCAGGAACTGCTGATTAAAAGTATTGAGAATTGGCACTGATTCATCTAGACAAAATCTTCTAATACTTATGGGAGTGTATAAGTCACCATTTTAAAACTCAAAAAGATTTAAACGAGGTCTTTAACAAAAAAAATCCGCATTTTCTTTTTATCCGACAAAATCGGATTGGGAGGAAACTATTATAATCTCAGTTTTCCTATTTCAAAGTTGACATTTGTAAATAAACCTAACTGGTATGGACGCGTGTCGGTAAGACTGAGATCGTTTTAACGTTATATTTATTTTGTAAGCGGAATCCTCCTTCTAAAATTGATAAAAATCAATATTTTTCCCAACTGACAAATCACAAGAGTAGTGGTACGTATTTACCTAAACCACCAGCTATGCTTATGTTTCAGTTCACGCTAATATCCTTAGGCAAGGCATCAATCCATCTGTTCTCCTCGCCACTAGCTATAGGTAAATGAGAGGGCAACCTAAGCTCCTTAGGTTTGGCATGAAAACCAGTATTGAAGAAGGAAAACTCTGAATTCAAACTTGTGGTACTCCATTAAAAAATTGACTCTGTGTCGCATCCTGCTTGTGGCAGAGAGGTTGGGTAAATACAAACATTCCAGGTTTTCCCAACAGCATAACAGATGGTTTCTCATTAAAATTTGAGTAGTAGCAAGTCTCCTCAAGTCTTTAGGACTCTTCTCAGCATTCTGGACATTCTAAATAATGCTGTAATTTGGATGGTCTCCACTCGTCCTCTTATATCCAAGTCCTCTATTTCCTCTACCAATCCTTTTTGTGACTGTACCGAGCGCAACTCCAGAATACGATTATAATTAACGTAATTTAATGAAAGACAATCTGTTTAAAAGGATGTTGTTCTGGAGGGGGCGTACAACGAGAAGTGACGAATAAGAAGCAGTTTTAAGGGAGGGTCCTATTTATTGCGTTAATACATAAGACTCAGCTAAGTATTTGAGCCGATTTTTTCTTAACTCTGGAATGGGTGATCTCCTTTCTCTTCTTTTTCTAATTCCTGATTCATTAAGTCTCTTTTCCTGGTTCTTACGAAACTGTTCCAAAGATTCTAACTACAACTGGTATCGCCGTTACGTTAAACCTATTTACCCAACCCCTCCGCTCGGGCAGGATATGACACAAGGTCAGTTTTTAAGCGGAGTTTAACAGGTTTGAATTCAGAGTTTTCCTTCTCCTAGACTAGTTGCCTCGCCAAGGCTGAAGAACCTAGTCTGCCCTACTATTTGCCCATAGCTGGAGGGAGAATAATTGGATTCATACCTTTGCTAAGGGTATTAGTGCTATGTGAAATGCAATCAGTCTCGTCCAGGATTTGAACACGTATCGCTGTGTCCATTTCCTACGACGATAACCATTACACCACGGACACCTCGCCGTTACGTTAATGTTCCACAACATTTTCAGTTTTTTGACAAAGTCATAGATATGTGTCTATTTTTCACTTTCTTTTGCTGTAGTCCGCTGTAAAGGCAAAATCCACTTGATGACAAGTTCTTTTCTTCTTTTCAATCAACACTAGGTTTGGTCTTCAGGGCTGGATTAGGAGATACGTTTGTATCTCAAAACAGCAGGATACACCGACAGCATCTCTGCAGAAAGTTAAGACCAACGAGTGTCCTGTATATGACACTAAACTATCTAATAGTGAGCCTCCAGAAATGCTGGAGCTTTAGGGGATGCGGAGTACTCCTTCATTGCCATCGCTTCCAGGTACACACTGGCTCAGAGTGGTAGCATCTGATGGGTCCCTATCTGTTGGTCAAATAGAAGTAAACTCTGTAATTATGCTAAACTAAATTGTTTGAAATAGAACTGTTTTTGATATTGAAACAGTGTACTTATGCTAAACTGAATTGTTTGAAATAGAATTGATTTTACATTGAAATTGTGTAATTATGCTCAACTGAATTGTTTAAAATAGAACTGTTTTGACATTGAAACTGTGTGTAAACAAAAACTATACTTATACTAAACTGAATTTTTAAAAAATAGAACTGTTTATATGTATAAAAATGGATTTGACATTAAATAACATACAATGGTTGATGTGCCATAAAACCAAACCAAACCAAACCAAACGAATCATAATAGCAAAGAATTTTATATGTCTCAATTCTCTAGGACAGATTCTGGGTTGTGCATATAGCATTTGATAGTATAGTCAAATCATTATTATAATGATTATTATATCCACCCGGTCGTTTTTTTGCTGTATTCACTTATCATGTGATTAATCTTTACATCTTTGTCGCCACATAGCCTACACTTATTATTCTACTAGACATTATCAGTTTTCGCTTTGATAAAATTGGTTCTTATGTTTTGTGTTGCTACTAGAAGAGATTCGGTTTCTCTCTTAAGGTTTCTCTTTCTTAGCCATGCCCAGTCATCAGTTTCCTTGTCCACAAGTCCATTTGCCTGAGTTTCTCCTTTGTCCGTTTTTAAAATTGTCCCGAGTATTTTACAAGGGAGACTACCAAGATGTTTATTCCTTTGATGAAATCTCTGCATTTGAGAATGGTTTCAAGAGGCTTTCTCATTCTTCTGAGGTACTATTTTCTAATTTTTTTTCTTTCTTTCTTCTTCTTCTTCGTCTTCTTCTTCTTCTTCTTATTATTATTATTATTATTATTATTATTATTGTTATTATTATTATGTTTTCAGATGATTAAAAAGAAAACCACAAATTTTATTTTTCCCAGTTCAAATGCACTCAAATAGAATTGTGATTACGAAAACTATTGCTTCATTCACACCCACAACTTCTAAAATTTAATGTGTCACTATATATGCGATTTTAGAATAAACAAGAACTCAGACGGATTTAATCAAAAATTATATATATATAATAAAGTTGGCCGACCGTTGTCGAAGGTAATACGAAAGCTCTCTTATCAGTAGCTACTACATCGAAGTGTCTGGGAGGGCGCAACTCTTTTCCCTGGATTGCTCAACTTTACCCTTGATCCGTACCTTATAATCCTGTGTTAAGCAAAGTGGCATCAAGTACCATTTTTTGAGCCTTTGATACGACTCGACCTGGGAAGGAACCCCGATCTCTCGGGCCGCCGGCGAACACTCTACCCACAAGACCAGTGGACGGGTTGTGTGGGATGGGGGGCATGATTTCTTTGTTAATACATATTTGATTGATTAAACAATACAGACATCCTTTGTCTACCCATTTTTGTATTTATCCTTTCGAGTCGCCGCATTGATTTTATAGTATCCGGCTGGAATTGGTTCATAAACCTCCCATAATTAATTGGTTCACAATTACTTTCTGTCGCTCTTGGGCTATCATCAGGGATGTGTATATTGCAAAAGTGATGTGACCTTTGCATATACATTACTACTTTGTGAATGTTGAGCATTTATTATTTGTACTGATATGTTGTAGCGTTTATTTTTAACTATAATTAAGGGAGCTTTAACTTATTCCCGCCAGATACCATAAAATTGATGCAGCGACTCGAAAAGAAAAATACAAAAATGTGTAAACAAAGGATGTCTATATCGTTTAATCAAATATATAAGTATATATATAAACATAGCGTGATTTTGAATAGAGCAATGCATTTAAAATACTGCTTACTGTAACGGTTATCGTGGTCATTGACACGATAGGAAATACTTGACGTCACCCAACTCCTCTCCAAGTCACATGTCATGTAAGAGATTATACAGGGTTTCATCGTTCTCATTTACCTATCGCTAAATCCCGAGGAAAAGGGTTTCATGCCTTTCCCAAGAGAATTAATACCAACTGTAAAAACCGAAATTTGAACTCAGTTCGTTGATCTTTTTTCTTTTTCGCTTTTAACAATGAGGTCGCATGCACTTTCCAAATCCTAAAACGAAGATCGTAAAGTTTTTAATGGTTTGGTTTGGTTTAGTGGGGTTTATGGCATATCAACCTTTGTAGGTTATTTAACGCCAAATCCATTTTTATGTGAATAACCAGTTCCATTTCAAACAATTCAGTTTTGCCTGAGTACACAGTTTAATTGTCAAAAACATTTCTATTTCAAACTATTCGAGCAGTTATATGTAACAAGTCAGTTTAGCATAAGCACGCAGTTTAAATGTAAGTACAGTTTGATTGTGAAAACATTTCTTTTTCGAGCTATTCAGTTCTAATTAAGCTAATTCTGTTTAGTATAAGTACAGATTTTACATGTCAAAACAGGTCCATGCCAAACAATTCAGTTTAGTGTAAATACAGTTTCGATGTCAAAAAACAGTTCTATTTCAAATAATTCAGCTCAGCACAAGCACGCAGCCTAAATGTAAGTACGGTTTAATCGTAAAAAACTTTTCTATTTCAAGCTATTCAGTTTAATCAAACAATTCAGTTTAGCATAAGTATGCCGTTAGTTCTATTTAACCCATAGATAGAGCCCTATCAGGTGCTACCACACCGGTCCAAAGTGGACCGAGGAGCAATGGCAATGAAGGGGTGCTCCGTATTCCCCAAAGCCCCCAAACCTCACCATCAGACTGTTTAGTGTCAAATCAGGACGCTCATTGGGGGGGGGCTTATCCCCTCTGCAGAGGTGCAGTCAGTGTATTCTACGGCCCTAACCGACTGGGCAATACACAGAGTTAATATCAAAACAGTTCTATTTCAGATAATTCAGTTTAGCATAAGTACACAGTTTAGATGTCAAAACAGTTCTATTTCGAGCTATTCAGTGTTTCATTAGTACGCAGTTTTAATGTCAAAACAGTTCTATTTTAAACAATTCAGTTCAGCATAAATACGTAGTTTAAAATGCATAAAAACAGTAAACCCAAACCACTGTATAGTTCTATTTAACCCATAGATAGGACCCATATCAGTTGCTACCACACCGGGCCAGAGTGAACCTGGGAGTGGTGGCAATAAAAATGTACTCTGCATTCCCCAAAGCTCCAGCATTGCTGGAACCTCACCATCAGATTGTTTAGTGTCATATCCAGGACACTCGTTGGGAGGGGGTCTTACCCCTTTGCAGAGAAGCAGTCGGTGTATTCTACAGCCCCAGCCGACTGGGCAAAAAGGTTTTAATACAAGATATGAATTGTGTGTCCTTCAGGCTAAATAACAAACCAGCAAATAATGGCCTGGTGACCATAAAACAGAAGTCTTTGACGGAAAGTGGCCACGTGGAAGTATAAATTATGACCAACCTCGAAATATTAAGAAAATGTTTAGCAAAGAAATTGTTAGTTTGGTTTCGTTGGATGAGTTTTATGGCATATTGACCTTTGTAGGTTGTTTAATGCCAAATCCTCTTTATACATAGATTTGAAATATATGATTTGTAGACATTTTGTTGAAAACATTTTAAAACTAGTTTGCACTCATTTTATTTGCACCGTTAAATGGTTTTAAGTATTGCTATATAACAGTCACAATTTAATACCAGTCATTTGGTTGCACACGTAGTTTGTAGGTATTTTCATTTTTGGTTGGGTTGGGTTTGGTTTTCTGGCATATCAACTATTGTTAGTTTTTTATGCCAAATCCTGTTTATACATATATATTGAATATACATGATTTGTAAACATTTTGTTGATAACATTTTGAAACGAGTCTAAGCTCATTTTTTTGTTTGCATACAGTTTTAAGCATTGCTTTCTAATACAAATATTTCTATTTACTATTAATCATTTGTTTGCACACAGAAGTCGAACCTCACCACCAGACGCAGTTTAATGTTATACTCATGAAATCCTTTTTTGGTGGAGTCTTACCCTTCTGCAGGGATATAGTCAACGTACTCTAAGCCCATCAATAGAGATACAATTACTTGTGAGTTCGTGTCTTACTGGCAGCATTGTACATCTGTCCTTGTACCACACCTAAGCTATGCCTGATACCTATACATTCCTTTAAAAGCTAAGACACATGTAACTTCTTAAAGACGCCTCGCGTGCTGTAATAGTTAGCGAACTAGACTAGCAAACCTTTACTCGTGAATGTTTTTCGCGGAGCCCATCAAGTTGCAAATTGACGGACATGGATTGACTCAAAATACTTCTCTTTTGAAGTACTGCAATGATACTGGAGCTTCCCACCCCTCATCAAATAAAAAAGAAAAAAATTAAAAACGAAAGAAAAAAAGGAAATGTCTGAAGTGGGCTTCCCTTGAAGTGGTTTGAGCGAAACACCTCCATCTCGATTTCCTCACCCGCGTTTCTCGTCTTCATCATCACATCCTTACCAAGTTAAAACCCGCAGGTGCAAGAGGAGGCCCTCGAGCTAATTAGCGACAGGCAGGATTGTACTTTAAGAGGGGAGGGAGAAGGGAAATGGGGTGGCAAATTAATAAGTAAATAACTCAGTCTTTACAACTTAATTTATCAAGAAATTTTACATGTGGGCGCATTCATTTTTTTTTTCTTCCTTTTTCTGTTAACGACGGGGAGCCTTGATTGAAACCCTAATATCCAATGATGAGGCTCCAGTTCTGGAGATCTGGGGACTATAAAGTACCTCTTCATTGCCGTTACCTTCCTGGTCCTCTCTGACCAGGAGTGGTAGCACCTGTCAGAATCCAGTCTATGCATCAAATAGGTCTGTCTGAACTTTATTTGTATTTGCTAATAATTCTTTTATTATTTGAGTGTTTTTCACACAAACATTTCCTGGTGAGCTGTCACTGGAGTCTGAGTGACGACACGTCTCCTCAGATCTCCAAGACTCTTCTCAGTATTCTGGCCGATCTTAACACTGCAGTAGTCTGAATAGTTTCGATTCTTACCCTGACTTCCAACTGTTTCAATCTTCCGTCTAAACCTTTGGGAACCGTTCCGAGTGAATCGAATACAATTGCTATCAACGCCACACACATGCTCCATAGTTTGTTTGTTTTTTTAGTTCCCTGGCAAGGTCTAGATATTTATACTTCTTGCGAGTTTTTCACGCCAATGTTAGCTGGGCGTCTTTCACTGGACTCTGAGTGACTGTAAGTCTCCTCTGATCTCCAGGACTCTTCTTCTGGCTGATCTCAACCAAACTGTTGTCAGTATAGTTTCGATTTGTCCTCTTATTTTCAACTTTTAATTAGATCCAGTGGTGAGGCTGTAGTTCTAAAATTCAGGAAAATGTGGTGTCACCACTTCATTGCTATTACTCCCAGGTCCACTCTGAATCAGACTCATAGTACCTGTTAGAGTACCATCCATTATCATGTCAACCTTTGTTCGTCTGTTTCATTCGGATATCCTTTTTTACAAGTAAATTTTATTGTTTCTAGTAACTAACGATTATAATCAATCAATTTAAAGCTTCAAGAAACTTTAAGCCATACAAATAATCTAAAGTTATATAATATTAAGTTTGGTTTGGTTTTATGACATATCAACCATTGTTAGTTATTGAATGCCAAATCCCGTTTTTAACATATATATCAAATATATGATTTGTAAATACATTTTGTAGATACATCGTCAACATGATCATCATCATGTCGTGCCGCTTGCACGGATATCTCTGACCCTCTCTCGCCACTTCTCACTATCATTCATCGCTTCTGTCAGGTCTTCAGGGCTACATCCCGTATCCTCACATAGCTGCTGTATGTATGTTCGAGCTGGTCGTCCTGCCTTTGCTTGGCCATATGCGGGGGTCCATAGGAGTAAATCACTGATGAGTTCGTCCTTGCTTCTCCAGCAGTGTCCTGCATGTCTGGTTCGTCTAACTTGGATAGTTTTCGTGACAGGAAGCAGTTGGCCGTATAGTTGGTGCCTTGTGGGGTGTTGCCGCCAGGACTTGTTCAATATTGCTCGCAGTATTCTTGTGTAATTGCCGTCTAGCTTCTTCTCCAGCCGTTTTGTTAGCGTCCAATTAGTGCATCCATACAGCAGTATCGATACGACTGCTGCCTGGAAGAAACTGCGTTTCATCTTATCGGTCAGGTCTGATTTCCATATGATCGAGAGCCTATCGATAGCTGTCCATGCTTTCGTTAGCCGTGTGTCGATGTCTTTTTCGGTTGATAAAACGCTGCTTCCTAGGTAGGTGAATTTGTATACAAGTTTCATAGAGGTTCCGTCTAGTTTGGAAATGTCGCCTGTTTGGTTATAACATATATTCAGTTTTGTGTGCATTGACATGGAGTCCAATGCCTGCGTGTTCCAATGCACAGTCAAATGATCAAACAGTTCTATTTCTAACAATTCGATTTAGCCTTAGTCATCAAAGTTAAATGGTATAGCTATTTATAACTAACAATTCAATTAAACATCAGTCATTTGTTTACTCACCGTTAAATGATCAAACAGTTCTATTTCTAACAATTCGATTTAGCATGTCATTTGTTTGCATACAGTTTAAATGTCAAATAGTTCTATTTGACCCATAGATAGGACCCTGTCAGTTATTACCACTTCAGGCCATAGTGGTCCTGGGAGCGATGTCAGTGAAGGAGTACTATACATTACCCAAAGCTCCTGCATTACTGCAGCCTCACCATCAGATTGTTTAGTGTCATATCTAGGACACTCGTTGAAGGAGTCTTACCTCTCTGCAGAGATGCAGTTGGTGTATTCTATGGCCTCAGATGACTCGGCCAGATATTATATAAAGTATTCCTATCTATCCGTGCTAGCAGCACGACATGATGATGATGATGATGATGGTGATTCCTATTTAATACTAATAATTTATACTCAGTTACATGGTTTTAAGTAATTATTCCTGTTTGATAATAATGATAATTTCTTTGTACAGTTATATGGTTTCAAGTGAAAAGTAATAGTAAACCTTTAAAAATAATTACAGCTTCTGGTGACAATTCTTAATAAATTCACGCACAGTTATATAGTTTCAAGTATTCCTATCTAATTTTAACAATTATCAAAGAGATGCATTTGACCGATAGATGGGACCGTAACAGGTACTACTGCTCTGGATCATAGTGTATCTGGAAGTAATGGCTCTAAAAGTGTGATTTTGCCCAGTGGTACAGAACAATGGGCAGGATACCTTGGGTGGTGTATTGGTTGACAAGCTAGATTAGCAAACCTTCACGAGTGAGTTCGCCTTTCATTGGGTGCCCTGTTTATACGGCTTCGCAAATTTCTGCAGAATGGTAGCCTTACTATTCGATGCAGTTCGTTGTCATACCCAGGACAGCCATTTTTTTAGGTATACGTGAAACCATGTAACTATGACCATACAAATTATCATTATTAATTAGGTTTGGTTTGATTTGGTTTTTTGTTTGGGGTTTTTTTTTTTGTTTAGTATTTTAATGTGATATCAACCTTCGTTGGTCATTCAATGCCAGATCCATCCGTGTAGAAGAACAGTGGTAATTTACTAAGCTTTTTGCTTAGATGTGGCACAAGGCCATATGAAAGGGGCACCCAATGAGACTCGAACTCACTCGTGTAGGTTTGCTAGTCGAGCTTGCTAACCAAAGGCGCCTCGTGTAGAAGAACAGTGGTGTTACTATTTAACCCATATCTGATGGAATGAGGGGTCCATACTTTTCCGAACGGTATTTGTCAGAAAGTGAACGTAATTGCGCTATTGAATAGAATTATTAATATTGACAAGGAATACTTGAAACCATTTAACAGTATGGAAATTATTTCTATTAAGGAGTTACTTGAAGTGATAAATGTTTTCTAAAGATTATTATTACTACTACTACTTGAAATCACATAATTAGTAGTAAATTATTTGTGGTGAATAGGAATACTTGAAAGTAAATAACTTTTTGCGAACAAATGATTATAAAAAAATTTTAAATGTGTAATTTTAAAAAAATGCATTACAACATTGAAAAATTAGTTATGATCCCAATCAAACATTTATAAATGAATAGAATTTCGGCATTAAATAACCCATAGGGATTTGACATGCCGTTAAATAAACTAAATCAAACCAGGTTTGTAACAATATGTTACCATGGGAAGGAAGACTCAAAGCGATATGGTATCTCGTCCGGAGAAGATATTTTAAACAAAGAACCATTTTCCAATCCCCCCATGCCACCATGGGTAAATCGTAGTTTGTTTTGATTTTATGGCATTTCAACCCCTGTTGGCTACGTAATGCCAAATCCAGTTTATAGATTGTTGGGTATCACCTACCTTTTCAGCATAATGAGCTAGGCCATCTACCATATATGGCAGTAGCTCTAATACCAGGGGGATCAGTCGATATCAGTGCACGATCAGTCTACGTCTACGAGTCTGAAGAGCGTTTCCCATTGTTGAAGTATATCCTTATTCTATCACTAATCTATGTTCCTTCTACTAACAGTCTCTCTCTTGTAAATACTCTTTCCTGTAAATATAACTATTTCCTCGCATATCGTGGTTTGTATTATTATTACTACTATTTGCGTTCACTAACCAGAACACAACATACATATATGTATATCAAATACATAGGATTTGTGGCGATTTAGGAATTACCAAAGAACTCCCAACCGGATGTAGACTCGTCGGCTGCCTGATACAAAATGTATAAATGCGTCGCCACGCATAAGGCTCCACGCATCCATCCGGTTAAAATCAGAAAAAAGAAAAATAATAAAATGTAAAGTAGCCAATGAGAAGCGGTCGCGCCAAAATTAGAAGGATTTTGGCGTAGCGAATTTGGAGCCGGTGAAAAGAGATAAATACTCAGGTTTTCTGTGAACCGACCTCTTTTCGGGTAGTGACGTCGAACCGACAACACCGTTTTTACTATCTGGTGTTTTGGGCACCACGCTATGTCTTTAGACGTAGCGTTGGTTAGTCCATTCACCAGGTAAATAAAGGAAAGTCTGAAAGAAAAGTTTTTCGTCTCTTGTCTGTTCCTATCTTCTCTTTTTTTATATTTCTTATGGACCTTCTTTGGGCAAGGCATTGCACCGGCCAGTCAACGTGGGATAAAGCAAAATAACCAAAATATGGAGTCAGATATCTTACGGCAACACAGTCTTGCCCTTAGCCACTGACCTTCATAAAAATCTTTAAACTCCACAGATTTGTAAACAGTTTTATAGATTACATTTTTATAGATTACATTTTTAAATGAGCTAGAGCTAATTTTTTGGAACACAATTAAATGGCTTCAATAATTCTATAATTCTATTTACCATTAATCTTTTTTTTTATATAGTTAAATGGTTTCAAGTAATGCTATGTAACACTAACAATTCAATTTAACATCAGTCATTTGTTTGCACATAGTAAAATAGTTATGGTTATATATACCGTGGGGTGAAATATTCGTACATATGAAAATTCTTATTTTATATCTTTCAAACATAGCCTGAACAAAATTTTTATATACATTTACTGTATAAGGATATATTCAACTAATGTGTATATAAACGTAGGCTAAAATCAATTTTACAGAAATTAATGTCCTTTATTCATTTTCATGAGTGAAAAAAGTAATCGTACAGTACAAGATATAACACATTATCTTCATTTAATACTTTGTAGAATACCCTTTATTCACTTCAACAGTCACTAATCTCTTTCTGTAGTTCTCAGTTATTTTTTGACAATAATAACTTGATATTTTGTATTATTCTTCCTTGCATATTGTCTTTAGATTATTGATGTTTGCTGGTGCTCTTTTTCGGATTTGAATTTTCCAAAATCGCCACAAGTTCGCAATTCGATTCAACTCCGCGGACTGACTTGGCCATTGCAAAACATTAACATCATTTTCAAACAACAACTTCTTCGTAGATTTAGCTGTATGCTTGGGATCATTATCCTGCTGGAAAATGTAATCAGAAGGTAGCTCAAGATTCTCAACAGAAGACATCAAATTTTCTTACAAGATCTGTTTATACTTTTGGGCATTCATTTTACCGTCTATTACTAATATTTTGCCCACACCTTTCGCTGAAAAACATCCTCAAATCATTATACCGCCGTCGCCAAATTTGACTGTTGGTACCGTTTTCTTTGGTGAGCTGGTTTCGCCATCTTTCCTCTACTCGTGATTTCGATACTTATGACGAAACAACTCAATTTTAGTTTCATCAGTCCATAATACTCTTTTTACAATACGAATTTTCCTTTTCCTCGAGCTGTCTTACGAATTTCAACCTTTCACCTACCTAGGAAGCAGCGTCTCATCAACCGAAAAAGACATCGACACGCGGCTAACGAAGGCATGGACGGCTATCGATAAGCTATCGATCATATGGAAATCAAACCTGACCGAAAAATGAAACGCAGTTTCTTCCAGGCAGTGGTCGTGTTGATACCTGTTGTGTTCTGGTTAAAGAACACAAGTAGTAGTAATAATAAGACAAACCACGATATGTGAGGAAAATAGTTATATTTACAGGAAAGTGTATTTACAAGAGAGAGACTGTTAGTTATAAGAACATAGGATTAGTGATAGAGTAATGATATACTTCAACAATAGGAACGACTCTTCTGGTCTGACTCGTAGGCTTACTCCCAGACTGATCCCCGCTACTGCCACATATGGCAGATGGAACAGCTCATTATGCTGAAAAGGTAGGTGATACCCAACAATACTGCTGTATGGATGCACCACTTGGACGCTAACAAAACGGCTGAAGAAGAAGCTAGACGGCAATTACACAAGAATGTTGCGAGTAATATTGAATAATTCCTGGCGGCAACACCCCACAAGGCACCAACTATACGGCCACCTGTCTCCCATCACGAAAACTATCCAAGTTAGACGAACCAGACACGCAGGGCACTGCTGGAGAAGCAGAGACGAGCTCATAAGTGATATCAGACTATCATTACTTATTGCTTTCTTTGACCTCCGTGAGTTTTCTTTGACCTCCGTGACTTCAGCCTTATTGTTCGTTTGGTTACACTACTTCCTGATGAACGCAAATCTTCCAGCAGCTCTTCATGCATAACCATTGGATTTTAGTAAATCAGGTTTCCTAATTTTCTTGATAATCTAGGAGAAATCTTCCTTTGAAAATGTGTTCTTTTTTTGGGGGGGGTTTCAACTGTGTTACATCTTTTAAACCTTGCAATGAATGAACTTACTGTCGTAAAAAGAATATTCAGGTTGCTTGAGATATTTCTTTAACTTTCTCCATCTTTCCAAAGCTTAACAATCAGTGCTTCCTGTGAATTTCTTAATTCTTTACCTATTGCCATGATCAGAACCTTCTCGAACGACAAGCAATTGCAGAAAGACTGTAACTATAACTATAATTACTGATAACATTATTGGAACATTCTAGAAAAATATTACAACAATGTTGTACTGTACGATTACTTTTTTCTCTCATGAAAATTAATAAATGGCATCAATTTCTGTAAAATTAATTATAACTCAAGTTTTTATACAAATATTGTTGTTGTTGGCGACCATAGTCGAGGGCGACCCGAGGGCTCCCTTTTCAATAGCTACTATACTGAGGTGTAGGGGAGGACGCTACTCTTTTCCCCGGATTTCTCCACTTTACCATTGATACGTACCTTATAATACCGAGTGTTAAGCAAGGAAGTACCAAGTACCATTTTTTACGTCTTTAAATGTATATAAAAATTTTGTTCAGGCTGTTTGAAAGATAAAAAATAAAAATTTTCATATATACGAATAATCATTTCACCTTACTGCATATCATTTGCAAGTGAATAGTTAGAAGGTAATTTTATTTCTAAATGAAGTAGAATTAATATATTTGCATCCTGGTATTGCTATTTTTACTACACAGTTGAATGGTTTCAATTATTGCGATCTAACACAAATATGTCTATTAGATATTAATCATTGATTTGCAGACAATGAAGTGGTTTCGAGTATTGCTATTTAACACTAATTATTCTATTCAACACAATTCATTTACACACAGTTAAATGGTTCCAAGTATTGCTATGTAATACCAATAATTCTATTTTTCATACAGATAAACGGTTTCAAATATTCTACACTAATTAAAAAAAAACGAAAAGAGGAAATTACATTGTCCAGACTCCGGATAGGTCATACAAGGATAACACTCTTATTTAGTCGAAAGAAAACAACAACCAATGTGTTATGCATGTCAGACCAAATACATCGCGAAGCACATTCTCATCGAATGTATCGACCAAGCCCATATAAGAAAAACCTTTGATAGTGAAAACAATATGAAGGAATTGTTCCAAAACACTGAAATAAATAATGTGATATCATTTCTAAAAACAGTGAAGTTAGACACAAAAATCTAAAGAAATTTACAATAAGACCAAATTACTTCTATGAACCCTTTTTTTACAAGACACATTCTAACAAACTGATCCCTTCCCCAACCTGTTTCACAGGTTTTTTGTTTGTTTTTTATGATCATGATTCCCTACAAATAAACTCCTAATAAAAAACAAATAACCAACTAATTATCTAAAGTTTATTATTAATTCCTAAGACCTCTCCTTTGAATTTCTTTTCAGACTTATTTTCCTTAACTTGATTCGGCATTAAATGACCGATGAGGTTGATATGCCGTCAAATAAAACAAACAAATTATAGTTTTTTTTTTTTTGGGCACACAGTTAAATGGCTCCAAGTATTGCTGTGTATCCCTAACAATTCAATTAATAATCCGGCATTTGTTTACTATGTTAAATGGTCAGAATTCAATTTCTAACAATTCGATGTAACATAAGTTATTTGTTTGCATTCAGTTTAAAATGTAAAAACAGTTCTATTCAACCCATAGATAGGACCCTATCAAATGCTGCCACTCCGCGTCAAAAAAAAAAAACCTGCCTGTGAAGAAGTATTTCACATTCCCCAAAGTTCCAGGGCTGAAGCCTCACTATCAGATGGTTTAGAGTCATATTCGTTGGGAGAGTCTTACTCTTCTGCAGTCGACTAGGCTGAGTAAATGGCAGTGCAGACGGGGCTCTCTAGCCTTGGTATGATAACCGGTCAAAGAAAAGGAAATTCGAATTCAAACCTGTTGAATTCTTCTTAATTATTGACCTTGTGTCACAGCTGGTAATAATAACTTGCGCATAATTGTTAGTTAAATATTCCAAACTAATATAACTAATATTACTAGGCATACTATTACGCATCATCATCGTCATCATCATCAAGTCGCGCTAACAGCATGGATTTCCCAAACTCATTCTCACTCGCCATCCGTCCCTATCATTCATTGCTCCCGACAGGTCTTCCAAAGTGCATCCCTTATCTACACAGAGCATATTTAAGTAAGTTCTTCTGGTTGGCCAACACTGGCAGGGGTCCACAGAATAACGTCAGTAATGAGCTCGTCTTCGCTTCTCTAGCAGTTTCCCGTCTTACTTGGATGGTTTTTGAGATGGGAGGAAAGTGGCCGTGCAGCTTCTGTTTTGTGGGGTGTTGCATCCAGGATTTATTCAAAACAATGCATTGCATTCTTTAGTAGCTACCTAGCTTTCTTTCCAAGCGTTTTATTAGCGTCCATGGGGTTCATCTATACAGTAGTATTGACACAGTGACAGCTTGAAAAAAAAGCCTGTTTTATTTTATGGGATAAATGAGACTTCTATACGATCGATAACCCATCGATAGAAGTGCACGCCTTTGCTTGATGTAATTTGACATCTATTACATATTACATTGGCCAAATGGGTAGAGCGTTCGCCAATGGGCCGGGAGACCAGGGTTCAATCCCAGGTCGAGTCATACCAAAGACTAAAAAAAATGGTACTTGATGCAGCCTTGCTTAACACTCAGTATTATAAGGTACGTATCAAGGGTAAAATGGAGCAATCCAGAGAAAGGAATAACGCCCTCCTCTACATCTCGGTGTAGTAGTTATTGAAAACGGAGCCTTCGGGTTGCTCTCAACTACGATCGCCAACTTTACTTCGCTTTACTTTACATAGTACTAATACTAAGTTCAACTATCTAAAGTACTGTCACAATAAGGGGAAAGAAATGATTTTCGAGATATTGTGAAGAAATTACATACGTGTTCATCAAAAGTTTTGTCTTTTACACTTCCTCTCAAATGTCCTATCTGAGGGCTTGTCTGCGACCAACAAGAAACGAATAAACGAAGATAAACAGTAGAAGATGAAATAAAGATAAAAATGAAATAATAGAAAATGAAAGAGTTAGCAGATTTGGAAAAGGATTGTTAGAGTTAATCAGCTTTTCTTAGACATGAGAGAAAGGTGAAGAAAAAAAAGTTTAATGGCGGGAAAACGCAGAATGGCAACAACAACAAAAAGAAATAATGAAAAAATAAATAGTTGGATGAGGAATGATTGGATTTTGTTGCTGCGACGCCATTTTATCCTCATGGGACTTTTTTTTAAAGTTTTGCAAAAAAAATTCTGGTAAATTTAACTATCAAATCGACAAGATTTTGCGAAACCTGATAAATAAATCTTTCAGCGTACACTTTAATGTAGATAAATGGATACAGTAAACAGACTGATATATATATATATATATATATATATATATATATCGCTCTGTTTAATGTTTATGTATATATGTGTGTGTGTGTGTGTGTGTGTGTGTGTGTGCGCTCGCGCGTGTGTGTATGTGTATAAAAGTAGATAAAACGGAATAAGATAGATAGACAGATGTATGCATGCATGCATGCATACATACACACGTATTGACTGAGATAGATAGATAGATAGATAGATAGATAGATCGATAATGAACATATCAAGTAGATAGAGAAAGAGAAAGAGATAACTAGATAGATATAAATGAACATACTAAATCGATAACGAAAGAGAGAGATAACGATATATATACAAGATAGATAGATAGATAGATAGATAGATAGAAATTGTTGAAAGATTGACTTTTGCTGGTAAATAAGTAGACCCTTTATATATTAATTTCCAAATTCCTCAGCGTAGAAATTCTGGAACCAAAAATAAAATTGCATCAATACATATCAGGTGTATATTCATTTTTGGGTGATTCGTGGTTTACAAAACCTAATGAGGCACATAATCACTTATTTATGGGTGATAATGTAAGAAGATAAATTCAAATGATACTGAGAAACCATTTGGATTTTTAAAAAGCACATTGTCATCACTGTAATACATCAGTGTAATACATGCTAGTAAAACGCCTTTTTTCACAAACCAGGTATTCTACAGGGTGCAGCAGATATACCTCTAACATTTTAAATTGCCACTTGGGTGATGCAAGTGAACTTCGGCAAGTGGTAATCTAGTTAATTTCATACCATTTTTTTATAAATACGATTATTCATAATAATGGCCCTGACTTGCTATGTTATAAAAGTTTACAAAAAGACCAAGGTAACTGATATTAAAAAGATTTTCAACCCATAGCGGAATCGATTTTCTATCCGTAACGACATCATTCCGACATAACATAAAATGAGCACGAAAAAATCTCTGTGCAAGAATTACAGATTCACCAGTCAGGCGCATAGTGTGCACCAGTCAAAGCTATGATCGTATCTGAAAAAAAAAAGTTAGATATTTGCTACATGGATCTACCATTTCCACTTGCCTAAATTTACTTCAACTATACAGGTGACAGTTTGAAATGTGGGAGGTATTTCTGTTGCACTCTGAATTAATCAGAAAAGGTGGTTGTCAAATAATCTACGGAATTTTCAATCACGACAAATTGATGAAAAATTTTAAAGATAATCATAATATTGCTGTCTTCTATAATGTATCAAGTTGAATATATATATATATATATATATATATATATATATATATATATATATATAATCTTACTGGCCCATTCGCGTGATGGTTAGAGTGTTCACCAATAGTCTAGGAAACTTGGGTTCAATCCTAGATCGAGTCATACAAAAGAAAAAAAATGGTACTTGATGCCTCTTTTCTTAACACTCGGCATTATAAGGTACGGATGAAGGATAAGTGGAGCAATCCAGGGAAAAGAGTAGCGTCCTCTCCTACACCTATGTGTAGAAGCTGTAGAAAATGGGGCCTTCGGGTCGCACTCGACTACGGTCGACTAACTTACTAACTTATATATATATATATTTCACATTTAAAAAGAGAAGCAGATGATATCCTGCAGAAACTATGACATGTACACTACACAGATGATCTAGTGCTTCTCCCAAATACACCTGCCGAAGCCGAATCTCTGCTGCATTGCCTGGAGCAGGCAGCAAGAGGCATTGGTGTCTACATGAACGCAGATAAAATCAAGTAAATGAGTTTTAAACAAAATGGAGCCATCCCTGCTCCAAGTGGCAAGCCTCTGAAATGAGTAGACGAGTTAACATACCTTGAGAAAAGAATCTCTACTGAAAGTGGTGTCAACAAACGCATAGAGAATTGCGCAGACTGCTATTGACAGGTTGTCGATCATATGGAAATCTGATCTCTGATAAAATAAAAAAACTGTGGTCATGTAGGCACTACTCTATGGATACACCACCTGGACTCGAGCGAAAAGCATGGACAAAAAGCTAGATGGGAACTATTCAAGAATGCTACGTACTGTTTTTAACAAATCCAGGAAGTAGCACTCCTTTAAATAACAACTGCACGACCACTTGACTCCCATCTCACAAACCATCCAAATAAGACGAACAAGACATGTTGGTCATTGCTGGGGAAAGTAAGGACGAACTTATAAGCAATGTTCTTCTTATACATGGACACACTGGCGTTGGACAGCCAGCAAATACTTACATACATCAGTTCTTTGCGGACAGTGGACGCCGTCTAAAGGACTTGCCTGGAGCGATGGACATACTATGTTAACAGTTTAAAAAGCCTTTTTAATGACCTTTTTTTTCACAAAAACCTTTCTTCCTGACGATGATTTAAGGCCGAAACTAATTTAAAACAATCAAAAAATAAATCACACAAAAGAAATATTCCTATTCATCGTATCGCTTTTGTTCATATATATATATATATATATATTGAGTTGAGTCATAAATAATTCCCGTTTTACTTAGATACAATTCATTAATGAATAATTTACTAATAAATTAATTTTAATCAATGGTATGGTCACCATTTCTGTTAAAAAGTCAAAATGAATAACACTGCGATGATCCAATCCTATACACAAAGCATAACTTTTCTTTCATGAAGCTCCACCTTTGGAATAGGCAGCAGAGATTCATCCTTGTCAATCAACTGCCTTTTGCGTTGAACATTATCATAAAAGAACCCATTTTTTGTTACCAGTAATGATATTCTCGAAAAGTGTGCCATTTCTTTCTGCCTTGAAAGAAGACTTGTCAATATGAATGAGCAATCTTCTTTATTAGTCTCACTAAGACTATAAAGTAGCCAAACGCCCAGGTTGTTCAATTTTCCTATTTTTTTATTTTAATTGCGTTAGATTGTGGATTGGGATGTGTCAAGGTCAAGTGCTAATTCTCGAGTACTTCTGCGAGGATTTATTCCTCCAATTCCCTTTAAGCTTTTTGAAACAAAGTCTGGTGAGTGTCTTAGGCTAAGTTCATCTCCTAATGACGTATCGCTGGAACGAAATTTCAAAAACCAGTTTTAGACAAGGCAGTCTGTAATGACACTTTAGCTATGATCATTAGAAATTTTCTTAGCTGTTTCTGAAATGTTTTTGTTATTCTTAAACTCCTACAACATTACTTGTCGAATAAGCACATTTAGTTCTTTCATTTTCGAGGCGTGAGATCATAGATTAAATTATGTTAGGCGCCTCTGGTGGTGTAATGGTTAGCAAGCTTGACTAGCAAACCTACACGAGTGAGTTCGAGTCTTATTGGGTGCCCCTTTCATATGGTCTTGTGCCACATCTAAGCAAAAAGCTTAGTAAATTTCCATAGATTGAATTATGTTGCCCACTCTTTCACTATTAAAATGAGGATTACCAATGAAAGCACTCTTTAATTAGGTAATTTCTGGTTCCTTTTAAAAAATTGTAAGTTTGAAATGCATTATTGCAACTTACTTTTAATTGCAGAAATTATTCATAACCCAACCATATATATATATATATATATATACTTTCTTTAAAGAAAAAACCAAAGACCGGTTATTTTAGGATTATAGATTTATTTCCATCCTGTTTTGTGTTTCTGGTGTAAACCAAAAACAAGAAGAAAAATGTAACAGGGCTTCTTCAGATCTTATGGATAAAATAAAACAGAATAGACACGGGGGGGTGAGAGGTGAAGAGTTACCTCTACCAGGAAAATTTAAATGTTCAGCTTTTGAATGATTTTCTTGTCCTGAAGGAATTACTCCCAACTTTGGTTTAACTGGACCGAATAATACCTATATATATATGTGTGTGTGTGTGCGTGCGTGTGCGTGTGTGTGTGTGTGTATGTATATATATATATGGTTGATACGACCATATATATGTATATATATGTACATATATATATTTATGGTTGATACAACCATATATATATATATATAGTTGGGTCATAAATAATTGATAAAAGTAACGATAAAAAACTTAGGAATAATCAACATACTGAGCACTGTAATTGTACTAATGAAACTAGTTTCCCCTCAAGAGGAAGTGTTCATTTGTGTGTATAGTGTATAAGGTGGCGGTACATAACGAGGATCTAACAATTGTAACGTTTGTAGAAAATTTAAAAAAAAAGGATATGCGTAGGTTCCACGCGAGGACCCTTCAAAAAAGATATTATAATCACAGAAGTAGCTTCGCACACGAAGTATATAGACATAGAACTATTTTATCTAACTATGCGTAGGAAATTAAGAAGAATCTAGGTATAGATCCTATATTAAAATGGGGGATAGTGAAAAAAATGCCGTAAATATAAAACAGGGGATGTAATCTATGTATGAAGGAGAAACTTACCATAGCTTCCTACAATAATCCCAATGAATTACTTAATCAAAGGCCGGAAATATTTAATTTTTGTAGACGTAAGAAAAGTTGACGACTTGGTAGTTAAGTTACAATTTCATTTTATCTTCCTTATTTACTATATTTTTCTTTCTTTATTTATTTATTTATTTATTTATTTAATGTCTTACTTATTTGTTAAGCTAATTTCATTCTTTCAGGCGGTCTTTTAGTCAATAAAAGGAAGTCTTGGTCTAACCCTTCTTTCGTCAGAATCATCCTGATGATTCGTTTTGGTGAAACCAAGGTAGATTTTTCTCTGATTCTCTAGGTATTCATATATATATATATATATATATATATATATATATATATGTGTATATGTGTGTGTGTGTGTGTGTGTGTGTGTGTGTGTGTGTAGCAGACCCATTAAACCTTGTTTTTATTAGGATAAAATTTGCCAATTGATTTCATTTAGAGTTTTTTAATTGGCTTAAATGATAACAAATGTGCTACTATATATACTCTCATATGCATATATATATATACAAATATGTATACGCGCATATAAATGTATACACCATCACACACACACACACACACACACATGTATACAAATACCATCATATATATACAAACGCACATGTATTATTATATACAAACATATATATACCATTATATATTATGTACATATTCCATCATATATACACATATATATACACCATGATATACACTTATACTGACATACATCATGATAAAAATACTCACACATAAATATACCATTCAACACTCACACGCACATATATATAACATATATACACACATACATAAGATGCATACAATCATACATGCATTATGGCCTTGTGCCACATCTAAACAAAAAGATTAGTAAATTACAACTATCATATATGCACGCACATATATGACATAATACACGCACACATATATGTATCATCGTATATACACATATTTTTATAATCATGCACACACACACACACATATATATACCATCATTTTTATATGAACATACATATACCATCAAATACACACACGTATAAATATTGTCATATACACTCACACGTACATATAGCCTCATACACACACATACACACACGCATATATATCATCCCATAAACATACATATATATATATATATATATATATATATACCGCCATATTTACACAGACATATATATATATATATATACCATCAAATACACACACTCATATATATATATACTATCATATACGTACGCATATATATCATCATATACACACACATATATATCTTCATATACACACACATATATATGTACCATAATATATAGATGCATTGGTCAAGCGGTTAGAGTGTTCGTCAATGGCCCAGGAGACCAGGGTTCAATCCCAGGTCGAATCATACCAAAGTCTTTAAAAATGGTACTTGATCTCTCCTTGCTTAACACTCAGCATTATAAGATATAGATCAAGGGTAAAGTGGAAAAATCCAGGGAAAGGAGTAGCGCCCTCCCCAACACCTCAGAGTAGTAGCTATTGAAAAGGGAGCCTTCGGGTCACCTTCGACTATAGTCGCCAACTTTACTATATATAGATGCATATGTGTATACACATATATATAACATCATATGTACACACACATATATATTACACACACATATATATAACATCATATGTACACACACATACTATCATATATATAAATATACATATATCATCATACACACATATATGTACCATCATAATTACGCATATAAATAAATATACCTTTACACGCACATACACACGCAGCTATATATATGTGTGTGTGTGTGTGTGTGTGTGTGTGTGTGTGTGTGTGTGTGTGTGTGTGTGTGTGTGTGCCTTCTCCTGTTACAAATACTTTTCTTTGCAACCATTGAACTAAATGTATTTTTCAAACTCCTGAGATACTTCATGAAGTTTGTGACTGAGGTGTCTCGGCACCATTCACATGAGAAGATTATCTCCAGTTTCTTAAAACTTAATCCCATAAGCTGCCTCATTATTTTATGTCAGACTGAAATCGAATAAGAAAAGATTAATTCCAACTTGTGGTGATAAAAATAAAAAGAAAAAAAATGGCTCGCTGAGTAAACACGTGAATTTCTAAATCGTTTCCAATTTTTTCATCATTGCGATCGCTGTCTTGTACAAGGCGAGGTGCAAAAAAGCATCAAGTTTTCTTAGAGGCTAGAGCTATCACGCTATACTGTCCTATCTTGTGCAAGTAGAGAAGACAATTTGACATTCGTTGTCGATTTGGGAAACTTGGTGGGGATTGTGGGAGTTGAGGGTTTTTTTAAATATCCCCTACTGATACTGGAAAATTTTACCTTTTCAAAACGTTTCTGGCGGAGTTATTGAAAACGCGCCAGACGAGAGGGTCCCAATAATTTGTTTTACTATTTTAAAACAAAATAGATGATTTGGTTCTTTGTTTAATGGCATATCAACCTTTGCAGGTTATGTAATGCCAAAGCCATTCTCCTAGAAGAACAGTAGTGGTACTATTTAACCCATAGCTGGGAGGTTTAGGGGGTTCATACTTTTCCCAAGGGTATTTGTCCGAAAGTGAACGTAATAGCGTGACTAGAGTACGAACTCGCGTACAACGATTCCGCAGTCCATCGCTTTAACCATTACACCACGAGGACCCCTCCTCCCCCGAAAAAAAATAGATGAATATGATTCTCCTACTTTTTGTAATGATCACACACACACACACATATATATATATTACTTGGATTTCCTTCATCCTAAGAACACTAAAAATGTTGAACAGTCTCTCTCTTCTGAGCGCTTTAATTTTCATTGCCCATGTGTTTTTCGCATTCCTTCTTCTTTTCGTTATATATATATATATATATATATATATATATATATAGAATTGTTATACACACACACACACACATATATATATATATATATGTTTGTGTATGTGTTTGTGTATGTGTGTGTGGAATAATTGGAATTGTTATATATATATATATATAATCGAATTGTTATATATATCTATGTGTGTGTGTGTGTGTGTGGAATCGTTGGAATTGTTATATATATATATATATATATATATATATATATATATATATATATATATATATATATATATATATATATATATATATATATATATATATATATATATATATATATATATATATATATATATATATGGAGTCGAATGCTATAGAGAAATCTACGAACAGTAGAGTACATAGAGGGAACATGGATCAAATACTACTCGCATATGGTCTTCCCAAATGACCGTTATGATGAAGCTTTATAAAAAAAAAGGCGGGAAGGCAATGGTTCGCTCACCTGATGGCGACACAAACTACCGTGACATGGCTGCTGGAGTTTTGCAAGAACATACACATGTACCATAATGAGTAGAGTGTTTGCCAATGGTGCGGGAGACTAGGGTTCTATCCCAGATCGAGTCATACCAAAGACTCAAAAATGGTACTTGATGCCTCATTGCTTAACTCTCAGCATTATAAGGTACGGATCAAGGGTAAAGTGGGGCAATACTGGGATAGGAGTAACGCCCTCCCCCACAACTTGGTGTGGTAGCTATCGAAAAGGGAGTCTTCCGGTTACCCCCGACTACAGTCGCCAACTTTACTTATTTACTGTTCTTCTACAAGGAAGGCTTAAGCATTATAAAGTAAGGATTAAGGGTAAAGTGCAGCAATTCAGGGAATGGAGTTGCGCCCTTCCCTACACCTCGGTGTTGTAGCTATTGAAAAGGGAGCCTTCGGGTCACCCTCGACTAAGGTCACCAACTTTACTTTTACGTACTGCGAACGTCAAAAGATCAAGTAAAAGTAAGTGGTTTTCTAAAGGCAAGAAGCAGACGATAACCGGCAGAAACTATGACTGACGCAGACTACACAGATGATCTAACGCTTCTCATATTATATATTCTTGTTCATTTTACCGGAATGATTTTTGATATGAGAGTATCAAATGGGCGTGCAGCTGGTGTTTTATAGGATGCTGCTTCCAAGATTTTTTTCTATGTCTTTCTTTAGAGTCCAGGTAGTGCATCAATACAGTAGTTCTGACACGACTACAGCTTAGAAGAAATCCCGTTTTATCTTATCATAGCGATAAAATTTCCATATGATCGGCAACCTGTCTATAGCAGTCCGTGTCTTCCCACTGCGTATGTTGACATCACTTTCGTTAGATGAGATATTGCTGTCGAGGTATGTGAACTGGTCAGGTAATTTTAGCGGCTTGCCACCTTAAGTGGACTACCGGATCTACAAACGTTACTAACCATAGGAAAGATATGTGTAAGTAGTTATTTACTAAGGTTTGCTTTGTTGTAGCACAAGGCAAAATGTATTGGCACATAGTGAGACCCCAACTCACAAATAATAATGTGCTAGTCGAACTTGCTAACCATTGCACCACACTTGATGCTCCGATATATGTAAGTAACTGCTATCAATTTTGACGCTCGACAGCTTACATTTAATTGTGTCATGGCGTCTTCGGACGACAGAGAGGGAATATTAAATCCGGCGCAGGGCCCTTCCACAATAGTGAATGACATTGGTAGGTGAGAGAGAAAGAAGGACAGTTACCGAGAGCGAATAGGGCCAGTTGAAGGTAGGGAGAGGACATGTTAGGTGAAGTTAGTTTGGTGATGGGGGTTGACGGTGAAGAACGTAATATCATCGACGCACAGGTGCCCAGACACCTCCAACAAACAAGCATCACGCCACCAGGACCCATTCAAGCATCACTGCATGGCATCTCCTTAATTTGCCCAGTGAAGCCTGACCTCTGACCTTTCTACCAGCTCTCTCTCTCTCTCTCTCTCTCTCTCTCTCTCTCTCTCTGTCTCTCTCTCTTTCTCTCTCTTACTCTCTCTCTTATTTGTTTGCGTAGTCAGAGCTCATCAATGTTTTACGTTTTAGCCTTGTTTGTACTATTATTGTTATTTGTGAGAAATCCTCCGTCGCCACCTGCTTGATTATTATTGTTATTATTATTATTATTATTATTTGTAGTAGTAGTAGTAGTAGTAGTAGTGGTAGTAGTAGTAGTTATTGAGTATATCTTTTTAATAGTTCTTATTTTAAGTGTCCTTCGCTTTTGCCATTCAATATTTTTATTATGTGATTTTTACACCGCCCACTTCACTGACACGACCCATCTCTCTCTCTCTCTCTCTCTCTCTCTCTCTCTCTCTCTCTCTCTCTCTCTCTCTCTCTCTTCTTTTCGTTCAAAGATACATCGTTACTTTCTCTTTCTAATAAGTTTGCTTTCTTTCTTTGCTTCCTTCCACTTTGATATCTTCTTCTTCTTCTTCTTCTTCTTCTTCTTCTTCTTCTTCTTCTTCTTCTTCTTCTTCTTCTTCTTCTTCTATAGATAGATAGATAGATAGATGGAGAGATTTCTTTTCGCCTTTCCTCCATTTTATTTTGAATATTTTATTAGCTATCTTCACTGACGAACCTCTTCTTCTTCTTCTTCTTCTTCTTCTTCTTCTTCTTCTTCTTCTTCTTCTTCTTCTTCTTCTGCTGCTGCTGCTGCTGCTGCTGCTGTTTTATTTCTTTTTCTTTGCCTTCAATTTCATTAATACTTCTTTTTCTTCTTCGGCCCCGCCGTTTTCCTTCCTCATTCTTCATTTTATCTCTTTTTCCCCCTCTCGGTTTCTTTTCTTTCTTTTTCTCATGTCTTTTGATCTATCTATCTACATACGAAAGGTGAAAAGAAAAGACAAACAAATCTATCTATCTATCTATCTATCCATCTATATAGATAGATAGATAGATAGATAGATAGATAGATAGATAGATTTGTTTGTCTTTTCTTTTCACCTTTCGTCCATTTTATTTTGAATATTTTATTAGCTATCTTCACTGACGAACTTCTTCTTCTTCTTCTTCTTCTTCTTCTTCTTTCTTTCTTTCTTTCTTTCTTTCTATTTTGACTCTTTATTTTTGCTATTTATTCATTCAAATACAATTTTCTTCGTTCCTTATTTTTGTTCTCTTTCCTGAGCGATCTCTCTCTGTCTCTGTTTCTGTCTGTCTGTCTGTCTGTCTCTCTCTCTCTCTCCCTGGCCCACGTTTCCGATTTGCTTTTCATGAAGCTTTTCTTTCTCCCCATCAAACTTTTCTCTCCCCCTTCTCCTTCTCTTCCCTCCTACACTAATTTCTATTAAATCTGCCGACATTTTGTAGACACTAGCATCTTTTCAGCCCACCTGCCTACCCGAAATGACGCCACGACATGTCAAATCTACCCACCCAAACACCGTAACAAAAATAAAATTAACAGAATGAAAAAAAAGGCTTCTACTAACGTCACCCACCCAATAATATACCATAACTCAAAGATAATTTATTCTTTTTATTGTTTTTTTTTGTTTTTTGATTGCTTTTTCCTCCTCCTTCTCCTCCTGTCTTTTTTTCTCTTCTTCTTCTTCTTCTTCTTCTTCTTCTTCTTCTTCTTCTTCTTCTTCTTCTTCTATTATTATTATTATTTTTATTATTATTTACTTATTTTCGAGTTTTCTACACCAGCGTTAGCCGATGGTTTCTCACAGGAGTTCGAGTGACAGCAAGTCTCCTCAAGTCTCCAGGATTCTTCTCAGGATTCTGGTCGATCTCTTTAATGCAGTAGTTTGGATGGACTTATTTCTAAGTTCTCCAGTCCTTGTATCAATCCTCTGGTGACTGTACCAAGAGCAGCAATTACAATTGGTATCACCGTCACTTTCATGTTCCACAGTTTTTTCATTTCCCTAGCAAGGTCAAGGTACTTATTTTTTTTTTTTTTTTTTTTTTCGCTTTCTTTCAATTTTACTCAGTGGTCAGTCGGGACAGCAAAGTCCACAATTCGGTAAGTTCTCATTTTTTTTTTTTTTTTTTTGTTGATTATTACAATTTCTGTTCATTTAGCCGAGATTATTATTTTTATTACTATTATTACTCCAAGCGAGTTTTTCACACCAGCGTTAGTCGATGGTTTCTCACTGGAGTCTGAGTGACGCCAAGTCTCCTAATATCTCCAAGACTCTTCTCAGTATTATGGCCGATCTAAACAATGCTGTTGTTTATATAGTCTCTGCTCATCCTCCGATTTCCTACTCTTCCAGCTTCCTTTCCAAGCCTTGAGGGAATGTTCCAAGCGCGTCAGTTATAATTGGTATAACCTTCATGTTCCATAGTTGTTTAGTTCTTTGATAAGGTCTAGCAATTTATTTCTTTTTTCGCGTTCTTTTAATTTTACTCTGTGGTCTACCGGAATGGCAAAGTCAACAATTCGGCAGGTTCTCTTTTTCTCCTTTTTTTTTTTTTTTTTTTTTTTTTTTTTTTGACTATCACTAGGTTTGGTTGTCTGGACAAAATTAAGTGATTTGTTTGTATCTCAAAATCCCAGAGAAGATTGTGCATCTCATTCTCCAGAACGATTCTAGCTTGTGCATAATCCACTTGTTCGTATGGTCAAATTTCAATTCCTTGCATAATTCCCAGTGGATCTCCTTCTCGTGGTGTAATGGTTTTCGTCGCAGGATGTGGACACGACGACACGAGTTCAAATCCTGGACCTGACTGATTGCATTTCACATAATACTAATACCCTTGGGAAAGGTATGAATCCAATTATTCTCCCTCCAGCTAGGGCAGACTAGGTTCTTCAGCCTTGGCGAGGCAACTAGTCTAGGAGAAGGAAAACTCTGAATTCAAACCTGTTAAACTCCGCTTAGAAATTGACCTTGTGTCATATCCTGCCCGAGCGGAGGGGTTGGTAAATATGATCTCCTTCTCCACCTTGTCGTGTCTAGTCTTATACTCCTTTTGCGCTTGGTTGCTGCATTCGCTTATTATGTGATTGATTGTTTCGTCTCAATGACCACATAACCTACATTTGTTTTGTTTTTTTTTTGGTTTTTTTTTTGCGACTTATTTATTTTAGCTTTAATATAAATGGTCCTTATAGCGTTGTTTTGTGCTTCTCTTAGAAGAGATTTAGTTTCTCTCTTAAGGTTCCCCTTTCTTAGCCGTGTCCAAGTCTTATCGCGTGAGATTTGGCTTGTTTGTTGCTTGAAATATCCATGTAGTTGTTTTTCTTCTCATCTTTGCTTTCTAGTTATTGTTCTATTGATCCTTGTGTTGTTGTTTTTTTTTGGGGGGGGGGGTTGTGGTTACTGTAATTCTTTCTTTGCTCTTTTTTATGTAGTCTTCGAGTCGTTGTATCGATGTATCAACACTGTTTTGATTGTTGGCGAGTCCACTTCTACCTTCGTTTCTTGACACATATAATCTGTCATCTCAGGGATGTAAGGCTTTATGCATCGTCATTAGTTTTCTTGTTCTCGGGTCCATTTGTTAAAGTCCCCCACACACACACACACTTCTTCTTTTGCAGCTTCCGCTTTTTTAATCTTTTTCTTCTTGCAACTTACACAATTCCCTCCTTTTTTTTTCTCATTCTTTTCAGCTTCTTCTTTTCCTTCTTTTGATAGCATTCTCCTCCTCCTCCTCCTCCTGCTCCTCTTTTACTTCTTCTTATCTTATAATTTTCATTCTTTTCCCGATTTATCTCTTTTTCAAATTCTTTTTTTTTCTTTCTTTACCTCTTTCTTTTTCCTTATTCTGTCCACTTCCTCTTTTGTTCTCTCTCTCTCTCTCTCTCTCTCTCTCAATTCAGTTTCCTTCTCACTCTGCTTATTCTTCCCATTGTTCTCCTTTGTTCCTTTTTTATACTTATTTCTTCTTCTTCTTCTTCTTCTTCTTCTTCTTCTTCGTTGTCGTCGTCGTCGTCGTCGTCGTTTTTTTACTGTTTCTTTTTTTATCTTTATTTTTTATTTTACTCCAACTCTTATAAATGTCTTTCCTTCTTATACTTTTCCTTCTCTTTCTTTGTCATCACACACACACACACACATACACATACACACACACACACGCATATATATATATATATATATATATATATATATATATATATGCATGTATATATCTATTCATGTAAGCCTTCCACCACGAGTTGAATGCAACAAAAGATGACTGGTTGGCTTACCAACGCTAAAGAGCCCCGTAGACTATTTACCTATAACATTAGCGTAAATACAGACACACACACACGCGCGCACGCACACACACACACACACACACATATATATATATATATGTGTGTGAACCCAGTCGGCTGAGGTTATAGAATAAACCAAGTGCACCTCTGCAGAAGGTAAGACCTAACCACACACTCCAGTAAATTTCCTGGAAATGACACTAAACTGCAATCTTATTGTGGAGCTCTAATTCTGGAGCTTTCGGGAATGTGTAGTATCCCTTCGTTACCATTACTCCCATGTCCACTTTGACCCGGAGTGTTAGTACCTGTTAGGGCCCCGACTATAGGTCAAATAGAGCTGTTTAATCATTTACTATGTTGGAAACCATTTAACTGTGTGCAATTGATTCACTAGAAAATACTTTAACAGTGTACAAATAAAACTTTCAGCGTTTGATTTCAATATTGGAAAGCCTTTAACTGTGTGCAAACAACTGAGCTCTGGCTCGTTTAAAAACTGTTCCCAACAAACTATTCGTTTATAAATCTTATATATTCAATGCATATGTATCAACAGGAATTGCCATTGAATAACCTATGTATGCCGTAAAATATAGCCAACCTAGTATATATATATATATATATATATATATATATATATATATATATATATATATATATATATATAATGGGTTTAGCCACACGGGCAGCCGTCTCCTTGCAGGCAGCACTTGCTCTATCGTCTTAAAGGGGTGGAGTTAGGCTTATTGCCTGACGTCTGAAATGCTGTGTCAATAAAGGAATGCCGACGGGGCTGGATAATGTTTTCTACACAGCCCACTCGGCATGGAACTTATGTTAAAAACCATGGGTAATTCGCTCCTCTTTCATTTTCTTCTCTTTTCAATCTGTTCCCCTTCTTGTCCTCTTCTAATTCCTTCTGTTCCTTTTTTTTTCTTCAGATAGTTATTTTGAAACACTGGATTAAACAGCTTTTCAACCATCTGTTTTTGTTCGCATTTTCCTTATATATAATGTTTTGAGCTTTTAACTGTGACACGCAGGATTTGGGCTAATAATCACCCAATAAATCGAGGTTAGATGGGTGCGGTGCTTCTGTTGAAAATTATCCAGTGACTCGAACTAAAATAACCAGCAAATCATTTGAAGCAAAATAAAAATAAAAAAAGTTAATATTCCCAAGCAATGGAAAGAGAGGCGGCTACAAGTTTTCTATTAATGTAAACATTTATTCCATTTTGACTTTTACAACAAACCATGATAAATTAGATAAATATAGATAATAAATAATAGTTAAGTACTAAATAACAGTTGAGGACTAAGTAATACTTAAGTACTAAGTAATAGTTATGTACTAAATAAATAAAATAAATACGAGAAAATCTGCAGCAGAATTATGAACAAAGATTTCAACATTTGGGTCATGAGATATAGTCTTTTTTTTTTTTTTTTTTTGTCGTTGGCATATCAACCTTTGTGCGTCATTTAATGCCAAAGCTATTCTTGTATAAGGACAGTAGTGGAACTATTTAGTCCTTAGCTGGTGGGATAAGGGGGTTCAAACATTTACCAAGAGTATTTATCCGAACGTGATAGCGTGACTGTAGTTTGAACTAATATACTTCGAAGTTACAGTTCAGTACTTTACCCATTACGCCATATGCGGGGGTATATTTAAGCAATAAATAATAGTTCATAGTTAAAATGTGTTCAATAGGTTGGTTGGTTTTTTGGTTCTTATGGCATATCAACCCTTGTAGGTTATTTAATGTTATATATTTAATATATATATATATGATTTGAAAACGAATTCTTTATAGGTGACATTTTAAATAAGCTAGAGTTCATTTGTTTGTACGCAATTAAACGGTTTCAAGTATTTCTATGAAACACTCATAATTCTATTTAGTATTAATCATTGTTTGCTCACAGATAAATATTTTCAAGTATTGCTATGAAACACTAACAATCTAATTTAACATCAGTCATTTGTCTACACATTTTAAAATGGATATACATATATATACATGAATAGTTTGTCAGTAATATCGTTTCTAAATTAGATCTAACTTGTTAGCACACAATTAAGTATTGCTATCGTTTGCGCACAGTTAAATGGTTTAAAGTATTGCAATCTAACACTACTAATACTATTCAAAATCAATCATTTGATTACACACGGTGACATAGTTTCATGTATCGCTCACACAAATAGTTTTATTTTCACACAGTTAAAAAGTTCCAAGAATTACTATGTAATATCAATAATTCAATTTTCGCACACAGTTAAATAGTTCTAAGTATTGCTATGTAATATCAATAATTCAATTTTCGCACACAGTTAAATAGTTCCAAGTATTGCTATGTAATATCAATAATTCAATTTTCGCACACAGTTAAATAGTTCTAAGTATTGCTATGTAATATCAATAATTCAATTTTCGCACACAGTTAAATAGTTCCAAGTATTGCTATGTAATATCAATAATTCATTTTTCGCACACAGTTAAATAGTTCCAAGTATTGCTATGTAATATCAATAATTCAATTTTCGCACACAGTTAAATAGTTCCAAGTATTGCTATGTAATATCAATAATTCAATTTTCGCACACAGTTAAATAGTTCTAAGTATTGCTATGTAATATCAATAATTCATTTTTCGCACACAGTTAAATAGTTCCAAGTATTGCTATGTAATATCAATAATTCAATTTTCGCACACAGTTAAATAGTTCCAAGTATTTCTATGTAATATCAATAATTCAATTTTCGCACACAGTTAAATAGTTCCAAGTATTGCTATGTAATATCAATAATTCAATTTTCGCACACAGTTAAATAGTTCCAAGTATTTCTATGTAATATCAATAATTCAATTTTCGCACACAGTTAAATAGTTCCAAGTACTGCTATGTAATATCAATAATTCAATTTTCGCACAATGTCAAATGGCTTCAAGTATTCTATCAAGCATGAATAATTCGATTTATTATTAATCATTTGTTTGCACACTCTTAAATGACTTCAAGTATTGCTATCGGAGAATAATAGTTTTATGTGCTCATAGTTAAAAGGCTTTAACTATTGCTGGTGTTCAAGAGATAGCTTATTAACTTAACAATGGTGTAAGTACATAATACATTTAATTAAGATATGTAATATACGTAGAGAAGGAGTCAATAGATATGTAATAAGCACAACGATAAAACCAATAGATATGTAATAAGTGTAACGATGGAGCCAATAGATATGTAATAAGCGTAACGATAAAATAGATATGTAATATTCATAACAATGAAGTCAACAGATATGTAATATATGTAACAATCAAGTGAATAGATATGTGATGTATGTAACGATTAAGACAATAGATATGTAATAACCGTAACGATAAAATCAATAGATGTGTAATAAGTGTAAGGATGTAGCCAATAAATACGAGGTGCATACGATAAGTTTCCAGACTTTTTTCGTACGGGCATTTAAAATTGTCGTAGACTCTTGACAATTCAGTATGTTATTGCTGTACATCTTATGAGATGACTGACCAATTTTTATGATTTCAGGTTTAAATGAACAGCTACAGCAGCAATTGGAATACACCCTACTAAAGCCTTATTGTCACGGCTGGTGAATTTCAAAAATGCAATCTAACAGTTTAGAAGAACAATATGCAATAAAATTGTGTTTTAAACTTGGAAAAAATGCCACAGAAACGTATGGAATGCTTCCGACTGCTTTTCGACCATCTTACATGAATCGAGCATCAGTTTTTGAGTGGTATAAGAGATTCAAGGAAGGCAGGGAGTCTCTAAGGTATGATGAGATTTGTGGGAGGAATAAGGAAGTCAATAGACCAGAGTTGATTGGCCAAACAGTTAGGGTTAGGGTTACTATGTTGAGGTTTTAAGGGAGTTCAGGAAGAGATTCCGTCGGAAGAGGCCAGCACTCTTCAAATCGGGTCAGTGGCATTTCCACCAGAACAATGCACCAGTCCACAACTCCATCCTTGTCACCGACTTTTTGACCAAGATGGGCATCAAGACAGTTCCTCACCCTCCCTATAGTCCAGACCTTGCTCCCTGTGACTTTTGGTTATTCCCTAAGCTCAGAGGCTGTCGTTATGAGACAATTGAGATGAAAGCGGCTATGACGAAGGTCATTGACATGCTCACACAAGAGGACTTCCATGGGACCTTCCAGAAGTTATTGGAACGGTACAACAAGTGAATTGCAGCCCGAGAAGATTACTTCGAAGGGAACTAGAGTTTCATGTGTGTACTATCAATAGAAGTGCCCATACGAAAAAAATCTGGAAACTTATCGTATGCACCTCGTATATAATACGAGTAACGATAAAATCAATAGATATGCAATAAACGTAACGATGAAGTGAATCGATATATAATATACGTAACAATTAAGTCAATAGATAGGTAATATATATAATAATGTAGTCAATAGCGTACCGAGGAAGTCGATAGATATGTAATAAAGGTAACGATGTAGTAAAAAAAAAAGTAAGTAGATACGAAATAATCGTTACAGTGGAATCAGTAAATATGCCATATGCATATCTTTGAGGTTAATAGATATTCTATATGCATAACGATGAGCTTGGTAGATATGTAATAAACGTAACGATGAAATATTATATGATATGTAATCAACGTAACGATGAAATATTATATGATATGTAATCAACGTAACGATGAAATATTATATAATATGTAATCAACGTAAGGATTCAAGTTTATAGATGAGTAATAATTGTAACGATGAACAATATAGATATTTAATATGCGTGTCTTTGGATTAGTTTGGTTTGGTTTTATGGCATATCAAACATTGTTTTACATATATATTAAATATATGATTTGTAAACATTTTGTAGATACATTTTTAAATGAGTCTGAGCTCATATCTTTTGCCCACAGTTAAATTGATTTGCACACAGTGAAGTGGTTACAAGTATTGCTATTTAACACTAATTATCCGATTCAACATTACTCATTCGTTTACACACAGTTAAATGGTTCCAAGTATTGATATATATGACTAACAAGTCAATGAAAAACCAGTCAGTTGTTTACACACAGTTAAAAGTTCAAATAGTTCTATTTGACCCATAGATAGTAACCTATCAGTTGCTTCCATTCCAGGCCAGAATTGACCTGGGAGCGATGACAATTAAGGGTTACCCCGCATTCCCCAAAGCTCCAAAACTGGAGCTTCACCATCAAATTGCTTAGTGTCATATCCAGGATACTCGTTGGGAGTAACTTTGGAGTTAATAGATATATATGCTTAATGAGAGAATAAGTACCTGGATGGAGTTTTTAGATACGTTATTTGCGTAATGAGGGGGTTCATAGAAATGTAATATGTGTAACAATAAACTCATTATATATGTAATGAACGAATTACGTATGAATTCAGTATTTTTGTTTTATTTTATTTTATTTTTTGTAAGCAAATATAAAGCTTATTGCTATCTAAAACTAATAATCTTAAAACAGAATTCCGAAATCGGAGACTTACCACTAGATCACGTTTAGTGTAATAGTCTATGTACCCTTTTTCGGGGGCGGTCATGCCTCTTTGCAGTGGATGCAGTCAGCGTATTCTATATTCTAGAACCCGAGAGAATAGATGGAGAAACGCTTATCGGTGCTGACCATGGAACTGTTTGTTTGTTGCCAATCAACCTTTGTCGGTTATTTAATGCACAATCCATTTATATACAAACAATTAAGTATAGCATAAGTACACAATTTGATTATAAAAACATTTCTATTTCAAGCTACTCAGTTTAGTTAAAGAGTTCTATTTCAAACAATTTAGTTTAGCATAAGTACACAATTTAATAATAAAAACATTTCTATTTCAAGCTATTCAGTTTAGAATAAGTAGAGTTTTTGTTTAAGTACAATTTCAATGTCAAAAATTGTTCTATTTCAAACAATTCTGCTTAGCATACAAAACCATTTCATTCTATTCCAAGCTATTCAGTTTAGTTGGATAGTTATATTTCAAACAATTCAGTTTCAAACCTATCTTGCGAACAAGTTGATAGATAGATAGATAGATAGATAGATAGATAGATAGATAGATAGATAGATAGAAAGAAGTAGAGAGGGAAGGAATAGCATACAAAAACCGTTTCATATCAAACAATTCAGCTTAAGATAAGTGCGCAGTTTAAATGTCAAAACTATTCAATTTAGAGCCATTCAGTATAGCAAAGGTACACAGTTTAAATGAAATACGTAGTTTAAATGTCAAAACGGCTCTATTTCAAGCAATTCAGTTATCATCAGTACACAGTTTAGTTCTATTTGACTGCTACTCCGGGCCAGAGTAGACCTGGGAGCGATGGCAATGAAGGGGTACTCCTCATTCCCCAAAGCTCCAGCATTACTGGAACCTCACCATCAAATTGTTTAGTGTCATATCAGGACACTTGTTGTGAGGGGGTCTTACCCCTCTGCATAGATACAATCGGTGCATTCTACAGTCCCAGCCGACTGGGCAAGACAATGGAACTGGTTAGCCGAGTTCAAATTCCAATTAAGGCTGTCACACCAATACTCTTGAGAAAGGCATGAAACTATAATTTACAAAGTCATTCACAAATAATTATAGATTCAAATAACTGTTCATGAAACAATCAATTTGTCCAAAGTTATAAGGTTTCAAGTATTCCTATCTAATACACACAATTTCGAAATCTGTTTGAGCTGTAGATGGGACACTAAGTTAGTTAGCCGACCGAAGTCGAAGGCAACCCGAAGGCTCCCTTTTCAATAGCTATGACACCGAGGTGTAAAGGAGACCACTACTTTCTCTAGATTGCTTCACTTCCTCTGGGTCCGTACCTTATAATACTGAGTGTTAAGCAAGGTGGCATCAAGTATCATTTTTGAGTCTTTGGTATTACTCGACCAGGGATTGAACCTAAGTCTCCCGGATCATTTGCAGACATTCTAACCGTTATGCCAATGGGACACTAACAGATACTACCACTCAAGACAGAGTAGAATTGAGAGTAATGGCCTTGAAGGTGTGATTTCACACACCTCAGAGCTCCCCATCTTTCTAAGGGTTGGGTTGAGATGGTCTGGCTTTATGGCATACCATCCTTTGTCTCTTATCTGATACTAAATCATATATATATATATATATATATATATATAATGTGGCACCAATGATTCAGTTTTTGTACACAGTTAAATGTTTAAATTTCACCTATAGATGGGATCCTCTCAGGCCAGAGTAGACCAGGCCAGAGTAGACCAGAGAATAATGGCAGTGAATTAGTACTCCACATTTCTCAAAGCTCCAGTTTGGTTTGGTTTGGTTTGGTTTGATTTGGTTTCTTTGTTTAAAGGCATATCAACCTCTCTGAGTTATTTAATGTCAATGCCATCCTCGAAGAAGAACAATAGTAGGTACTATTTAATTCATAGCTGGAATGAAGAGATATTAATCTGGTAAGGGATATGAATACTGAATTCACTATAAAAAAAAGGTGTTAGGAATAATATATTTTGTTGCAGAAATGGAAACAGTGCATACAGGTGCGAACAAGTAGATAGATAGATAGATAGATAGATAGATAGATAGAAAGAAATAGAGAGGGAAGGAATAGACAGTGATAATAACGATGATAGTGACGTTATCAAAAGTGACAAAAGAAGAAAGAAACTATTTAATGATGACAATGCCTTTCTCGTCAGATTTTGGATTTTTTTTTTCAATTTTCGCTTGGTTTACAAAATACAGATCACCATTGACGACCAAAAGAATTATTCATGTATTTGGGACAATCCATTGAACCAATTACGATATATTTATATCAGGTAAGTAAGGTTAATGTCTGCACGTGCGTGATTCTGTTAATGGGAAGTCCTTTTCTTGGTAAATACTTAAATGTCTCATTGGCTTAATGGCTAAACTGCTCGACTGTGGCTTCTATGTGAGCGAGTTCGACCTCCTGTCGTATTATTAAGTTCACTTTTAGACTAATACCCTTTCCAATGGTATGAATCTTCTTATCCTCCCAGCCATTGGTCTAGTGGGTAGAGAGAGTTCGCCAATAGCCAGGGAAACCTGGGTTCCATCCTAGGTCGAGTCATGCCAAAGACTTAAAAAATTGAACTTGATGCCACTTTGCTTAACACACAGCAATATAAGGTACTTATCAAGGGTAAAGTAGATTAATCCAAGGAAACAAGTAGCACCTTAGTGTAGTAGCTATGGGAAAGCCCTTGACTACGATCGGTAACTTTACAATTCTACAAGGATGGCTTTGGCATTAAATAACCCACCAATGTTGAGATGCCATTAAAAAAGAGACCAAACATAGAGCTCCTTTAGAAGCTTGACGTTTCATAAGTTTATGTTGCAAAACATTTTCAAGTATTTTAAATTCGAGCCTCACTAAGTGCATTACGACTGTAACCTCACTCTTGTCTGGGATACGCTTCGTGGGAAGTTTTTATTTTTTCATTTTACAAGAGTGAATCAGAAGTTTTGCAATATTTTGGAAGTACGTGAAGTTCTATTCGGCAAGGTAGTGAAAATGACGGACTACACTGGACTGTAAGATACCGAGCTCACCTAATACTCTCCGAGTGTTACTCACTGGATTTACCATTGTGTTTTGGAGTACGGCCTCGGAAACCACGGTTTTAGGCCTATATTACCCGTGTTTCAGTCATCAGGTTACTGTATTATGATCAACTACATCTTCACCTTTTACACAAGAAATATTATAAGTTGCTTCCGCAGCATTATAGCCCAGTGTACCATAGCCAAATACGGCTATGTGTGAAATGTACATAGAATTTTTATAACATATATACATAGAACATAGGAATCTCGAAACACGAAAAACACTTACGGCTTCTTAGTTCAGGTACGAAACTTTTTATTACGTTTGAGTTTAAAGGTTCTTCGACATAAGGAGAGAGATACACATTCTTTCTATTCTGGCTTTTTCATCTGTCCCCCCCCCCATCTTGTGCGCACCTGTCGCAAGGCCTCCGCGAGCAAGCGAAAGTCAACCGTCTTCTCCCGAGGCAGAACTCAACTCAACTAACTTTCTTCAAAATTCCCCAAATCCTCCGCGCGCTTCCGGTGCGTGACGTCATTCGCACTCTGTAGCCCCGTTTCCCATCTGGGCTATTGTGATATCTCTGAGTGACACGTCTGCTCGGCGCGCGCGCGAACACCTGCGTTAATGTTGCACCTAAGTAACCCATGCACTGAGCCGAAAGGTTCTCGGCCTAACTAAACCCAAAGGCATGAAACGAAATCCCTCAGCCATTATATTACACCAATACGAACTTGTAAAGCATGAGTTCCCGTTTTAGACCACGTAGCATGCGTTCCTACAAGTACTCTTAGCGAATCGAAAAGATGGTTTCCTTCAGCAAATAAATGTCCGAAACAATATATCATCATCATCATGTCGAGCTATCAGCACGGATATTTCTGATCCTCTCTCGCCACACCTCGTTATTGTCCATTGCTTCCGGCAGGTCCTCAGGGCTATATCCCGTATCGGCACAGAGCTGTTGTATGTAGGTTCGAGCTGGATGTCCTGCCTTTGCTCGTCCATGTGAAGGGACCCACTGGAGTACATCGTCCCTACTTCTCCAGCAGTATCCCGTATGTCTGCTTCGTCTAATTTTTATAGTTTTCGTGATAGGTGGTTGGTAGCCGTACAGCTGCTGCTTTGTTGGGTGCCGTCCCCAGGACTTGTTCAATATTGCTCGCAGCATTCTTGTGTAATTGCCGTCAAGCTTTTTCTCCCTACGTTTAGTTAGCGTCCATGTAGTGCATCCATATAGCAGTATCGACACGACCGCTGTTTGGAAAAAACTGCGCTTAATTTTATCGGTCATATATATATATATATATATATATATATGGGGATATAAGAAATAATATGTGCCCGTGGTGTAAATTGGATGTGCCAGTGGTGTAATGGTTATCGTCGTAGGAAATGAGCACGGCGACACGAGTTCAAATCCTGAACGAGACTGATGGCATTTCACATAGCACTAATACCCTTGGGAAAGGTATGAATCCAATTATTCTCCCTCCAGATATGGGTAAATAGTAGGGCAGACTAGGTTCTTCAGCCTTGGTGAGGCAACTAGTCTAGGAGAAGGAAAACTCTGAATTCAAACCTGTTAAACTCCGCTTAAAAATTGACCTTGTGTCATATCCTGCCCGAGCGGAGGGGTTGGGTAAATATGATATAAGAAATAATACCAGGAGTTCGAACTCGATTACATCGAGGCTGCAGTCCAACACTGTAGTTATTACACCACAGAGTTTTGGAATGAAATCTGAGTGTAAAAGACAGAAAGCAGTTTGGAAAATCACATTAATATGTTTGGCTAATGAGTGAGCATCATCAGAATAAATCAATTACCAAAAAAGGAATTCTTGCAGCGAAATAAGAGAGAAAAACTATCTTTTAAAGTCTTAGATCAATTCATCAATTCTTCATTTTTTGTTGGTTAATTCTGAATATTTTTCTTATCATTATCTGCTGACGAAAAAAGGATATTAGTGGAAAAAAAAACTACCAACAATTTGACGGCAGGAGACTTCACTGTACAAAAAGCACTTTCATCCACGAATGTCATACGTACGGCCTGGTTTTTTTTAACATATCCTCACCAAATTCATACTCGAAGAATGTGAGATGCTAAGAGACATTAACAAGTAAAAATGAAAAAAGAAATTATCAATTTATCAAACACAGTTTTTAAAAGATATCATCAGGCTTCTCTTCCTTGCGATAATTGGCGCAAAGGTTTCAGTGACAACTGTACCATTCGTCTTTACATATTTATTTGACCGAGGTTTAATTGTTACTTATTATCAAAATAACGTCGGGGATATTTTAAAACTACAACAGTCATGTGAATAGTTATT
This sequence comes from Sepioteuthis lessoniana, assembly GCA_963585895.1. Lineage (NCBI taxonomy): Eukaryota > Metazoa > Mollusca > Cephalopoda > Myopsida > Loliginidae > Sepioteuthis > Sepioteuthis lessoniana. Next base: position 37,296,204 of record OY757933.1, on the reverse strand, counting down.
TCAGCATTAACATAATAAGGAAATTAAAATTTTATATATATATATATATATATATATTACCGGACATTGGCATGATGGTTAGAGTATTCGCTAATGGTCCGGGAAATCTGGGTTAAATCCCAGTTCGAGTCATACCAAAGACTCCTTGCTGAACACTCGGCGTTATAAGGTACTATCAAGGGTAAAGTGGAGTAATCTAGCGAAAGGAGTTGCGCCCTTCCTTACACCTTGGTGTAGTAGCGATCGAAAAGGGAGCCTTCGGGTCATCCTTGACTACGGTCCCCAACTTTACTTACTTATATATATATATATATATATATTGGCCTAATGTGTAGAGTGTTCGCCAATGGTCCGGAAGACCTGGGTTCAATCCCAGGGCGAGTCATAACAAAGACTCAAAAAATGGTACTTGGTACCACCTTGCAAAACACTCAGCATTATAAGGTAAGGATCAATCCAGGGAATGGAATGGCGTCCTCCCCTACACCTCGGTGTAGTAGCAATTGAAAAGAGAGCCTTCGGGTCACCCTTGACTAAGGTCGCCAACTTTACTTTTGACTTATATATATATTATTATTATTATTATTATTATTATTGTCGCTGTTATACATCTCCGATGTTATGCTTGTAGGGTTTAAAAACTAAAATACATTATATCTGTGCAGACATTGGATGCCCTCTACAGTATCGGCTAGAAACGATGGACGATTGAAACAGATTGTGAAAGAGACTCAAAGAACTCCGAGCTATCTACACGATTTGTTGATGATGATTATGATGGTGATAATAAGGCGCAACAAACTAAATGTGTTTAACATGAAACTTAACGGTTATTCCTTGAAATCGAGTAGATAGACTTGATGTGATAGATATACACCTAAATAGGCAAATAAACCAGGTCATGGGTAATTTGAAACACATTCCTCCAAGGCTTCACATATACCTTCCAAATGAAAAACTCATTTGCCAAGTATACATACCATAGATATATATAAAGGTCAGTTGAAGACACTTGGATAACTGAAATTAATTTTCATTCAACAAATATAGCATATCAACTCCTTTAAAAATATTTCTCTAATCCCCTATGTTCATATTCTATCAACACGCCCTCTCAAAAAATTCCTTGTGCACGGAATAAATTCAGCACTCCACACAATACAGGGATACCTATGTTCTCAACAAAAACCAAAAATTACTATTTTTAAACTGTCTTCAACGACAATTGCGTCATCTCGTTAGCCAAATAGAAAATCTGAATGAAAAGCTTTAAACTAAATCCTTGTTCGTCATTTTCCATGAAATATACCAACAAGAGAATCTCCTTTTTAGATATGCATTATATATATAATTGGTTTTCGATTATAAATTTGTTCTGATAACCCTAAGCCACTTTTTGGGGTGCCCGTGGTGTAATGGTTATCGTCGTAGGAAATGGACACGGTGATACGAGTTCAAATCCTGGACGAGGCTGGTTGCATTTCACATAGCACCAATACCCTTAGGAAAGGCATGAATCCAATTATTCTCCCTCCAGCTATGGATAAACTGTAGGGCAGACTGGGTTCTTCAGCCTTGGTGAGGCAACTAGTCTAGGAGAAGGAAAACTCTGAACCCAAACCTGTTAAACTCCGCTTAAAAATTGACCTCGTGTCATATCCTTCTCGAGCGGAGGGGTTGGTAAATATGGATAACCCTAAGCCACTGCCGAAAAATTTTAGTCTGATTTTCGAAACTGTCCTCTTCATTCCCGTGCGTATATATATATATATATATATATATATATATATATATATATATATATATAAGAGAGGGCTTATAGTTCTTGGTGAGGTATCGTATTAACAATACAAATGAAATATATCAACCTCGTCGCATCTTATTCAATCAAATGTTGAACTATATTGTCAACACCTACCATTAGTAATACGACCTCCCAATATGTAGCCTAGTGTTTCACAATGAATCAAAAAAGAAATGGAGAAAACCAAACCCGCTTCGCTTTTCCTAATCCCATGTGTGTGTGTGTGTCATTCACTTGATAAGACTTCAGACTTCAGACATTTGGCTGATTGTGGTTTCACCTTGGCTGATTACGTTGAACCCGAAATGAAAGAGGTGTCTTTACTGCCAACCAATGACAGATTGAAGAAAGGGATCAATTAGTAGCTGTTGGTTGGTAATTCAATCCATTGTACCCTTCTTGCTTATTACTATTCAATAGGCTTAAGTGGTTCATTCACGCTGGATATTAGTCTATCATATACAGCGTTACTTTGTTAGATTTTGCGTGTGAAGAGATTGTGTATGTGTGTGTGTGTGTGTGTTAATAGTAGTGAAAGGAAAAGAAAGAAGTTTTATATACTAGCAGTTTAGGTTATTTGGTTTAATGGCATATTAACCCTTAATGGTTATTTAATACCAAATCCTACACACACACACACATATATATATATATATATATATATATATACAAACGAGTATTTAAAAGCGTCAAACTTGCAGTATTTATCTATATTTCACATAGGTTGAAAGATGGTCATAATAAAAGGAATTATGAACAGAGATGTTGGTTGGTTGGTTGGTTGGTTGATTTTTGTGGCATATCAACCTTTGTAGGTTAACAAATAATCAGTTCTATTTCAAACAATTCAGTTTAGCATGAGTACACAGTTTAATTATAAAAACATTTCTATTTCAATCTTTTCAGTTTTGTCAAACAGTTCTATTGCAAGCAATTCATCTTAGCATTAGTACGCAGTTTAGTTCTATTTTACCCATAGATAAGGCCCTATCAAATGCTATCATTCCGGGCCAGAATGGACCTGGGAGTAATGGCAATGAAGGGGCGCTCTGCATTCCCCAAAGCCCCTGCATCACTGGAACATTACCATCATAATGTTGAGTGTCATATCCAGAACACTCGTTGGGAAGGGGGTCTTACTCCTTTGCATAGAAGCAGTCGGTGTATTCTTCAGCCCCAGCCCCAGCCCACTAGGCAATATGAACGGAGAGTCACTTTTATTAAAGTTTAGAATAATTTTCATTCCAAAACAAAAAAGCCAGGTTATTTGGTGGCACAGTTATATGGAATTCAGTACTCCTATTGGATATATATTATATACACAATAATATAATTAAAATATCTGCTCCTATAACAGCCTCGTCCAGGGTTTGAATCTGAGTCACCGATTTCATTTCCAACCACTAATTAGAATCTAGAGTTTTTCCCTCCTCTAAGCTAGGCCTATACTGAAGACATCAATCTGTCCAACTATTTAGCCATTTATGGGGAAAGAAGTTATGGTTCGTATACCTTTCTTCAGAGAATTAATGAGAAAACGCAAACAGCATCGTCCGGGATTTGAACTCGGCTTTACTACGACGATAAAACCCTCACGCTGCACGCAAACGGGTTAAAAGGTGGTGGGGTGGAATATAGATGTTACGGGTGTGTAAGTCTTTCTTTCTTTCTTTCTTTCTCGTGTTATTCTATCAACAGATGAAGAATGTCGGCT
>OY757933.1:37202686-37285186 GCA_963585895.1 Sepioteuthis lessoniana | reverse complement strand
ATCGCTACTAATTCAGTTTTTCCTTCTCCTAGACTGGTTGCCCGCAAAAGCTAGAGAGCCCCCTCTACCCTACTATTCTGCCTATAGCTGAAAATATTTCAATAAAATCTTGTTCAAATCCTGAGCGAGGCATTCACATAGCACAAATACTTTTGGGAAAGGTATGAATACTACTATTCTAACGAAGCCAGAGGTAAATAGTAGGGTAGACTGATTTTCGTGAACTTTGGTAGGCCAACTGATCTAGGAAAAGGAAAACTGAATCCGAACCTGTAAAATTCCACTCAAAAAGGAACGTTACCCCTTTTGCTGGATTTCTCCACTTACCTTTAATCCGTACCCTATAATGGTGAGTGTCAAGCAAAGAGGCATCAGATACCATTTTTTGAGTCTTTGGTATGACTCGACCAGGGATTGAACCACAGTCTCCCGGAGCATTGATGAATCCACTGTGTCAATGGGTCGGTTAAATGATGATAGTTATTTGTAAACATTTATAGTTTCAAATAACTATTCTTAATACAGATGATTGTGTATATAGTTTTATGGTTTCAGGTATTTCAAGTCATTATAAGGCTTTAAGTAACAAAGCATGCGAATACTAAGAGACAGCAAGTCTCCGCAGCAGTCCAGGACTCTCCGCAGCAGTCCAGGACTCTTCGCAGAATCCTAGCTGAGAGTGCTATAGTCGAGATAGTCTCAATTCTTCCCATGATCCTCAGTTTATCCAATCACTTTTCCGGTTTCTTTGGGACTATTCCAAGGGTTCCAACTACGATTGGTTTCACTGACACCGTCATGTTCCACAACATTTTCAACTCTCAGCTAAATCATTATTATTGTTACTCCTTGGGAGTTTTTCACACCGGCGTTAGCTGGTGATCTTTCACTGGAATTTGAGTGACAGCAAGTCTCCTCTATTCTCTAGGATTCTTCTCAGTACTCTGACCGATCTTAATAATCCTGAAGTCTAAATAGTCTCTACTTGTCCTCTGATTACTTTGTCTCTTTACCAAACCTTTGGGAATTGTTCCGAGTGCACCAATTACAATTGGTATCACCATCACCTTTATGTTCCATTGTTGTTTTTTATTTTACTGGCAAGGTCTAGGTACATATCTCTCTTTTCCTTTTCTTTTATTTTCATTCTATGGTCTGTCGAGGCGGCAAAGTCAACTATTCGACTGGTTGTCTTTTTACTTTTCTTTTCTTTTTTTTTACAATCACTAGGTCTGGTCGTCTGGCAGGGATTAAGTGACCCGTTTGTATCTCAAAATCCCAGAGATGTTTGTGCGTCTCATTCTCCAGGAAGGATTCTGCGTTGTGCATATACCACTTGTTCGCACGGTCAAATTCCAATTTCATGAATAATTCCCAGCGGATATCCTTCCTCACCCAGTCGCTGTCTACTCTTATACAATTTTTGCGCTAATTTGCTGTATTCGTTTATTTTGTGATTAATCCTATCGTATCTATCACCACATAACCTACATTAGCTATTTTGTTGCGTCTTCATCTGTTTTTGCTTTAATGTAGTTGGTCCTTACGGCGTTGTTTGAGCTGCTCATAGAAGAGCTTCTGTTTCTCTCGTAAGGTTTCCTTTTCTTAGCAATGTCCAAGTTTTCTCGTCTGAGATTTCGCTTGTTTGTCGTTTCAAATATCTATATATTTGTATTTCCTCCCATTTTGTTTCTTCGTTATTTATTTATGTTATTATTATTATTATTAATGTTATTGTTGTTTTTGCGATATTTCATTACAGTAACCGATAGTTTTAAAAATTAACCTTAAATCAAATTAAAGATTTTATTGAAGATCTGTGCATAGGTTTCGTTTGGTTTGTTCAATGGCATATCAACTTTCATGTGTTACTTAATACCAAAATAATCCTTATAGGAAAACAGTAGTGGCACTCTAGCTGGGGTGGATAAGAGTGTTTATACCTTTCCGAAGATTTTTCAAGGTTCATTGAGATTTTATAAGATGAATCTAAGTTTCAGTAGTTCTTAAAGGTTATCGTCTGAGGAAATGGACACAGCGACTCGAGTTCAAATTCTGGACTGGGTTGCTTGCATTTCACATAGACAATATGTATATATATATATATATATATATATGAAGAAAGTCGAAAAAAAAACCAGAATAAGCCAAATAAGATTAATTCCTTATATTGCAAGGCCAACATTAAACGTTTCGGTTTTAATAGCCTTCATCAGGACTTTGATATTATGAAAAATGTTGTTCAGAAAATGTGTATTATATATATATATATATATATATATATGTGTGTGTGTGTGTGTGTGTGTGTGTGTGTAAACACATATCTTTCTCACGATATCAAAGCCCTGATGAAGGTTATTAAAGTTGGTTTTACATAAAAATGAATTCATCTAATTTGGATTATTCTGTTTTTTCTACTTTCTTCATACTGTCAGATTTAGACCCATATTTACTTATATATATATATATATATATATATATATATATATATATATATATATATATATATAATTCGTTAGTGAACAGTTTGGAGGCAACTTTATTTTCAAGCGAGTTGACAGAGTTTATTTGTTTGCTTGCATTTCACATAGAGCTAATGCCTTTTAGAAAAATATGCATCCAACTATTCCTTCTCCAGCTATGGATAAACAGAAGGGCAGAATAAGCTCTTTAACTTTGGTATGATAACCAGTCTAGAAGGAAAACTGAATTTAAACTGTTAAACTCCGTCTGAAAAATGACCTTGTGCCGCATTTTGATCAAGGTGGAGGAGTAGGGTAAATACATACGCTTCTGTACTATTTCTCAGGATTTGGGTCATCGTTCCTGTTGTCAATTTACTTTACTCACAAGTGTCTAATTACTAATAAACTACTATTCATACTTCAACATGACTCAAGCTTCTGCTCAAACGGATACGAAAGGTCTTCTTCATCAGCAACATCAGTCAGTGGGTTAATGAGTCACGAGAATTCTGTGGACAACTAAAATATCATCCAATGTCTAGGTTTAAAATGTTTATTAGTTGGTTGGTTGGTTGGTTGGTGTTTTACGTCATATCAACCTTTGAGGGTTATTAAATGCCAATTCCTATATATATATAAGTAAAGTTAGCTGATCATAGTCGAAGGCGACTCGAAGGCTACCTTTTCAATAACTACTACAATGAGGCGTTACTCCTTTCTCTGGATTGTGCCACTTACTCTTGATCCATACCTTATCATGCTGAGTGTTGAGCAAGGAGGCATCAAGTACCATTTTTGAGTCATTAGTATGACTCTATTCGAGATTGAACCCCGGTCTCGGGACCATTGGTCAACACTTTAACCACTGTACCAATGGGCCGATAATATATATTTATATATATATCCAGTGCGAGAGATCACGGTATACACTGCTGATGAAAGCTAATAAGGTCGATACAACTGTCCATTGTTTCGGCATGCCACACGCAATGTTCACCGGATTTTCTGATCAGGGTAATTTAATTTATAATATATATATATATATATATATATATATATATATGAAGAAAGTCGAAAAAAAACAGAATAAGCCAAATAAGATTAATTCCTTATATTGCAAGGCCAACATTAAACGTTTCGGTTTTAATAGCCTTCATCAGGACTTTGATATTATGAAAAATGTTGTTCAGAAAATGTGTATTATATATATATATATATATGTGTGTGTGTGTGTGTGTGTGTGTGTGTGTGTGTGTGTGTGTGTGTGTGTGTGTGTAAACACATATCTTTCTCACGATATCAAAGCCCTGATGAAGGTTATTAAAGTTGGTTTTACATAAAAATGAATTCATCTAATTTGGATTATTCTGTTTTTTCTACTTTCTTCATACTGTCAGATTTAGACCCATATTTACTTATATATATATATATATATATATATATATATATATATAATTCGTTAGTGAACAGTTTGGAGGTAACTTTATTTTCAAGCGAGTTGACAGAGTTTATTTGTTTGCACACAGTTAAATGGCCTCAAGTATTCCTGTCTAACACTAATAGTGTTTATGGTATTTAACTAACTTCCCATTAAGTCAGGATTTGACAAAAGGTCATTTTATATTGTGGCCTGCGCACAAATCGAGATTCTTGTGCGGCCGTCACAAAAGATGCTTGATCCAATCGGCATTCCATATTGGGGTACCTCAAGCCATGAACTCAACCCAGCAAAGCCTGGGAGGACGATCCCCTTGAATCAGTAGATTCAACTTAATAACACCCACCCGGCATGAACGCTTGGCAGGCCCATGTTATTAACACTTATAATTCTATTTAATATTAATCGTTTGTTTGTACATACTTAAATGGTTTCAAATATTCTTGTTTAACATAGGTTATTCTATTTATCAAGTATTTCTATCTTTTAAAATGATTTTCAAACTGCCGTATGGTTTCAAATATCTAACGATGATAATCCTTTGTAAACTAATGACAAGTTCTATATGACCCATAAATGCGACCCTAACATGTTCTACCATAACGTGTCAGAGTGGACCTGAGAGTAATGCTAATGAAGGAGCACTCCACATTCTACAAAATTCCAGAACTGGAGCCTTACCATCAGATGCAGTTTAACTGTGTGCAAAGAGATCATTAATATTAAATAGAATTATTAGCGTTCGGTCACTCGTTGGGGAGGTGTTATTATTATTCTGCAACTTCAACTTAGCGGAATATATCAGATTCGGTATTATCCACTGTTTCAATTCTCCAAAGGGGTCATGGCAGCTATCTCTGCAGATGTGGAGATCAATTGTATACATAGAGTTTGGTCCTATCCGCTGTTTCGGGTATCTTTTAGTCTTTTAGCGTCATACCCGGGACATTAATTCTATTTGACCCATAGATTGACTCCTAACGTGTACTACCAATCCAGATCAGAGTGGACCTGGAACTAATGGCAACAAAGCGGTTCTCCACATTCCCCAAAGCTCCAGAAATGGACCCTCATCATCAAGACACTCCCGGGGGAGGCTATAACTTCTCCCCCTCCCAAGCCGACAAGGTAGAGATTTTAAGAGATTTAATGACTTTGGTATACAAGGTAATTTATTTATTATGATATTCATAAAAAAAGTTGACGACAATAGTTGAGGGAGACCCGAAGGCTTCATTTTCAACAGCTACTACGCCGAGGTGTTGGGGAGCGTTGTATAGCCATGAACAACTATACATACACATATACATGCAGAAACATATTCAACACAATAAGGACGAGCGAAGACACAGTTCTTTAGAAAAAAATATACCTCTCACTTTATTTGAAAGGGTTCGAAAGGGTTACTAAAGGTTTTACTGTGTGAAAGGTGAGTTGGAGACTGAACAGAACGGCAACATATTGACCCCCACTATTATGGTCATAACAGCGTTTCTTTCCCGTTCTCCTGGGCTGCCCAACCGGGGGCCTGGGGGCCCAGCCTCTCTGAGACATGATCCTCATTCCAGCATCTTCTCTCCAACTAACTCGAACCTCCGGTGCACTGCGTTATATTATTGTTTTACGCACACTCAATTCAACCTGTCGACAGTCAAGGTTATCCCCTTGATACCTTCGACCAGATGCACCTGTTATTTACTAAGGTGCATTTCCTATTTTGACTGCTCGGCCGGGGTCAATATGCAACAGGAGGACGCCACTCCATTCCCTGGATAGCTCCACTTTACCCTTGATCCTTATCTTATAATGCTGAGTGTTAAGCAAGGCGGCTTCAAGTGCCATTTTCTTAGTCATTGGCATGACTTGACCTGGAATTGAACCCTGGTCTCCAGGACCATTCAGCGAATACTATACTCATCAAGCCTTTACTCAACCCCTCCGCAACTGAAAGGATAAGAGGCAAGTTCAATTTATATTCGAATTCTCTTAGTGGGAAATTCAGTGGTTTTTGTTTGTTAGTTTGTTTGATTTTATGCTTTGTTTTTTTTTTGATTTTTGTTTCTTTGTGTGTGTGTGTGTGTGTGTGTGTGTGTGTGTGTGTGTGTGTGTGTGTGTATTTAGCATATTTTTATTGTGTGTATGTGTATATGCATTTAGCATGATGTGAAACGCAAACAACCTCGTCAAAGATTTGAACTCCATTTGCTGCTATGATGACCGTTACGCTATGCCACTGTTGGCGTCTGGGTACTTACGGCTTATTTTCAATCAAATTCGTTCCTAACTTTTATGAAACGTTGGCGATTGACAGCAGGACATAAGGGTTGAGACTTGAACTGTTTCCACTTCATATCCTACGTCAGAGCGCACCTGTCACTTGAGCCAATGACTTGAAATTGGTTTGATGCGCGGATGAGGTAATGGCACTCGAACTAACAGCATCAATGGAGAAACCACAATGACGCCAACGAATAACTGGCCATTACTTGAGGAAAAGAGCAAACAGAGAGGTTATGTCAAATCGAAGAAGAGTTGTTTGATCCAAGATGCCAACTTCCGGGCTGTGATCAAAGATGAGATTCTAAACACGCTATGTGATTGTGACACATGGCCACAGTATCAAGCAACTAGTGTGGATCAAACTCACGATCGAGATTAATGAGCTAACCCACGGTGTGACGCTCTAATATCAACTAAGACCACGATGGCTATCGACTCAGTGAGGATCTATCCTCACTAAATAGAGTAAGCCCCCACAAAAAGGTGATTGATTAATTTTAACGGCATATCAAATCGTCTCGGGTTATTTCATTCCTAGAGATTAGGGAATCGCGTTTAATATACGTCTGCTCTTTCGTCTGGGAATGTACACTACGCCGACTCCACTTCTGCAAAGGGGCAGCACCCACCCACCCACACACACACAATGAGGCCACCTGTTAGCAGTGGATAGTGACCTGTAACGCTTGAGGACGAGATCCTGATGGCTGAGCAGTTCTTGACCTGGCAACCGAGTGATCAAGGGACATGTAATACACTAATTTGGTCCTTACTAAGCAAGAGGGATGATTGAAGATGTCCGATCCGATCAATTGACTAGTCTAATCAAGCAGGATCACCAACAGGATTCTTCCGCTGTGTTCTTCTAATTGCTCTTGTGGAAAATAAGTACCCTGTTCTATTTTATCTTAAGGCGGTGACTGAAGGTCAACTACGCTGAGATAGCAATACTTAAAATCATTTAACTGCGTGCAAAGAGATTATTAATATTAAATAGAATTATTAGCGTTAGATAGTAAGAGTCAAAACCATTTAACAGTGGGCAAAGAAATCAAATTTTTAGTGTTAAATAGCAATTCTTGAAACCATTAAAAAATGAGCTTAACTCGTTTAAAAATAAAGTTGCCAACAAACTATTCACTTATAAATAATATATATATTATTTACATTTTTCGGACTATTGTCCTCATCTTTGTCACCGTATTTATCACAACGTTTCGGCCGTTGTACGCTCCGGCCTTCTTCAGGTGGTTGGAATGTCAAACCTAGCCCTTTATTTCGCTCACCAGGGTAGACTGTTCCACGAGCCATGTTTAATGTGTGTCAGTTATCAGTTATCTCCTGTTAGTTTCCCCTCTGAAAGTTCTCCACTGCCTTCACCGGGTATGGAACTCGCACTCTTTTTTGGGTATGTCACTGGATCTCACCAACGCCTTTATCCATTGTGCCATGTGTCCTTGAGGATAAACATGGCGACAAAAATGAGGACAATAGTCCGAAAAATAATGTACATAATACCTCATCTCAGAAATATATATATATATATATATAAACTGGATTTAGCATTAAATGGCCATTAAAGGTTGTTATGTCATTAAATCAAATAACCTAAATCTTATCGTATGGTTGGTTGATTGGTTGGGTTTTATAGCATATCACCCTTTGTATGTTATTTAACGCCAAATCCATTTTAATACTAATAATCAGTTCAATTTCAAACAATTCAGTTTAGCATGAGTACATAGTTTAATTGTCAAGAAATATTTCTATTTCAAGCTATTCAGTTTAGTCAAACAGTTCTAATTCAAACAATTCAGTTTAATATCTGTATAGTTTTTGTCCACACACAGTTAAATGTCAAAATAGTTCTACTCCAAACAATTCGTTTCAGCATAAATACGCAGTTTAGTTCTATTTGACCCATAGACAGGATCCTATCAGGTGCTACCTCTCTGGGGCAGAGTGGACTTGGGACTGATGGCAATGATGGAGTACTCCGCATTCCCAAAGCATGAGCATTACTGGAACCTCACAATCAGATTGTTTTGTGTCATAATCAGGACACTCGTTGGTGGGAAATCCTTCCTCTGCAGGGAAGCAGTCGGTGTATTATACAGCCCCAGCCGACTGGGCTCCTTATTGCATGTTTACATTTTTGTCTAGAAGTTTCTTAAGATTTTTTTATCTGCTACATCGAAGTAAGCGAGTTCGAACTCAAACTAATATCCTAGGGAAATATATGAAACCTCTTATCCTACTAGCAATGGGTTAAAAAGTATCATTGCTGTTTTTCGAAAAAAAAAGAATGGGTTTAGCATTAAATAACTCACGAAGTTTGATATGCCATTAAATAAAGTTTATATATATATATATATATATATATATATATATATATATTCCTTGTATTATTATAGATGAGGTCTAGATGTCTACATAACTGTCAAGATATGACCACAGCTGAGCAACTCATATAAAGTGTTGCCCAGTCAGCTGGGGCTGTTGAACACTGCTTCTCTGCAGAGGAGTAACCCCCCCCCCAATGAGTGTCCTAGATATGACACTAAACAATCTGATGGTAAAATTCCAGTCATGTTGGAGCTTTAGGAAATGCAAAGTATCCTTTCATTGCCATCGCTTCCAGGTGTACTCTGGCCCGGAGTGGTAGCACTTGATAGGATCCAATCTATGGTTCAGATAGAACTAAACTGTGTACTTATGCTAAATTGAATTGTTTGAAATAGAACTGTTTTGACATTTAACTTATTTATAAACAAAAAGTATACTTATATTTAAATGAATTTTTTGAAATTTAATTTGGCTTTAAATGACCCGAGAAGGGTTGATACACCGTAAAACAAAACAACCAACCAACCAACATATAAAATGATAATGTCCAGACATCTAGATTACGGTTTAGTTGTCTGAACAGCAGAACAACTTATATAATAGAGTGATGTCTCCTAGGAAGCAGTCAAGACGTTTAGAAAATGTATAGAGGAAGCAATATCAATTTCGATAAACAATTATAAAGTCAGATTTGATACTTTCTGAATAAAATGTTTCAGATGAAACAGTGGGTTATCCAAGTATAACTGTCACCATACTTACCAGATAATTTTTTCTTGTTTTCTTAATTGACTGTTCATTTCAAAAGTAAGATTTCAAGTCGTGTCGGCCATTAAAACACATACGACACCTTAATGTCATATCAAAAGAATTTCAGCAGTGATTCGAACAAGCAAAAACTCGTTGGAAGGATAAGTGCAGGGAATATCAAGTTAATTTCTGAAGAAAAATTAACATTTTATTTATTGTTTATTTCTGTCTTGGTAAATACAGCTTTAGTTTCGACGCTTTTTGGACACACACTGGAAGCGCAATCATTTTTAACGGCATGTCAATCGTAGTTATATTTACTTTTGTTATGTAATTGCTTCATAAGAAATTTTTGGTCCCAATTATATGATATCAAGTATTCCTATCAAATACAAATAATTTGAGCACTGTTGCAGGGTTTCTTTTGTTTCTTTCTTATGTTTGATGGCATATTAAACCTCGTAGGTTATTTGATGCTAAAGCCTTCCTTGTAGAAGAACACTAAGTAAGTAAAGTTGGCGACCATAGTCGAGGGTAACCGGAAGGCTCCTTTTTCGATAGCTACCACACCAAGGTCTGGGAGGGGGCGCTACTCCTTTCCCAGTATTGCCCCACTTTACCCTTGATCCGTACCTTAAAATGCTGAGTGCTAAGCAACGAGGCATCAAATACAATTTTTTGAGTCTTTGGTATGACGCGACCTGGGAAAGAACCCAGGTCTCCTGGACCATTGGCGAACGCTCTAAGCATTAGGCCAACAATAGTGGTACTACTATACCCATAGCTAGAGGGATAAGGGGGTTCATTTCTTTTCCCTAGAGTATTTATCCGAAAGTGAACGTAATAGCGCAATTTGAGCTCGAATTCGCTTACTAAGATGTAATCGTCCAGCACATTAGCCACAACGGCATAGAGACTTTGCCTGTATGGTTTCAAGTATTTTTGTCTAATACTAATAATTCTATCTGATATTGGTTTATAAACATATAAAGGATTTCAACACTTATAATTCTATTAATAACATTCATTTGTTTTCACGCAGTTTAGATAGTTTCAAGTATTCCTAATTATCAAATATTCATATCTAAGATAAATAATCTGCACACTGCTGTATTGTTTCAAATAACTAATAATAATAGTAATAATAACTAATAATTATTCTGAAAAAATGACTGAACAGTTCAACTCGACACATAGGTACTACCACACCAAGTCATAATAAACCTAGGAGTAAAAGCAATGAAAGAGTACTCCATATCATCACCATCATATGTTGCTTAGTACTCCATATCCTCACCATCAGATGTTGCTTAGTACTCCATATCCTCACCATCAGATGTTGCTTAGTACTCCATATCCTCACCATCAGATGTTGCTAGAACTCCATATCCTCACCATCAGATGTTGCTTAGTACTCTATATCTTCACCATCAGACGTTGCTTAGTACTCCGTATCCTCACCATCAGATGTTGCTTAGTGTCATACCTAAGTCACTCATTTGGAGGGGTAGAGTGTTACTACTTCGCAGGGGTTTAATCGACATATTCAACAGCTCCAGCCGACTAGGCTGATATATATATATATATATATATATATATATATATATATATATATATATATAGTGGTGGTGGGACGGGGAAATATTCATTATTGTAATTTGCGAAGGTGTCTCCAAAAATATATATCAGAAAGGGAAATGAATCAGTTGATGTGATCTTCTGGCAGAAATTAATATCCGATTATTTTCTTCATTGCGAGAGGCCAATTATGACCGATGTCTTGCTCTTATCACAAAGAATTAATCAGTTTCATTATTACGATTGATTTATTTCTCATTTCATGGCGTTAGGGCTCAGCTTTACGGTCTTTTGTTTTGTTTTTGATGAATGGAGACTGAACAGATCACTGAAAACCTGTTGAGTCTCGCAAACTTTACACACAGAGAATACGAAACCCATAGATGAACTTACCGTTTAGTTATAATTGTAGAAACCATAAAAGATATTTTTACTAAATTATGTAGGTGTCCTCGTGGTGTAATGGTTAAAGCGATGGACTGCGGAATCGTAGTACGCGAGTTCGTACTCCAGTCGCGCTATTACGTTCACTTTCGGAGAAATACCCTTGGGAAAGGTATGAACCCCCTTATCCTCCCAGCTATGAGTTAAATAGTACCACTACTATTCTTCTAGGAGAATGGCTTTGGCATTTAATAACCTATAAAGGTTGATATGCCATTAAACAAAGAAACCAAACAAAACCTTAAATATATAGAAGTATACTATCATTTACTATACTTGAAACCATTTAACTATGCGCGAACAAATCATTAATATCAGATAGAATCATTAATGCTAATTAAGAATACTTGAAACCATTTAACTGGGTGCAAGCAAATGATTAATATCAAATAAAATTATTAGTATTAGATAGCAATACTTGAAACCATTTAACTGGGTGCAAGCAAATGATTAATATTAGATATAATTATTAGTATTAGAAAGCAATACTTTAAACCATTTAACTGGGTGCAAGCAAATGATTAATATTATTAACTATATGCAAACAAATAAGCTCTGGTTCGTTTAAAAACGTTACCAGCAAATTATTCGCTCAGAAATCAAATATGTGTGTTGTGGGTGCGTTTTTGTAACGAGAATTTGGAATAAAATAACCTACAATAGTTAATTTGCAAAACAAAACCATATATATATATATATATATATAGGTTGACACAAAATAAGCCGGACAGTAAATTCATTTTTTTTATTTAAATTTAATATAATTTACAAAAATCTAGGAGTAATATACAATAGAGTATAACACAAGCCCTATTAAACTTAGTTTTAGCTTACTTTGTGAGAGAAGCGCGAGTGATGTAACGGTTATTATCGTTAGTAAAAGAACTCTACGAGCTGAATTCAAATCCTGCACGAGGATATTTAGGTATAACTAAGCGCTCGTGATTTCGGAGAAAGGCATGAATCCTTTTCTCCCTTCGTGCAATTAGTCTAAAAGAACCTGAGAAATGTTGTTTGAGAGAATCAGTGTCACATTCAGCGTTCTTCTGTTATCAACTGATTAAAAAAAATGATAAAAAATTATTGCTGGTTCTGTACAGACATTTCAGCTGCGATAAATAAGTCCTATGCGTAGGTAGTTCAACGGTTCTCATATTTAACAAAACTGTCCGATCTTCATACGCCAATATCGACGGGAGAGTCTGAAGCGAAAGTTTATATTCATAGATCTACTTAATATTTTCTCTAATATATATATATATATATATATATACGTGGTGCATTCAATAGGTTTCCAGACGTTTTTATACAGGTATTTAAAATAGTCGTAGACTCTTGACAATTCAGTATGTTATTGCTATACATCTTATGAGATGACCGACCAATTTTTATGATTTCAGGGTTAAATGAACAGCTATAGCAGCAATAGGAATACACCCTACAAAAGCCTGATTGTGACTGCTGGTACTATTTACCAACCCCTCCGCTCGGGCAGGATATGACACAAGGTCAATTTTTAAGCGGAGTTTAACAGGTTTGAATTCAGAGTTTTCCTTCTCCTAGACTAGTTGCCTCACCAAGGCTGAAGAACCTAGTCCGTCCTACTATTTATCCATAGCTGGAGGGAGAATAAGGGGGTTCATACCTTTCCCAAGGGTATTTGCCCGAAAGTGAACGTAATAGCGCGACTGGAGTACGAACTCGCGTACTACAATTCCGCAGTTCATCGCTTTAACCATTACACCACGAGGACACCCCCAATTGTGACTGCTGGTGAATTTCAAAAGTGCAATCTGGACGTGGGGACACTTTAGGGGGACGATATGCAATAAAATTGTTTTAAACCTGGAAAAAATGCCACAGAAACGTATAGAATGCTTCAGACTGCTTTTGGAGCATCTTGCATGAATCGAGCATCCGTTTTTGTGTGGCATAAGAGATTCAAGGAAGACAGGGAGTCTGTAAGGAATAATAAGAGGTGCGGGAGGAGTAAGGAAGTCAATACACCAGAGTTGAATGGCCAAAGGGTTAGGGTTAGGGTTACTATGTTGAGGTTCTAAGGGAATTCACAAAGAGACTCCGTCGGAAGACGCCAACACTCTTCAAATCTGGTCAATGGAATTTCCACCAGGTCAATGCACCGGTCCACAACTCCATCCTTGTAACAGACTATTTGACAAAGATGGGCATCAAGACAGTTCTTCAGCTTCCCTATAGTCCAGACCTTGCTCCCTGTGACTTTTGGCTATTCCATAAGTTCAGAGGCTGTCGTTATGAGACAATTGAGGCTGTGACGAAAGTCATTGACACGCTCACACAAGAGGACCTCCATGGGACCTTCCAGAAGTTGTTGGAACGGTACAACAAGTGCATTGCAGCCGGAGAAGATTACTTCGAAGGGGACTAGGGTTTCATGTATGTACTATCAATAGAAGTGCCCATACGAAAAAAGTCTTGAAACTTATTTAATGATCCTCGTATATATATATATATATATATATATATATATGTGTGTGTGTGTGTGTGTGTGTGTGTGTGCCAGACGAACCGTGGATTCGTTGTAATAGCTGCCTCTAATTAAATATATTATGTATAATATTTTAATACCTGCTTCTAAATATATGTATCATATATAATTTTATAATAGTTGCCTCTAATCGCATATATTATTTAAAATATTGTAATAGCTGCCTCTAATTATATATATTATATATAATATTCTAATGGCGACCTCAATTATATATATTATATATAAAATATTGTAATTGTTGCCTCTAATTGTATATTTTATATATAATATTCTGATAGATACCTCTAATAATATATATTATATATAATATTATAATAGCTGCCTCTAATTATATATATTATATATAATATTCTAATGGCGACCTCAATTATATATATCATATATAAAATATTGTAATTGTTGCCTGTAATTGTATATTTTATATATAATATTCTGATAGATACCTCTAATAATATATATTATATATAATATTGTAATAGCTGCCTCTATGCTCTATTTAAGAAGGGGTGAATGACTCAGACGAATATTTCCAAGTAATCTCCGTTATATCACAAATACGAAAAATGAAAAAGATATATAATAATTTCTATGTGAATGTAGGCACCACAAATGTATCATTCTCTTGCAAGTTGAACAGGAAGTTGCTTTATTCTCAGAGTTGGAACATGAAAAAGTGCATTGTTAGTATATAAATATGTTTGTAGTGAAGAAATACAATGACTAACAAAGTGCCAGAGGTGCTTCGACTAGAGTAAATCTTGCCGGAATAAGCATGCAGAATTCATAGGCTACTTTTTTAAAAGAAAAATAATGCTTTATTCATTGTTAATATTTTTCTTAATGGGAAAGACTTCAATCTCGATAGGTTTTATGCAAATTATATATATATATATGTGTGTGTGTGTGTGTGTGTGTGTGTGTGTGTGTGCTAACCATATATATATATATATATATAAACACACAAATGAATATATATATATACATACAGATATATATATATATATATATATGAATAAATATGTATATTCATAAATATTTGTAAATATAAACATATATATATATAAAGATGAATGTATATATATATCATCATCATCATCATATCGTGCTGGTAGCACGGATATCCCTGACCCTCTCTCGCCACTCCTCCCTATCGTTCATCGCCCTAGGCAGGTCTTCAGGACAACAACCTGTATCCTCACATAGCTGCTGAATGTACGTTCGTGCTGGTCGTCCTGCTTTTGCGCGGCCGTGTGTGGGGATCCATAAGAGTACATCTCTTATGAGTTCATCTCTGCTTCTCCAGTAATGTCCTGCATGTCTGGTTCGCCTAACTTGAATAGTTTTCGTGATAGGGGGCAGGTGGCCGTACAGTTGGTGTCTTGTGGGGTGTTGCTGCCAGGACTTGTTGAGGATTGCACGCAGCATTCTTGTGTAATTGCCATCTAGTTTCTTCTCCAGCCGTTTTGTTAGCGTCCATGTAGTGCATCCATATAGCAGTATCGATGTGATATAACCATATTTTTCAATATATATTGAAATGTCTGTATATATATGTATATAACAATGCAATAAAGTAAAATAATTTTTGCTTCAAACAAATTACAAAATACTTATATATATATATTCATAAATACTTATATATTCATATATAATGTATAATTTATATATAATGTATTCATAAATACACACACTCATATATATACATATATATATGTTGGCCGACAGTAGTCGAGGACAACCCGAAGGCTCCTTTTGAATAGCTACTACACCGAGGGGAGAGTGCCACTCCTTTCCCTGGATTGCCCCACTTACCTTTGATCCGTACCTAATAATGTTAAGCAAGTAGTTATCAAGTACTATTTTTGAGTCTTTGGTATGTCTCGACCTTGGATTGAACCCCGGTCTTCCGGACCATTTGCAAACACTAACTATTATGCCAATATATATCATGTGAAATTGTTGTATAGTATACTACGCGTATACAAATATACACGGGAATATAATCAACTGTAATGACGACTTCAATTACGAAGTTTGGTTTGGTTTCTTTGTTTAATGGCATATCAACTCTTTTTAGGTTATTTAATGCCAAAGCCATTCTCCTAGAAGAACAGTAGTGGTACTATTTAACCCATAGCTGGGAGGATAAGGGGGTTCATACCTTTCCCAAGGGTATTTGCCCGAAAGTGAACGTAATAGCACGACTGGAGTACGAACTCGCGTACTACGATTCCGCAGGCCATCGCTTTAACCATTACACTACGAGGACACCCCCACACTTTATTTTCGAAAGGATGATGTTTGTTGTGTGTGAGAAATGAGTGGAGACAAGGAAGAACTGCTATATTGACCCAAGTTCTTCCTCAACCATAGCAGCACTTCTTTCGCATCTTGGCTTGCGTTGCTCAACCAGGGGTCACTAAGGGCTCAAAGCCCTCTGTCTGGAGCTAGTTCTCACTTCGGCATCCTGTCTCCAACTGACTCGAACCGCCCGGGCACCTGATTATATTATTTTCTAACATCCACCTGCTTCCGCTGTTCTTCCACTTATTCACACAGGTGCATCTCTTGATTGAAGGCTCGGTCGAGGGTCAATATATATCAAAATCACTGCCAAGGTGGGTGTTGAGAAGTAGGGAATTTTGCCTTAGGGAATTGGTAAATATGATTTGGTTTCACTTTCTTTGTTTAATGGCATATCATCCATCAAGGATTATTTATTGCCAAAGCCATCCTTGTAGAGGAACAATTGTAGCACTATTAAACCCGTAATTGAGGTGGGGATGAGGTGGTTTATATCTTTCCTAATATATATGGGGAGTCGGTATATAATTATGCATGTCTGTATGTATATAACTGTATGTGTATATGTGTGTATATATGCATGTGGATATGGATATAAGTATTTACCCAACCCCTCCGCTGCAAACTAGACAAAATCAATATTTGTCAGCAAAGCACAGCTGCATTGTTTGGTTGCTATAGCCAGGCCCAGTCTCTCCTACCATTTATTCGCAGCTAAAGAAAGAGGTGGATTCATACCTTTCCCTAGGGTATAAACATGACATGCAATACAAACAGCCTTCTCCAGGGTTTGAATTCAGGTCATCGATTCCATTTCCTAAGGCGATAACTGTTACGCTCAACACACTTTCTTCAGTACGTGTGTATGTGTGTATCTATGCATATGTGTGTCCTCGTGGTGTAATGGTTAAAGCGATGGACTGCGGAATCGTAGTAAGCGAGTTCGTACTCCAGTCGCGCTATTACGTTCACTTTCGGGCAAATACCCTTGGAAAAGGTATGAACCCCCTTATCCTCCCAGCTATGGGTTAAATAGTACCACTACTGTTCTTCTAGGAGAATAGCTTTGGCATTAAATAACCTAAAAAGAGTTGATATGCCATTAAACAAAGAAAACAAACCAAACCAACCATTAGCAGGATGTGACACAAGGTCAATTTTTAAGAGGAGTTAAAATGGTTTTAATATATCAAAGTTTTTCCTTCTGCTCGACTGGTTTTTGTACCAAGGTTGAAGAGTCCAGACTGGTCTACTATTTAGTAATAGTGCGAAAGAGCTTTAGTACAAGGTAAAATGTAACCAGCCTTAATTAGGGTTTGAACTTGGGTCAGCGATTCCATTCTCTCCGACGTTAACCACTACGCCACAAGCACTTCAGAGTTTGTACGTATGTATGTTTTTTTTTGTTTTTTTTTCAAACACTCTTTAAAGTCATTTTTCTCCATCTAAGCATTACTTTTTCCTAAAGTGCATATGATTCTATTGGCTTTATATTCGCTCAGTTGTCACCCCGAGGCATAAGATAAAAAAAGCTCCGTTGTCCTTGACTATGTACCGCACTTAAGCAACATTATGTGTCCGGCAATTAGAAACTTTATTGTAAAATCTGATAGAAAGACAAGTGTGACGAAGAAGAAAGAATGTCCTAAAGATAAGATCTGATTTTGACGTTTACTCGAACGACAAATAGAATTCACAGCAGACGTCAGCATTACGCTGATCGGATAGGGGAATCATTTTGCGATGGATCGTAAGATGTGAGTGGAAAAGGACTTATGAATTGGAGAATGCTTTTAAAATGATGGTAAGTTTACAGGGGAGGATAGTGGATACTTGGTTATGCCCGGTTGGTATTGATAAGTATTTTATGTGCATTTTTAATATTTTTTTCTTTTTTCTTTTCTTTTTCTTTTTTTTTTTTTTTTGTTTCTTCTCCATTCTTTCATTCACTCATTTTTTGTGGATGTTTTTATTCCAATTTCTTTTAAAAAAACTTGCTTTAATCAAATCTTCTTCTTCTTCTTCTTCTTCTTCTTCTTCTTCTTCTTCTTCTTCTTCTTCTTCTTCTTCATTATCATCAGCTTATCTTCTTCATTTAGTTTTTCTTTACCTCTTCTTTTTCTTCCTCTTTGACAATTTATACTTTCTTTTCCTTCTTTTGCATTTTCACCTCCTCCTTCTTATTCTCTTCCTCCTTTCCTTTTTTTCGTTGACTTTTCAATTTCATCGACTTCATTCTTTGACTTCTGGTTTGATCTCATATTCCTTCTCTCTTTCTTTCTCTCTCTCTCTCTCTCCCTCTATCTCCCTCTCATTTTCCTCTCCCTCTCTCTCACTGTCTTTTAATATATACAGAGTGATAAGTTCTTCAAATTTTAGGGAGAAATCCCCAGGGTGTAGTGGCTAATGTGCTGGGCTGTGGCATCGAAGTAACTGGGTTTGCTCCTTAGTCGCGCTATTACGTTCACTTCTGGAATAATTCCAGCAATAGGTTAAATAGTATGACTGCTATTCTACCAGGATGGCCTGATATGCCATTAAAACAAAGAAACTAAACGAAACTAACTTCTAAGTATAGTATCTAAATTGCTTAATTTATAAACAAAGGTGCTCTTGCCCAGTCGAAGAATACACTGAAGATGGGTGAAGAGTTTCCTCCCCATTTCGCCCACTTCCGGTTTTTCTTTTTTTTTCTTTTGTTACCGGAAGTGGGCGAAATAGGGAGGAAACACTTCACCCCTCTTCAATCTCCTCCCACCCTTCCCTCCTGTGTCCTTTCTAGCTCTATTAATTATATCCATTGGATCTGAAGAAGTCGTGTTAAATTTAGTGTTATTGATTCATATCAATACCCATGGCAGGACGGAAATAAATTTATAATCCTAATGTGACCGGGTTTTGTTTTTCTTAAAGGAATTGTTGCTCTGTAATGTCACTTACACTGAGCACTTTACCAGGAAAATTTAAATATTCACAGTTGAATAATTTATTTGTCCTGAAGGAATCATTCCCGACTTCGGTTTAACTGAACTGAATAATTCACACATACACACACACACACACACACACACACACACACACACATATATATATATATATATATATATATATATATATATATATATAAACAGGTTTGATTAAATAAAATCGAATCCTTGCAGTTTTAGAATTGTTTTTTTCTTTCAAGAGTCCTTATGTTTTGTTTTTAGTTTGTTCTTTCTTTTGGGGAGGGTGAATTTTTGTGTTAAAATCTTGAAATTTGTATATAATTTCTTGAAAGAAGTTATTTGTGCTATACCGAGTACTTTCGGTTCTCGTCGGAACCATTATCAAGGTAATATATATACTATTCTTAAATTAAACTTGCTTAGAATTTAAACTAAATTATTATTTCTTTTTTTGTTTTTATTACTAAAGTGAAACTTGTTTATATATATATATATATATATATATATATATATATATATATATATATATATATATATATATATATATCCTTTGAGCTCTGATTCATGATAACGGAGTTTAGTGTAATATCTAGAACACTCATTGTGGGTGGCGGTCATACTCCTCTTCAGTGGTGCAATAAGCGTATTCTACAGCTCCAGTCGACAGAGAGGAAAAAATCTTGTTCATTCATAATGGATTCATATATATATATATATATATATATATATATATATATATGTGTGTGTATATATATATATATATATATATATACCTTTTCATACATGTGCTTTGACCAAAGAGGTGACATCTCCACACTAAAAAGTGGTCCTCTGAAACTAGGGGACAAGTTCACATACCTCGGAAGCAGCGTCTCATCAACTGAGAATGATATCAACAAGCGACTAGCAAAGGTATGGATAGCTCTCGATAGACTATCGGTCATATGGAAGTCAGACCTGACCGATAAAATAAAATGCAGTGTTTTCCAAGCAGCGGTCGTGTCGATATTGCTATATGGATGCACCACATGAACGCTAACTCAAAGTATCGAGAGAAAAATTGATGTCAATCACACAAGAATGCTATATTGAACTCGTCTCGGTGGCAACACCTTACAAAACCACAGCTGTACGGTCACCGGCCACCCATCACGAAAACTATCCAAATTAGACGAACCAGACGTGCAGGACACTGCTGGAGAACTACAGACGAATTCATAAGTGATGTACTCCCATAGACTCCTGCACAAGGACGAGCAAAGGTTGGACGACCAGCTACAGTTCTGTGCCGATACAGGATGAAGCTGGAAGACTTTCCGAGAGTGAGGGACGATAGAGACTGGTGGCGAGGGCGGGTTAGGGAGATCCGTGTTGGCAGCGCGACATTATATATATATATATATAAATCAGACATTTACAAAGAGCTTAGTCGTAATATTTCATTCTGAGTCCAAAAGACGATGGGTGTGGAATATTCGTATATAGAATATATGAAGGATTTCATATAAATCTATGTGAGTGCTCGATGTATGGCTATTATTATATATGTTTTTCAATGTATATACAAAAAAAAACTCACATACAGTGCGTATTCAATAGGACTGGAAACGCAGTTTCTTCCAGGGAGCTGTCGTATCGATACTGCTATATGGATGCACTACTAGGATGCTAACTAAACGGCTAGAGAAGAAACTAGACGGCAATTACACAAGAATGTTAAGAGCAATATTGAACAAGTCCTGGCGACAACACCCCACAAGACACCAACTATACGGCCACTTGCCTCCCATCACGAAAACTATACAAGTTAGACGAACCAGCCACGCAGGACACTGCTGGAAAAGCAAGGACGAACTCATCAGTGGTGTACTCCTATGGACCCCGGCATATGGCCAAGCAAAGGCAGGACGACCAGCTCGAACATACATACAGCAGCTATGTGAGGATACGGGATGTAACCCTGAAGACTTGCAAAAAGCAATGAATGATAGGGAGAAGTGGTGAGAGAGGGTCAGGGATATTTGTGCTGGCGACACGACATGATATATATATATATATATATATATATAAATCTATTGAGCCCATAAGAAATTTAAAAAAACGGAAATATGAATAACACTTCGGTCAAACATAATTTTAAAACTCTTCATAACATTAATTTAAAATATTCCAGATGTTAGTTTATATACATAATAAATAAAAATACCAGAAAATTGTTAAATCTAATATCGTTTCAAACCATTACATTATCAAACGGAGACCGGTTCTTTTTAGTTTGTCTCCTTATTTGGTCAGATTGGTGTAGAAAAGTTACAAAACCCCTTATTTAAAACAAGTTGGCTTCATCGTTGATAGATAGATAGATAGCTAACATTAATAAAGGCGGATAGATATAATATACAACGTTTATGATTAGTAGATATGATCTAATAATATAAATATTTACAGAGAGATAGATAGATGTGATTTTTTGATAAATTTTGGAACGCTAATTACATTACACAAATTTGAAATATAATTACCCACACGCCCTGGCAAGGGTTTAAAAACCGAAACGTTTAACGTTGGCAAGTAATTCTATAAATAAACCCATCCTCTGAAGACCTGGTCCTTTTTCATCGCTACACATTTTCATACACTCGGATTTATTTCCAGTCGTTTCATATATAATGTTAATAACATATATAATGTTAACCATAATGTTAGAGGAATTTGAACTTTCATCTTCTTATATCCGTTTATGTTTGCAAGTATTTAACAGATACAAAGTAAAAAGATTGGAGAAGCAAGTATACGTACGCACAAAAATGTCATTGTATTGTTGTTTATTGCTTAAGCACAAAGGGTACAACACCTGTGTTTAGGATAAGATGACACAGTAACTATCTTTTTAGTCTGTCTTCTTCCAATGCGTAAATTATAAGGAAACAAATAAAGAGAACTTCAATGCTCGCATCACCTGAACAAGTGCGATTAGGGAAGGTGGGAAAATGGTAGAAGAAAGAAAGAAAGAAAGAAAGAGCTCCAAAAGCAAAAGAAAGAAAAAAGAATTTAGGGAAATAATTCATTAAGAAAGAAAGAAAGAAAAAAAGAAAGAACCGATTGACAGACAATGATTCGCGCGGGATAGTGGTTAGTGAGTTTGGCAACAAACCATTGTTGGCGAGTTCGATTTCAACTGGATTTTTCCTACATTTGGCCTTGTGTCAAACTTAGCTAAGCTGTCTTGATGATTTTTTTCTCCTTAACGCAAAAAACAAAACAAAAAAAGAAAAAGAAACAGAAAGGAAGATATGATGGAAAAAAGAGATTAAACAAGAGACAAAAAAGAAGGGGGTGGATGTTTTAGAGGACAATTGAGGAAGTTGGCCAATGTAGACGTGGATAAAGTAGCAAAGAAAATAATAACAAAGAGAAGAAACGTGAAAAGATATTGAAGAGAACATTTAAAATAATGGAGTACAAATGTGATCAGAAAAAAACAAGGTTATCACGATCAAAAAAAGAAAAGAATGGGTTTTAAAAAGGGTGGAATCCTTAAACAATCCCCTAAATGACTAAGAATAGATAATAAAAAGAAACAAATAAACTAAATAAGACTATGTGGCGATAAAAAGAACCTATCATTGACATACTTTTATTTTGCAACACGGGTCTTTATTATTTCTCTTTACACTGCGACATTTAATTTCGTACCTTCATTTGCAGACCAAAGCGGGTAAATTGCCTCGAGTGAGACTCTTACATATCATTTTAACGCGTGAAAGCCTCAAGACACTATTGTTAGATAATTTTGGGGTCCTGTTTTTTTTTACGAAGAAAGAATTTTAACGAATGTGAATTCCTATATATAAGATTTAAGTTTACACTGGTAAGATTTTATAATGATAAACGTTTACTCCAGTAGAAGTTTATAGCAATAAAAGTTTACACTGCCAAGAGTTTACTGTGGTAAAAAGTTTACACAGGTAAGAGTTTATCGCAGTAAAAGTTTACACTGGTAAGAGTTTATAGCGGTAAAGGTTTACACTATTAAGAGATCATAGTGGTAGAGGCTTACACCAGTAAGAATTTATAGCGATAAAAGTTTACACAGGTAATAGTTTGTAGCAGTAGTGGTAAACGTTTACTCCAATAAGAGTTTATACTGGTAAAAATGTGAAAATGTATGTTTAGTTTGGTTTGGTTTCTTTGTTTAATGGTATATCAACATTCGTGGGGCATTTAGCCAAAACCACTCTTGTAGAAGAAAAGTAGTGGTCATATTTAATCCATAGCTGGAGTTGGGGATAAGGCGGTTTATACCTTTACCAAGGGTATTTGTAGTTATATATATGTGCCCAAAACTGGGTCATTGACCTAATGAGAAGAGTGTTTGCCAATGGCCCGGGAGACCGGGGTTCGATCCCTAGTCAAGTCATACCAAAAACTCAAAAAAATGGTACTTGATGCCGTCTTGCTTAACATTCAGCATTATAAGGCAAAGATCAAAGGTAAAGTGGAGCAATCCACAACACCAAGGTGTAGTAGCTATTGAAAAGGGAGCCTTCGGGTCACCCTCGACTAAGATCGCAAACTTTACTTTATGTGTCCCATAAATTTTAAATCTCATTAATGACATTTTTTATCGAGGACAAACCTTCGGGTTATAATTAGAACGAGGTAAAAAATAGTCAATTTTCACTCTAGCACAGTCGGTTGGGTCTATAGAATGAACCAACCGCATCTCTACAGAGGGGTAAGACTTCCCCTACGAGTGTCCTGTTAATGACACTAAACAATCTGATCGTGAGGCTCAAGTAATGCTGAAGCTCTGGGGAATACGGAGTACCCCTTTATAGCTATCACTCCCAGGTCTACTCTGGCCTGGAGCGGTGGCACCTGATAGGGTCCTATCTATGGGTTAAATATAACTAAACTGCGTTTTTATGCTAAACTGAATTGCTTGAAATAGAACTGTATATATCAATAAAAATGGATTTGGCATTAGATAACATACAATGGTTGATATGCCATAAAACCAAATCAAACCAAACCAGCTTTCATCCTGTCGGCTGCGGCTTAGAATCTGCAGAAGTATAAGACCCCTACCACCACCACCACCAAAAAATGGCGGCGATCTTTGGTATTACATTAAAACTTCATCTGATGTTGAAGATCCAATTCTGGAGATCTGGTGAGTGTGAATAAAATGAAGTTACTTACAAACTACTTACTTAAAAATCGTAAATGATATAAAATGTCTTAGCAGAAATTGACATTCAGTTGCCATCAAGGTTTGATATACCTTTAAATAAATTAACCTAAACTAACCTATAAATAACGTTAGAAAGCTTGTGCCAGAGATCAGACCTATCGAAAAAAAAATCAGTTATTCCCTTTGAGGCATAGTAAGGGAGTTACCTCCCGTGGACAGTGCATCGTAGGATTTGTAGGTGCCTGAAGAACGGATACATGTGAGGAACAATGGCTGATTTGGAATCCACTATGACCCATAGTGAACAGACATTCGCCTGGTGTATGCAAAGTTAAAACAGTTCTTTTCCAAGTCAATGGTAAATATACTTAATTGTTTTGTTGTACACCCACGTGTCCGTCTCTTTTCAATTTTGTTTATATATTGTCTTTGTTCGTAAAAACGTAACAGGTTGATATGTCATTAAAAATCAATCAATTAATCACTCAATCAACCTTATGATAGTAATTAGAACGAAGTCGAAAAAAGCGTGACCTTATTCTGACGAGTAGATCTTGAACTTTTTCTGATTATAATTACGTACACTAAGCATGGCCATTATTCAAAATAAAGTTGGTAGAGTTCATTAAATATCATTAAAGCTGAGGATAATTGTTCGTATTTAAAAGACTTTGTAATGGTCCTCGACGCACAAATGAACTTTCCCGAATTTTACCGCCCACAAATATAGTTAGAAGACGAATGAAAAATCTCCAGACCCGAGAGTTGCAGCATTTTTGAGGACGCACGTGAAGATTGTCAGTTTTGTAGTTTACGACGGTAACTAAGCTTTATCCTCAAAAGAATATGGAAACTGATAAGCAAGTAAGCACTTCAAAATACATCTTTAGCAAGGTGAGGCTCGTTAACAAAGTAATATATCTATCATCATCATCTAGTCATACCGAAAGCATAGAGGTCTCTGATTCTCTCTCATCATCCACCCCTGTCATCCATCGCTCCTTTCAGGTCTTCTAGACTGCACCCAATGTCCGCACAGCGCTAATCTATATAAATATTTGCTGGTCGGCTAACACTGGCACACCATGTGTAGGAGTTCATATTTAAACGTCGCTTACGAGTTTCTCCATGCTTCTCCAGTCGCCCGCATGTTTTGTTTGAATAGTTTGTGAGATAGGGGTAAGTGGCCGTACAGCTGCTGTTCTGTGGGGTGTTGCTTTCAGGATTTATTTAAGACAGCACGCAGCAATCTAGCTTTATCACCATGCGTTTTGTTAGCATCCATGTGGTGCATCTATTGTATAGCCATGAACAACTATACATACACATATGCATGCAGAATCATATTCAACACAATAAAGACGAGCGGACACAGTTCTCTAGAAAAATATACCTCTCACTTTATTCGAAAGTTCGAAAGGGTTACGAAAGGTTTTACTGTGTGAGAGGTGAGTTGGAGACTGAACAGAACTGCAACACATTGACCCCCCACTCTTCTGGCTATAACAGTATTTCTTTCCCGTTCTCCTGGGCTGCTCAGCCTCAGCTGGGACATGGTTCTCATTCCAGCACCTTCTCTCCAACTAATCTGAACTTCCTATCGCCGGGGTTATACAATAATTTGACATCCACCTACTTCCTGCGAGCGTCACAATTCGCACTCAATTCAACCCCTCGACCGTCAAGGTCGCCCCCTGATATCTTCGACCGAATGTACCTGTTATTTACACAGGTGCATTTCTTCTTTTGACAGCTTGGCCGGGGTCAATATGCAACACATCCATACAGTTGTATCGACACAGCTGCAACTTGCCGGAGACCCTGTTTTATTTTATCAGTTAGATTAGACTTCTATATGATCAATAATCAGTCAATAGCACTCCACGTCTTCGCTAGGCGTATACTGACATCATTTTCAGTAAATGAGATGTTGCTGCCAATGTATGTGAACTGGTCAATTGATTTCAGAGGATTGCAACTTGGACGGGAGCTGACTCCTTTTTGTCTAAGACACATGAATTCTTTTTTTTTTTTTTTTTTCTTTTTTTACATTCTCGTAGAGTCCACTGCTTCCCGCTGCTTGCTCCACGTTATGCAATAGAGATTCTGTATGGGCTTGTGTATTTGTGAGAAGTACTAGATCATTCGCATAGTCTGAATCTGTCATAGTTTCTGCTGGATATCACCTGCTTCTTGTTGTTTTTAATGTAAACCATTTTTAATAAGATCTATGGATATTCAAAGTACTTAGTCAAGGCAGGGTATGAACAAATATGGTTTTAATGTATCTCCTTGCAAGACTCCACTGACTATATCGAAGAAGTCAGTGTCACTGTCAAGTGAGTGAACCATTGATTTCGTGTTTTTGTAAAGCATCTGTATAACGGTAACAGTTTCTTTGGGAAGACCTTGTGAAAATAATATTTGCTCTATCTTTTCTCTGTATGGAATCGAATGCTCAGGAGAAACCTACGAACAACTGAGATTTTTGGCTCGTATTCCTTCGATGATTCAACAGATTGTCTGAATCTGTGAGATCGTGGAACAATTTTTGAAAGAAATCGTTTTGATTTTTCTTAGGATTTTTCTCGATATAGATTTGGATACGACTGAGAAGCAGGGCATTCTAAACGTTTGCAACTTTAGTTGTAAGAGTTATGCCTCAGTAGTTCTTAGTTTCAGCGATGAATTGCGAGGCATACTCCTCTTTCGAGGGTGTGTCCTCTGATCATCGAATAGTTACGGCTAAAGTACGACTAAGCCTACGAAAAAACGCCACACGAACCGCGACAACTAAGCACTATGACTGGGCCCTACTTAACAACAGAGATATTAGAGACAAATATGCATTAGAATTAAGAAACAGATTCGAAGCACTACAAGAGAAGACAGAAGATGCTACCCCAAATGACGAATATGAAAATTTTGTTGAAGCACACCTTGAGGCGGCATCAAAGTGTATTCCAACAAAACCTAGAACTAAATATAGAGTTCCCTGGGAAACGTTATCGGTTAGAGAAAAACGTGCACTCGTGAAAACTGCCTCCAAAAGCTATCGGAAGAACCCAACAAACACAAATGCCCGAAAACTAGAAAAGGCACAATATCAATTAGCAGGAATATATCTAAAAGAACAGGCAGAATACATACAAAATCAGATAGATAAGATTAGAGACTCGGTAGAAGATGGACAATTCAGGATAGCCTGGCAAACGATAAACGAAGTAAGTAGAAGGAAGAGCACAGCCAAAGCAAAATTGAAAGCTGCAAGCCAACAAGAAAGAGTAAAACTGTGGGAACAGCATTTCAAAAATCTACTAGGAAACCCACCGAAAATAACGGATGAACCGATCACCAGAATTATCAGTAAGCAATTAGACATTAAACTAGGTCCTTTCACCAAAGAAGAACTCGACTCAGTTCTTAGAAGAATTAAAAATGGTAAAGCTGCAGGGCTGGACGAGATCCCCCCAGAAGTATGGAAGACTAGACAATTCGACGATATACTGCTCCGGCAATGCAACGCAGTCTCTAGTCAAAATAGGATAGAAAGATTGATGAAGGGATGCATTCTTCCTTTCTCTAAAAAAGGCGACCTTGGACTAGCCAAGAACTACCGAGGGATAACACTTACAGCCAAAATCTACAATGCCCTACTACGAAACCGCATAGAACCCAAAATAAACAACATCCTTAGGAAAAACCAAAATGGCTTCCGGAGAAATAGATCCACAACCTCACAAATACTGACCATCCGTAGAATCCTTGAAGGCGTTCGGGCAAAAAACCTCCAGGCGACATTACTATTTGTCGACTTTACCAAGACCTTCGATTCCATCCACAGAGGGAAGATGGAACAAATCATACTAGCATACGGCCTACCAAAAGAAACCGTTGCAGCAATAATGATTCTCTACAGAAACACCAAAGTGAAAGTACGTTCACCAGATGGAGACACGGAATACTTCGACATTGTTGCAGGAGTACTACAAGGAAACACGCTAGCCCCGTACCTCTTTATCATCTGTCTAGACTACGTGCTTAGAACTTCGATCGACAAAATCAGAGAAAATGGCTTTGAGCTGACTAAGAGAAGAAGCAAAAGATACCCCGCAAAAACAATCACGGACGCCAACTACGCTGATGACTTGGCGTTACTGGCGAATACGCCTAATCAAGCAGAGATATTACTGCATAGTTTGGAAGGAGCCGCAGCAGGCATTGGCCTCCATGTCAATGCACACAAAACTGAATATATGTGTTACAACCAAACGGGCAACATTGCCACACTAGACGGAGCCTCTCTGAAACTAGTACACAAATTCACCTACCTAGGAAGTAGCGTCTCATCAACTGAAAAAGACATCGACACACGACTGACGAAAGCATGGACGGCTATAGATAGGCTCTCAATCATATGGAAATCAGACCTGACCGATGAAATGAAGCGCAGTTTCTTCCAGGCAGCGGTTATATCGATACTGCTATATGGATGCACTACATAGACGCTAACTAAACGGCTAGAGAAGAAACTAAACGGAAATTACACAAGAATGTTGAGAGCAATTTTGAACAAGTCCTGGTGACAACACCCCACGAGACACCAACTATACGGTCACTTACCTCCCATCACGAAAACTATACAAGTTAGACGAACCAGACACGCAGGACACTGCTAGAGAAGCAAGGACGAGCTCATAAGTGATGTACTCCTATGGACCCCCACATATGGCCGTGCAAAAGCAGGACGACCAGCTCGAACTTACATACAGCAACTATGTGAGGACACAGGATGTAACCCAGAAGACCTGCCGGAGGCGATGAATGATAGGGAGAAGTGGCGAGAGAGGGTCAGTGATATTCGTGCAGGTGGCACGACATGATGATGATGATGATGAGTTCTTAGTAATTCTAAGGTCGCTTTTTGTGGAATGGGAAGGATGCAACCTTTCGTCCATTTCTCTGTTTTGTATTGTTTATAGACTGTCAAAGTTTCTTGTCTTTCAAACTTGTGGGGGTATTTCGTCGAGGCCTGCAGTTTTCCTGTTTTTAATTTTTGTTCAATACTGCGCCAAGTTTTTCTTCCGTAAACTATCCTAGTTGATGTCTAGTTGGCCTTTAATGATTTTTAGAGAGGTTTATCGATTATATCAGGGGGGTTTTGGAGCGGATTCTTGAATTGTTATTTCCACTTCTGGCGTCTTTCTTCTTGGCTGACAGCTTTTAGTTTTGCTCTCGAAGTGCTTTTCCTTCCAATGACTTCATTGTCTGCCATCCTATTCGTGATTGTCTATCTTCTATTAAATTTCTAATTTTATCGATTTGGCATTAAATGTATTCTAATCACTATTTTTTGTATGTGTTGGTTAGTTCTATCTGGGCTTTTTGAAGTTTCTGCGCGTTGGCATTTGTTGGGTTTCTTTTATTGAGTAGGGATGCATTTTTAAAGTTATCTTATTTGTCCTAACTACTAGTGACGCTCATGGAACTCCATATTCGGCTGTTGGCTGGGTTGGTATGCATGCTGCTGCTGCTATGTGGGCAATGATAAAGTTTTCATGTTCGTCATTCGGGTATGTGTTACAGGTGTCTCCTGAAGGATATCGAATTTCTTTCTTACAGTTACCATATATCTTACCGTTACCGTATATATATTGCTTAGATCTCTGTTGGTAGGTAAGGGCCAGTCGTTACGTGTAATTTCAACTACTTGTTCCCTATTTCTTCGTAGAATAAGGCGCACCTTTACCGAGACAATTCTATGATCGGAAGAATAGGATGCCTCACAGTTCTAAGCTTTATCCACTTCTTGTTTATAAGTATATAATCTAGCTATGTGTTTTGGGGGTAGGTGCAGGTCCATATTTTCCCTCCGTTTTTTTTTTTTTTTTTTTTTTTTAGAATTTAGTATTAAGGCATGTTAGTCTGTTTTCGAGTGAGAGATCTGTTAGATATTTCCCATTTCTGTTTGACGAGTTGTGTAAGCAGAATTTGTTTGTTTCGTCTTTGCTTATTTGAGCTTTCATGTCTCTTCTGATGTTTAGAACGTTGTGCTTGAGAATGCGTCGGATAAAAGAAGATCACTCGTTGTAGGTGATGATGTCCGTTTCATCGCTTGCATTAGTGGACTGTGGCAAGAAACAATCGCTGCGCAAGGGTTGCTATTAAATGTAATGCACATAATTCTCAAGTTGGGTTTTTTCTGTGCTATTTAGAGATTTTTAGGCACGGAAACTGAGAAGCGTTACTATATTCACTATGGTGGCATTGACCGAGTTTTTCTACGTAGATATCAAGAAAAATGTCCAACCATAACGGTGTCATGGTATTTTAATTCTGGTTCACTATGGTAATATCTATGTTCCTGCACGCATGCAATGTCTATATTGTGCTCGGCTACAGATGCTGAAAGCGGAGATAGTTGGTTTGTTGTGTTTAAAATCCTAACGTTAAATGTCACAATGTTAACAAAGTCATCTAAGTAAGTTAGATTTATGTTTGGACTCCGTTGCTTATTTTTCGAATACTGGCACCTGAGTCAAAGTCTAAACAGAACGCACACTTTATTTACCCTCGTGAAAAGCGATGTGGTTTGGATTAAAGTCATGATAATCTTTCGTTGGCTGTTTTTTATTTTCTTATCAATAGACACCAAATGAGATGCAGTAATTTATTTAGCTTGATCAATTATATGAAGGATAATCTCATTTGCCCAACTTCAGATTCATCTGCCTTACTTTATATCCACCTTGCTGCTTCCCAGGATTTCCATTGTTATATGTTTGTGTGGCTCGGAAAATCTTTTCCTCCCTCAGTAATTATTATCCTGTGACAAACCGAGGCAAGATATCTGAATCGTTATGGAGATATGAGAAAAAAAAGCCCCCTTTGTTGTTTCTCTTTAATTTAAAGTCGAATTATCTCATCTTATCATTCAGGGTTTTCGGATTATTATCTTCATTTTTATTGTTATATTCACAACGTTTCGGATGATGTGTTCTCCGGCCTTCTTCACGTGTTTCTTGTTGAACTAGGGAGGTTAACGGAGCATATGCACGCAAAACTCAAAAAATATTCACGAGCATAAATTTGTCGTGAATCATATATATATATATATATATATATAACCAATGGATGAGAAAATTTTAAACATTTTATTTCCGTTGTTGGCGTTCTGTTTCAAAGTTATGTGAAATATTTAGTGTTTGAAAATTTATTTCAAAAACGTAACGTAACTTTCTCATCTTTTCGTTTCATTTAGAAATTCATAGGCCTTGATGAAGATTTAAAAACTGAAACGTTTAATGTTGGAAAATAATTCAAACTATAAAGTAAAACATCCTCTGAAAACCATGCAAAGCTCTTCGAAAGAATTGAGCACTCTGGTAGCCGATAGGGTATAAAAATGTAAACAAACGGACGCTGCTACTGTTACTACATAAATACCTTAAAAATTCCTTTAGCCAACGTGGTCCGCTTGTTGGCCGAGTGGTCTGAGACTTAGTCTAACGTAAAGTTGGATAGGTTTCGATCCTGGCTTCGAGCATCCAGCGTGTGTAGCCACACTGAAGAGTTCTGATAGAACGAAACAGTCTGTCTGAGGATGATTATATATATTTATATATATATAAAGACCATGTCTGTTTCAACTCAACATTCTGTTGTTTGTTTTGATGCTTGCTTGTTTTATTGCTAGTTCCGTTCACTGCACCCGGAAAACTCCATGACTACATTCCGTTGCAAACTCTATAAAAATAAGTAACCACAATACTTACCCGTCCCTCGTAAGAAGCTTTTGAAGTTGAAAACAGCTCTTTAAAAATTTCATAAAAATTGAATTAAAAAAGGCTTAAAACTGAACAATCTTCAGAAGCCTTTGTCGATCGATTTTCCGTCGTGAAACTGGTGGTAGCACAAAAAGATTTGTGATAATTGTTTGCTTTTAAGCGTTTTTAAAACTTCTTAAAAACTTCAATTAAAGGGTACTCCACACTTCCCAAATCTCCAGAAATGGAGTCTCACCATCAGATACAGTAAAGTGTCATACCTTGGAGACTATTTTTCGAGGTGGGGAGGCTTACACTGTCTGCATATTCTAGTAATTAAGGAAAGAAGACATCACACACACACACACACACACACACATACTTATATGTGTGTGTATTTGCGTGCATACAATGTGTGTCTACTTCTTTCTGTGTGAGTTTGCTTGTGTGTGTGTTTGTATATGTGTATACAATGTGTGTGTGTTTGTCTGTGTGTGCTTATGTGTGTGCGTATTTGTGTGTGTGTGTGTGTGTGTGTTGTGTGCACGCGCGTGTGTGTATGTGTACGTTTGAGCGTTAGTGTGTTTGTGTATGTCTTCTGCGTTTGTGTGTCTTCTGCGCTTGTGTGTGTGTGAGATTGTATGTTCATGTATGTCTGTATGTGTATTCGTGTATGTATGTGTTTTGCGTCACTGTGTGTATATTTGCGTGTATGTGTGTATGTATGCGTGTTTGTGTATGTGTATGCGTGCGTGTGTGTATGTGTGTTTGTGTGTTTACGTCTGTGTGTATGTGTGTGTGTGTGTGTGTGTGTTTACATCTGTGTGTGTGTGTGTGTGTGTGTGTGTGTGTGTGTGTGTGTGTGTGCGTGTGTACGTGTGTTTGCGTGTTTACGTCTCTATGTGTGTGGGGGGGATGTCTTCGCGCGTGTGTTGGGGGAGGTGAATATATGATTTCATCTACTAAAAATGTTAAATAAGATGTGTGTACTTTTTCCTTTTCTTTTTTTTTTATCAACACAACATTTCTCAAATAAATCTTAACACGGCCATTTTTCTTACTCGACGATTTCAAACACAAAAGAAAGAAGAAAAAAAGGGTCTTTGAATTAAAGTAAGCACGTAGTCATTCGCTGAGAAGATTTTATGTCTGACGTGGAAGGTTGAGGTCAGTTGGTCATCTCTGATGACGGTGAGTGAACGAAATACGTAGTGGGGATGTTTATGGACACTGGCAAATCTTAAAGTTAAATAAAGAGATAAGGTAGAGGCAACAAATCAGTCCGCCAAATATTCAGAAGGGTCTTTTTCTTACCAGCTGATAACGTTGCCAAAAAGCCAGCGTAAAAGTCACCAAACAAACGAGAGCGTCTTTAAAAATGAAAATAAAGAATAGAAATAAAAAAATAAAATCTCTTGGTGGAAGAGCGATAAAGAAAAAAAAAGACACGTCACTTATGTACACATCTAGTACAAATACGTGCATTGATGTACACACGCGTGTGTGTGTGTGTGTGTGTGTGTGTGTGTGTGTGTGTGTGTGTGTGTGTGTGTGTGTGTGTGTGTGTGTGTGTGTGCGGTGTTTAACAATGATTTACCGAATCTTGAAACCGATCTCGAAGGAAATACTTGATATCAGATATAAAAAAAATAATCTAATTAGAAAGAAAGAAAGAAAGAAAGAAAGAAAGAAAGAAAAGATCTCAAGTAAAGAAAAGAAAGATCTCAAGTAAAGAAAAGGTCTCAAGAAAAGATCTCAAACGAAAAGAAAGAAAGAAAGAAAGAAAGAAAGAAAGAAAGAAAGAAAGAAAGAAAGAAAGAAAAGGAATTACCCTTTAAAAATAATAATAATAATAATAATAATAATAATAATAATAAATCACGCATTTAAGAGTCGAGGGGGAAGAAATCAGCCTCCCACATTTTGCCACTTAATGAGAATAAAATAGATGAATTGAATCCTAAACAAATTAATCACCAAATCGCGTCACCTGCATCTTTTATTCACCCCTTTATTCACACAGTCATCAAGTGTCATTAGTTTATCTCAAAAAGTAATCAGAACAAATATTTGATTGGTCTAAATCATTAGGGGGCGTGGCAGAAGAAGCTTTTAATCTAAAAAATTGCGTCTGTATGGTGAAATAAATCGCCATTAATAAATGAATAAATAAAAGCAAAACTGAGAGAGAAGTTAACTCCAAAATAAGAAACTTTACTAATCTTTGCTAACATTTTCATTTACAGTGCTGTACATAAGTTTTTGCCTTAATTTGAACTAATTATTTCATCAAAGTTATTTTTAATTTTATACAACCAAAACTAATAAATAGTTGCTTATATTTAAAATAAAACGAAAACATTTAAGATGGAAATTAATTGGTATCATTAGAATTAACCTTTTAATATTTCTTACTTATTTTTTTTTAAACTGTTAAAAACGTATGGTTAAGTTTTCGTTATTTCATATTTATTACTATTTTTACACGCCTTTTGAAATAAAATATTATTTTTAATCAAAACTTAATTAAAAGAAGATTTAGAATAAAAATGAAGTAATTTGAAGCGGTTTCTGGAAGTTTCTAATTTGTTCTAGAAGATTTTTGAAAATTCTGGTTTGGTTTCGTTTCGTTATTTAATGGCATATCAACCTTTGTAAGTTATTTAATGCCAAAGCCATTCTCCTAGAAGAACAGTAGTGGTACTTTTTAACCTAGAGTTTGGAGGATAAGGGAGTTCATACCTTTCCCAAGGGTATTTGTCGGAAAGTGAACGCACTACTGGAGTTCGAACTCGCTTACTGCGATTTCGCAGTTCATCGATTTAACCATTACACCACGAGGCCCCCGAAAGTTCTTGAATTCAAATTAATTTAGTATAAAAAAAGAAAGCACTTTCTTTACATGTACACTAAAAATGTTGATGGCTCCGCAGAGAGAAATTCATTCTGCTTT
Source organism: Sepioteuthis lessoniana (assembly GCA_963585895.1). NCBI lineage: Eukaryota > Metazoa > Mollusca > Cephalopoda > Myopsida > Loliginidae > Sepioteuthis > Sepioteuthis lessoniana. The sequence goes on along the minus strand of OY757933.1, from coordinate 37,250,187 downwards.
AATTTGCTCCCATCAAAGTGGTATGAACGCCAAAGAAATTGCGTTGAAGGTCAATTTTCTACATCGAACAGTTACGAACTTGATTAAGAAGAATTAAGACACTGGATCAATCATAAGGAAAGAGAAGTTTTGGAAGGTCTCGAAAACTTACAACATCAATGGTCAGTATCTTTCTCTAAAGCCTAAAAAAAGCTTATGATTTAACCAGCAAAGAATTGGCAAATGAGATCAAGCAATATTTTGACATCAATATTCATCCTGCATCTGTTCGATGCATTCTAATTAAATTTGCTTATCGATCAAAGATGAAGCAAAAAAGTGCTTCTTACAGCTGAAATGAAGAAGAAAAGATTGCAATGAGCACGTAATCCTTAAAATTAGTTTATTGAAGACTGGGAAAAAAGCTTTATGGACAGATGAGTCAAAAATTGAGCCGCCCTATGAAAATGCTCGAAAACGCTATTGATGACAAAATTTTGAAAATCATCTGAAGATGTTTCAACCATCCTTTATCACGTGACTATAAATCGCTGTGGCTGTGGAACTATTTCCTTGCTCATTGGAAGATGTATGAATTAAGCGCGATTCTATCATCAGATGATGATAAAATCACGCCTAATTTCATATATTGGATACACAACCACCACACTCTTGTCCCGTAGGGCACCTCGGGTGGTGTAATGGTTAACAAGGTAGACTAGCAAACTTACACGAGGGAGTTCGATTCTCATTGGGTGCCCAATTCATGCGGCCTTGTGCTACATCTGAGCAAAAAGCTTAGTAAATTACCACTCTTGTTCCGTAGGCTAATATTCTATTTATCTAATGCAAGCAACATCTGCAAATATAGTGTTTCACAAGTGTTGAAACAAAGCCGTGACTTCTAACTCGCGAACAAGATAAGTCTAATAAAAAAAAAAACTCAACTGTAAATCCTTTGGGGAGAGTTCTCGTGGCGTAATCGGGTAAATTGTTGGACTGCTGCTTCGAAATAAGAGGTTTCGAACCAATCACGCTATTACGTTCACTTTCGAACAATTATCCTTCGGAAAGGCATGAACCCCCTGATCTTACCAGCTATGGGTTCAAATAGTTTCAATGCTGTTCTTCTCCAAGAATGGCTTTAGCATTAAATAACCCATGAAGATTGATATCCCATTAAACAAAATAAATCAAACCAATCCAAATCTTACTTAGTTATCTTAAACAAAATATGCCAACAAGAAAATCTGCATCATAAATACACACTATATATATATATATATATACACACTATATATATATATATATATATATATATATATATATACTTCCTGATGATCCGAAAAGGTGAAACTTTAGTAGAAGATTTCCGACTCGCGATTTAAGTTAATTTTATAATTGGCTCCACTCGTGTTGAGCACTCTTGTTATTGTAGCGTTGTAGTGTTCGCGGAAGGTTTTAGTTTTCTTTTGACCAACTGACTGCATATCCCTTGATTTTTTTCAAGGGGTATGACGAAGTTGGCCTTTTCTTTCTTTTTGACATATAATATTTTTTCTTTTTCCCCCGGGCGGTGATTCGAGATATTCTTATCTCTTGTTCCTGGCGGGTTTTTTTTCTTTTTTTCTGGTACCGTGATTAGTATATATATATATATATATATATATATATATATATATATATATATATATATGCGTGTAAAGATTACTTATGTTTGTTTGTTTGTTTTTTTTTGTTTATTTGGGTTTTATGAATTATCAACATTTGTAGGTTATTTAATGCCAAATCTATTTTATGCAAATAAACAGTTCTATTTCAAACAATTTAGTTTAGCATAAGTACACAGTTAAATTGTCAAAAAACATTTCTATTTGAAGCTATTCAGTTTAGTCAAAGTTCTGTTTTAAACAATTCAGTTAAGTATAAGTATAGTTTTTTTTAACACACTGTTAAATGTCAAAACAGTTCTATTTTAAACAATTCAGTTTAGTATAAATACACAGTTTAGTTCTATTTGACCAATAGATGGGACCCTGTCAAGTGCTACCACTCTAAGCTAGAGTGGATCTAGGAGCGATGGCAATGAAGGGGTACTTTGCATTCCCCAAAGCTCCAGAATTACTGGAGCCTCACCATCAGATTGTTTAATCTCATATTCAGGACACTCCTTGGGGGTCTTACCCCTCTACAGAGATACAGTCGGTGTAATCTGCAACCCCAGCCAACTGGGCAATATCATTTATGATATATATATATATATATATATATATATATATAGTAGAAGACGCTCAATGTTAATTAACGTAGATATTTAGAAATGGTCATGTGACAATTTGTATCAAGATATTCGGAGTGGAGAACGACTGCGTTGACCAACTTCGTGACATCCAAGACACATTGCATTCAAGTATTATGTTGCATCACTTATTCGGGATGAAAACTTTTTGCTTTGAAGAAAGGAATTTAAGATGGATACATACAATGTCTATCTTTTTGTCTTTGTTTTGTTTCGAGGTCATTTGGTATTTCGTGTCGTCTTGTGTCATCGCAAATCCAATGATCACGGTTCTCCACGTACTGCCGTGGTAAATTGAGCTCAACTCTGAATTCAAGAACATTGTAACTGCAGTTTTTTGTTTGTTTTGTTTTGTTTTGTTTTTCATTTGGAATCCACTTGTTCGAGATAACTCTATTAAGACACAATCAAGTAATTTCTCCTCACACGAGAAGCTTGAACACTCAGCTACCTTTTCAATTGGGGCATGAGAATACGCTGTGTGAACCTCTGCCGAAGGAGTAACCCTCACAATGGGTGTCTTGCATTGATATTCAGGGATTATAATTTGACTGATTAAAAACACTGCTTAGATTCATTTATCCAGAAATAAAAGTTTATTCTAAAATATTATTTTCCGAATAACATGAAAAAAATGGGAAGAAAAACAATTATCTGTATACTTCGAGCGACAAACTGGAGAGATTGCACACGAGAAGAACTGGATATGTCTAAGAACTGGAAACCTCAAGAGAGAAACTGAATCTCTTTTGATAACAGCACAAAATAATGCCATAAGGACCAATTATATCGAAGCGAAAATTGATAATACGCAACAAAATAGTAAGTGTAAGATATGTGGAGACTGAGATGAAACGGTTAATCATATATGTGAACGCTGCAAGCTAGCACAAAAGGAGTACAAAACTAGGTACGACTGAGTGGGAAGGGGAATCTACTGGGAATTATGCAAGAGATTAAAATTTTACAATACTAACAAAAGGTATATGCATAAACCGGAATCTATCCTAGAGAATGAGACGCAAAAAATTCTCTGGGATTTTGAGATACAGACTTTATCCTTAGCGTTAATTGATAAGAAAATCAGAGAAAAACGAGAGAAAGTGAAAAGATAAACAGATACTTGGATCTTGCTTGATAGCTGAAAAATCAATAGAACATGAAGTTGACGGTAATACTATCAATAATTGGCGCTCGTAACTGTCCCCAAAGGCTTGGATAAAAGACTGGCAGAATTGACAATCAAAGGAAGAATCGAAACCGTATCGACAACAACATTGTTGAGATCGGTTTGTATACTGAGAAGTCTCCTGGAAATCTGAGAAGACTTATTATCACTCAGACTCCAGTAAAAGACCACCAGTTAACGCTGGAGTGAAAAACTTGCAAGAAGTGACATAATAATAATAATAATAATAATAATCACAAACTCCTGTGAGACTTTGATATACAAACGGATCACGTAATCTCGGCCCGAAGACCAGACCTTATAATAATCAACAAACAAAAAAAAGAAAATCTGCAAAATTGTTGACTTTGCTGTCCACAGAATAAAACTGAAAGAATGTGAAAAGAGAGATAAGTACCTTGACCTTGCTAGAGAATTAAAAAAACTATCGAACATGAAGGTGACAATTATACCAATTGTGATTGGTGCTTTTGGTACGGTAACTAAAGGATTATTAAAGGGCCTGGAAGATTTAGAAGTTGGCGGCCGAGTGGAGACCATCCAAACAACAGCATTATTGAAAACGGCCAGAATACTGAGAAGAATCCTGGAGACTTGAGGAGACTTACTGTCACTCAATCTCCAGTGAAAGACCATCAGCTTATGCTGATGTGAAAAACTCTAATGAGTAATAAATAATATAGTGATACCAATTGTAACTGGTGTGCTCTAAACAATCCCCAAAGGCTTAGTAAAAGAGACTAGAAGACTTAGAAATCAGAAGCAGAGACCATCCAAACTACAGCATTATTAAAACCGGCCAGAATTCTGAGAAGAGCCAGGGAGAGTTCCTATCACTCAAACTCCAGTGAAAAACCATCAGCTAACCCTGGTGTGAAAAACTCTCAAAGGAGTAAAATAATAATAATAATAATAATAATAATCACTTATTTGCACACAGTCATATAGTTTCAAGTATTCTAATCTAATACTAATGATTTTAATCTGATCTATTTGATCCATAGGTAGAACCCAAACAGTTACAACCACTCCGGGTCAGAGTGAATCTGGGAGTAATGGCGACGAAACGGTGACTTCACACTTCTTCCAAGTTCCAGAACTAAAACCTCACCACCGGATGCAATCGTGTGTCATACCCAGAAGACCCCATTTTTTTTTATAGGGGTCTTACTTCTCTGCAGTTGATATATCGTAAACCCACCGGCAGAAGGGTTAAAGGTAGGTCGATTTTTTTAAGGATTTGTACTAAGGTTTATGGCATTGTGTTATAAAATCAGCTGACTAAAGTTACTGAGAGAAAAGAAGAATGGTTTGTTTTGTTTTGTTTTGTTTTTCTCCAGAGCTAAACCAAACATGGTGGGGTTGATATTCGATATTAATTTCTTCATCTTCATTCGGTAGACGGGAATTGAAAACCAATTTCCTGTTTCGCCACGGAAAACAAGACCGCTATCGTGTACACTTGCTCTCAAGCACGACTTCAGGCTCGACTTTCTCCACTGAGACTAATTAGTCTAAATTCTCTTCCCGGTTGTCGAAATACAATCTTTTTCCTTGGAACTTACACAACCATCCGGACAATGAAATTGTTATATCAGAAGGCGCTGATTGTGTAGCCGATTATTGTCGTAAGAAGTGGACTCGTCCAGCCAAGGTTAAATTTTGAACCTGGCAGTTTGCATTTGAAATAGTGCTAATCTCCTTGGGAAAGATATGCACCCAACTGTTTTCTCTCCAGCTATGAAGAAAAACTCTTAATTTCAAGTCAGCTCTATTCTGCTGAAAAAGAGAGACCTTTTGTCGCATCCTGATCGGGCAGAGAGGTTAGATGAATACATACACTTAAGATTTATCTGAGACTTCGGAAATATGCAACGAAAAGAGAATTGGAAAACATGCATAGTATATGAGTGTGCGCGTGTGTGTGTGTGTGCGCGCGTGTGTTTGGTTTGGTTTTATGACATATAAAACCACGTTGGTTATTTAATGCCAAATCCTGTTTATACATATCAAATATATATGATTTGTAAACACATTTTATTGACAACATTTTTTAAAAAATCGTTTCTTTTGCACTCAGTTGAATGGTTTCCAGTATTGCTATCTAATAAGAATAATTCTGTTTACTATTAATCCTTTGTTTGCACACAGTTAAATGGTTTCAAGTATCACTACGTAACCGTAACAATTAAACATCAGTCATTTGGTTGCACATATTTAAACGGCAATACATGATATGTAAGAGATTAGTTTGTCAGTAATTTCATTTTCAAATGAGTAGAAACAAATTTGTTTGCACCTTAGTATTGCTATTGTTTTTACATATAAGATTTCAATTATCGCTACCGAACACAAACTATTCGATTCAACTTTACTCATTCGTTTGCACACAGTTGAATAGTTCCAAGTATTTCTATGTATAACTAACAATTCAAGTAAACATCAGTCATTTGTTTATATACAGTTAAATGATCAAACAATTCTATTTCAAACAATATAATTTAACATAAGTTATTTGTTTGCACTCAGTTTAAATGTCAAACAGTTCGATTAGACCCATACATAAGACCCTATCAGGTGCTACCACTCCGGGCCGTAGTAGATCTGGGTACTCCACATTCCCCAAAACTCCAGCATTACTGGAGCCACACTATCAGATTGTTCAGTATCATATCCAGGACACTCGTTAAGGGAGTCTTACCCCTCTGCAGAGATGCAGTCGGTGTATTCTACAGCACCGGTCGACTGGGCTTGTGTGTGTGTGTGTGTAGTTTGTCGGGAATTGGTGTCCGAGTTTTCTATCTCTTACACCGGTTGCCGCATCAAGGTTAAAAAGCTCAGTCTGTCCTGCTATTTATTCGTAACTTGATGGAGAATGGCTGGATGCATAACTTTCTTAAAGATATTAGAGTTTTGTTAAACGCAAACCGGTCGGGGGAAAGAAGACGTGGAACGGATGGACTCTACCAGACTGTTCCTATGTGCCGGATAAAGGAAGGAGAAAACGAATGAATAAAATATGTTTTAACCTGTTCGGTATTATGTAAAGTCCTGTTCCAATTTACTTAATACATGATCACACACACATACACACACACACACACACACACACACACACGCATATATATATATATATATATATATATATACATCGGATAAAAGAGAAAACGAGTGAATAAAAATCCGATCGACAAGTTTATAATTTTTATTTCTTTAAATTGAGTGAAAAGTTTGCTGAAAAACAAAAGCGCAAAATCTTTCCTTGTAACCAAAGAGAACGTTAACCAGAGCGTAGATATTAATGACGTATAGCAGTAATTTTTTTGGTTGGGTTTTATGGCATATCAACCTTTGTAGGTTATTTAATGCCAAAGCTATTCTCCTAGAAGAACAGTACAGGTACTATTTAACCCATAGCTGGGAGGATAAGGGGGCTCATACCTTTCCCAAGGGTATTTGCCCGAAAGTGAACGTAATAGCTAGACTGGAGTACGAACTCACTTACTACAACTCCGCAGTCCATCGCTTTAACCATTACACCGAATGCACTGAGCCAGAGATCAGATGAAAGAGCACATATGATTGGCTGTATTGTTGCGCGGCAATAGCAATGTAGAAGTAAAAATTCCCCGGCGAGAATTCAGGCGGTAAAGGGATATGTACATCTAGTTGGTAGCACTAATACTGACCATTCGGATTCAAAAGTTAAGTTTTTTGTTTGTTTTTGTTTTTTATTGTTTTTTTTTTTTTGTTTTTGTTTTTTTGGTGTGTGTGGGGGGTGTAATTAAGTTGTTTTTCCACTTATTCCACAAGCTGAAATCGTACAGAATTTTAAGTAACAACGAAATGGTTTATAATGTTGGTTGATTATTTAGTTCGATTTTATGGCATATCGGCCCTTGTAGGTTATTTAATGCCAAATCCTGATTATACATACATAAATTTGGAGGTGCCCGTGGTATCATGGTTATCGTCGTAGGAAATAGACACGGCGACCCGAGTTAAAACTCTGGACGAGTCTGTTCACATTTCTCATAGTGTTGATAGCATTGGGAAAGATATAAATCCAACTATTCTCTCTCCAGTGGGTAAAATAGTAGGGTAGACTGGATTCTTTAGTTTTGACATGGCAACCGGTCTATAAAAAAGGAAAACTCTGAATTCAAACCAGTTGAACTCCGCAGAAAAAAATTGATATTGTGTTGCATCCTGAACGTGTGGTGAGGTTGGTAAACTCATACATATATAAATATAAATTATTTGCTAACACATAGTTTATAGGTAACATTTTTAAACGAGCCAGAACTCAATTGTTTACACACAGTTAAATGGTTTCAAGTATTGCTATCTAACACAAACAATTTTATTTAACAACAGTCATTTGTTTGCACACAGTTAAATGATTAAACAGTTCTATATATCAAATATATGATTTGAAAACGAATAGTTCGTAGATAATGGTTTCAAGTATTTCTACCTAACACTAATAATTCCATTTAATATTTATCATATGTTTGCACACACTTAAACGGCTTCAAGTATTGCTATCTAACAACAAAAGTTTTTATTTGCCCAGAGTTAAATAGTTTCATTTATGTAAGTCTAAAAATTTCGAACGGTTCTATTTGAGACATACGTGGTGCCTTCAATAAGTTTCCAGACTTTTTTGTACTGGCATTTAAAATTGTCGTAGACTCTTGACAATTCAGTATTTTATTGCTATACATCTTATGACTGACCAATTTTTATGATTTCAGGTTCAAATGAACAGCTACAGCAGGAATTGGAATACACCCTACTAAACCCTGGTGAATTTCAAAAATACAATCTGGACGTGAGGACACTTTAGAAGAATGATATGCAATAAAATTCTGTTTTAAACTTGGAAAAAATGCCACAGAAACGTATGGAATGCTTCAGACTGCTTTTCGAGCATCTTGCATGAATCGAGCATCAGTTTTTGAGTGGCATAAGAGATTGAAGGAAGGCAGGAAGTCTGTGAGGGATGATGAGAGGTGTGGGAGGAGTAAGGAAGTCAATAGACCAGAGTTGAATGTCCAAAGGGTTAGGGTTAGGGTTACTATGTTGAGGTTTTAAGGGAGTTCTGGAAGAGATTCCGCCGGAAGAGGCCAGCACTCTTCAAATCGGCTCAGTGGCATTTCCAGCAGGACAATACACCTGTCCGCATCTCCATCCTTATCACAGACTATTTGACCAAGATAGGCATCAAGACAGTTCCTCACCCTCCCTTTACTCCAGACCTTGCTCCCTGTAACTTTTGGTTATTCCCTAAGCTCAGAGGCTGTTGTTATGAGACAATTGAGGAGATGAAAGCGGCTATGACGAAGGTCATTGACACGCTCACACAAGAAGACTTCTATGGGGCCTTCTAGAAGTTGTTGGAACGGTATAACAAGTGCTTTGCAGCCGGAGGAGATTACTTCGAAGGGGACTAGAGTTTCATGTATGTACTATCAATAAAAATGCCCATACGAAAAAAGTCTGGAAACTTATTTAATGATCCTCGTAGATATGACCCTATAAGGTACTATTACGCCGAGTCAGAGAGGACCTGGGAGTAAGGACGATAAAGAGGTACCCCACATTCCCCAGAGCTCTAGAACTGGAACCTCACCATCAGATGCAATTTAGTTTCATATCTAGGACACTCATCGGAGAGAAGGAGTTTTACTCCGCTGCACAGGGATGAAGAGCTTAGAAGTTTCCCTTAGTTTAGTACAAATGTCTGGGACACAGTACAAAAGTATGGGGTCTAACAATAAGAAACGAACTCACTAATAATGTCCTGCTAGTTTAGTTTGCTATCCATTGTACCATCATACAAGGCGCTCCTTCTCCAGAAAATTTAAACATAACATTTTTTAAATTCTTGAAAAAAGTCAAAGGTAAAAAGTAATGCAAAAAATGCAATAATTTTGGTTTCTGGTTGCTACATATCTACTTTATACGGTTGAATAAAATAATGAAGATTCGGTTTAGCTAACCTGTCTAGTTTAGTTTAGCATTATAAAAATCTTTGAGACAATTCTGGGTACGGATTTGGTATCCACATAACTTGATTTAGTCTAAGACACGTTTAACCCGGGGGAAAATTCTTTTTTCACCTAGTGTTATCTTTTAAAAAAGACACTAGTAAAGTCTGAGTTTTGTGTTCCGAGAGGAATTCCTCCTCCTCCTCTCCCCCTCTCTTTCTCTCTCATTAATATGCTTAAAAATTTTATGATTATCTAAAAGAGAACGTGGTTGCAGTCCTGACAAGGGAGATGATATGGGCTGCAGACAGCACTAAGTGGATTCGCCTTTAGGGACCTTAAAAAACGGTGGGGGAAAACGACTCTGTCTTATCAGTAAAACAGTTTAGAAGCTAAATTTTCCTGAATCAAAACAACCCATATTAGACTCCTCCCATATGAAAACTTAAATTTCAATATGCAACATTGAACAATATACACTGTGTGATGGTCTCTGCATTCTCTTTACATTTTCTGATTTATACAAACGATAGTAAATATAGCTTCATAAAATGAGTGTTTGTCATCAATTATGGGAAGTTTGAAATAAGGTTTTCTAATAAGTAAAACATTTAGAAAACTGCGCTGACCTAAATAAAAATGAAAACAATAAAGAAAGTATATGATTGCTGTTTTTTTGTATAATGGTATATAAAATTTCAGCTCGTATTTTGAAGAAAACATTTAATTTATTTTATTTTATAGTATTGAATTAATTTAGAGGGCTTTTGCAATAATAATTATCTGAGTCTAATTAATTTCAAAGTAAAACTTCATTGTCAGAGACTTTTTTTAGATAAATGAACACGATGTTGGAGGTTCAATTTTTTTTTAACCTCCAGCATCGTGTTCATTTATCTAAAAAAAAGTCTCTGACAATGAAGATTTACTTCGAAATTAATTAGACTCAAATAATTATTATTTCGCATTGCAATATCCTTCTAAATTAATTCAATACTATAAAATGAAATAATTTATGCTATGCTTAAAGCAAATTACAAAATAATTTCATTTATTGTTCATTTTCGTCTTGATAAATACAGTTTCAGTCTTGATAAATACGTTTAAGTTCAGATTATATTTTGGAGAAAACGTTACATTTATTGTTCATTTATGTCTTGGTAAATACAGCTTCATTATCGATACTTTTTATTTTATTTTATTTTTGTATATCCCAATTTTTCGAAACCCAATGAGAAATTACAAGTACTCACACGGCTGTCCGAAAGTTAGCCTTTAACCCAATATTATAACCATTAGGATTTGTATTTAGTGTTTTACACAAGAAAAACGGGAGGAATTTTATTTACGGCAACTATGTAGCGTGGCTTTTGAGATATCATTTTTCGTTGCTTCTGGGAATGTTGGCGTTGCACGTGTTGGTTTATAACCCCGAAATTCAAGTTTTTTTTTGGGGGGGGGCAATAAATACGTCTTCAATGGAATCTTTTTTTTTATCATTATTGATCGAGCGACACCTATAAATATAGATTACGCATTAGTTCCCTTTAAATCGTTCTCAGGTCAAGATTAGGAAAGTAATCACTACGGAAAAGAGAACAAAACACACTCATTTAAAGAAAGAACAGCAAAAAAAAAACATCCAGGTCAGAACTAAACTAACATTTCATTCTCACATATCTGTGATCATTTTACGTGTATTTATACTATTATGCTGAAGTGTATATGTGTGTGTGTGTGAGAAAAAGAGAGAGAGGGGGGTGCTCATGGCAAATGAGAAAGCACCTCGTCGGCTAGGGCTGTATAATGTACCGATTGCATCTCGGCAGAGGGCTAAGGCCTCCTCCCCAACGAGTGTTCTGGGTATGACACTAAACTGTATCAAATGGAAAGACTCCAGTTCTGGAGACTTGGGAAATGTGGAGCACCCCTTCATTGTCATTACTCCCAGGTCCACTCTGACTCAGAGTGGTAATATCTGTTAGGGTCCTATCAAATGGTCGAATAAAACTGTTCAACAATTAACTAAGGATTAATATTATTATTTATTTGAGACCAAATCGCTGTGTCCAAATTATGTGTATTAGATAGAAATACTTAATGAATAGAATTACTAATGTTAAATAGCAATTCTTGATATTATTTGAATATGTACAAACAAATGATTAATATAAGATAAAATTATTAACGTTAGATTGGTATACTTGAAACCGTTTAACTGTGAGTAAACAAATGAGATTTGACAACTAGTTTACAAATAAACGTACCAACAAATTAACTCTACATTCCTTAAATTTCCAGAACTGCTCTGATACAGTTTCCTGTCTTACTCAGGATATTCATTGAGAAAGGAGCCTCATCCCTCTCCAAAGGTGCAATATCAGTCTTCCGTACTATTTACCCATATATGGTGGGAGAATAGCTGGATGTATATTTTTCCGAAGAGTGTTAAAGTGAAGTGAAATGCTAAAAGCCGTAGCCAGGATTTGAACTCAAGTCGCCGTGTCCATTTTTAATTACCATAACCATTACATTACGAGCGCCTCCACATAGTTTATGACTAATCTGGTCTATCTAAGCTAAATGCTTACAGACTCCTGGCGCAGCAAATAAAAGTGTTGGATTAAGTCTATCTTAGTGTTTGTGAATTCAATTCCTGCGTCAAGTAGTGAAATACATAAATAAATATCAGAAGAGCAAATTAGGAAGAATTAACTGATAAAAGTTATCTCCCTGCATTGAATGCATCCAGCTATGAGTAAATAGTAAAGGGGACTGGGCTTTTATGGCAACCAGTCTAGGAGACGGAAAACCTGCTAATCTCTGCTAAGAAAATTCACCTTGGGTCGCATCCTGCTAAGGATTTGGTAAATATAAATCTTCTTCCAAGATAAAGAATAACATAGAATTTTTATAAGCAACATTATATGTTCGATGAAATTGGCTGGGATTTTGTTAACCCACTGGCTGTAGTTTGCTGACCCTCGGACAATGTTTCTATCTTAAAATATTGTGGCTATAATAACCAAAATGAGGACGTGCTATTTTGAACAAATCCTGGAAGCATCACCCAACAAAACAGCAGCTGTATGGCCACTTACCTCCCATCTTACAAACTATCTTAGTAAGACGGACAATTATGCTGAGCACTGCTGGTGAAATAAGAACGAACTCATAACCGACGTTCTGTGGACTCCTACTCATGGAGCCACCAGTATTGACCGAAAAAGCAAAGACTTACAAAAATCAGTTCTGTGCTGACACGAGATGCTATCTAGAGGACCAACCAAGAGCGATAGCCAATAGAAACGGAGAATCCATGCTATCAGCTCAACTTGATGATACCGATTGTCATCATATATCGGCCAATGTTCTACAAATCTTTGTGTATGGGAACTAGATTTAAAAATTATATTGATGCCAAACCAACCAACCAACCATATCCAAAAATTAAAAAAAAAGTTCTGAGTGAGCTTTAAAACAGCTTCATACACCCGATATTGCCATAATCTGTAATCAAGAAAAAAATCGACTTTCGTTTGAAAATATACTTATTAAATAAATTCTTGTAGCCCGTTAAAATTGCGTCCAATCAACAACATATGTCACTATTGGTCATACGACATCCTTATTAAACTTTTAATACAACGGAAATATCCGTGTCATGGGAACGGATATTCCCGCCCACTCATGGGTGTATAAGCAATTATGGCGCTAAACAATATCAGACATTTCCGTCAAGAAGAGAAATGGTTGTTGCTCATTAAAAAAAAAAAAGAACAGAAAACTCAGACAAATCTATGAATTTGAACTGAAAAGAAAATCTGTCAGGAACCTGTAAAATAAATAAGGTACTAATGACTGTCTTATAACCATTCAGTTGTTTGATTATCAACATTATCACCATCATCATCAAATCACGCAGACAGCACAGATTTTCCTAACACACACTCTCTCTCCCCATCCGTCCCTATAGTCCATCGCTCTCGGTAAATCTTCCATGCTACATCCTGTACTCGCACAAAGCTGATGTAAATAAGTTCTTGCTGGTCGGCCAACACTGGCACGTCCACGTTTACGGGGTCCATTGAAGAACGCCACGAATGAGTTCGTTCTTGCTTCATCAACAGTGTTTATTGAAGTTGTATTTGATGGTATTTGCTGGATTTTACCTGGTTTCTATGTTTAATGACATATCAACATTCGTGGGTTATTTAACGCCGAAATCATTTTCATAAAAGAACATTAGTGGTACTATTTAACCCAGAGAGGGTTCATACCTTTCCCGAGGGTATTAGTCCGAAAGTGAACGTAATAGAGCAACTAGAGTTCGAACTCGCTTACTTAGATAACAATTTCTAACACGTTAACCACAATATGACATGAATTTTCCCCATATTTGTTGAAGTGCTTCAATCATATATGTGCTTTCAAATAACTAATAACAATCTTTTATAAATAATTTATAATTATACAAATCTAAAACAATCAACGAACCAGCCAGCCAACGAACCAACCAATCAACCAAGCAAGTAACCAGCCAGCCAGCAATCTAGCCAGCCAACCAAACAAGCAAGCAAGCAGCTAGCCAACCAGCCAACAAGCCAACCAACCAACCTGCCAGCCAGCAAACCAGTTAACCAACTAGCCAAGCAGCCTAAAAAACAAGCAAGAAACTAGCCAAGCAGCCTAAAAAACAAGCAAGAAACTAGCCAACCTGCAAATTAAAGAACGAGCCAACCAACTAACCAGCTAACCAGTCAACTAACGAACGAACCAACCAGTCAATTAGCCAACCAATCAACCAAGCAGGTACCTAGCCAGCTAGCAAACCCAACAACCAGCCAATCAGCTAATCAATTAACCATGCAACCACCCAATTAACCAGCTCAGCAAGCAGCCAGCCAACCAAGCAACCAATCAACCAACTAGCCAACCAGCAATCGAACCAATTAACCAGCCAAACAAGCAGGCAAGCAACCAGCCAGAAAGCATACCAACCACCTTAACAACTAACCAACCAACCAATTAAGCAACCAACCAACCAACCAACTAGCCAACGAACCTACCAACTAACCAATTAACCTGCCAATCAACCAACCAACTTGCCAACCAGCAATCCAACCAATCAACCAATCAACCAAGCAATTAACCAGCCAAACAAGCAGACAAGCAACCAGCCAACCAGCCAACCAACTACTTAACCGAGCAAGCAACCAGCCAGCTAGCTAACTAACCAATCAATTAACAAATCAATCAATCGACTAAACTAAAAATTAACCAGCCAAACAAGCAGGCAATCAACTAACCAGAAAGCATACCAACCAACCACCCAAACAACTAACCAACCAATTAAGCAAGCAAACAAGCAACCAACTAACTAACGGACCTACCAACTAACCAATTAACCACCCAATCAACTAACCAACCAACCAACTAGCCAACCAGCAATTCAACCAAACAACCAAGCAACCTAGCAATTAAATAGCCAAACAAGCACACAAGCAATCAGCCAACCAGCCAACTAGCCAACCAACCCCTTAACCAAGCAAGCAACCAGCCAGCTAGCAAACAAACCAATCAATTAACAAATCAACCAACCAAGTAACCTACCAATTAACCAGCCAAACAAGCAGACCAGCAACCAGCCAGACACCAACCAACCAACCAACCAATTAAGCAAGCCAACGAATCTACCAACTAATCAATTTAACAGCAAAATAAGCAATCAACCAACCAACCAACCAAACTAACAAACAAACAAACAAACAACGTTCTTGAAAAATAGTATTGCTAACACAACACAATTTTTTTATATTCTCAGTGCCACTTCATTTTTTTTTTTCTCCTTTCTCTTTCTTTTTTTCTTTTTCAATTTTTTTCTCCTTCGAACGTTTTCTTTTTCATTTTTTCTTTCTTTCTTTCTTTATTTATTTCTCTCTGTTTATTAAAGTACTTTAAAATATGTTAACATGCAGTAGCAAAACCAACCAACCAAGCTTAGAAAACTGTAAAACTGTTTCAATACAGATCTGTACGTCAGTTTTCTACATTTTTGGCGCCACTTTGTTATCTTTCTTTCTTTTTTTGTCTTTCTTTCTGAAGCGATTTAAAAGGATTTCAATCGATCGATGCCCATACCTTTTCAACACTTTACTTAACAGACAAACAAGCAGAAAAACCTAACCGTGCGTAAATAATACTGCCATTTCTGACAGGAAATTTGTTAATAGCCTGATATAATGAACTCTTGTTCTTGTAGGCCAGGGACCATGAACACATTCTTTACAAATATGCAGAAAAAACAAGTAATCTTTTTATAATCTGTCTTTCCATTTCCCATCATATATATATATATATATATATATATATATATATATATATATATATAACAAAACTTATATGAACATCTGTTGACACGTTCTATGTATACAGAAATACAGTGTGAAAAATAGCTCGTTGCAAAATAATTCTATTTTAAGGATGAAACTGTTCAAAATAAAATATCCAAAGTGTTATGATGTATACTAGTAAAGGTACTCGGTGCTAAGTTATAACAATGTTGGGGTAATCCACAGTTTCTCGAGCTGGAGCCTCATCACTAGATGCGTTCAAGTTAGATTAGGTAAAGTTATTTGGTTTAAAAGCATATCAAACCTTAATGGTTATTTAATGCCAAATCCTGTTTATGCACACACACACATATATAGAGAGAGAGAGACTTTGTTAGCGAATATTCAACTCATAGCTGGGGAGATAAGAGAGTCTATTCCTTTCCCAAGATTATTAGTCCAAAGTGAACTTAAAAGCAGCACTGCTCCTCGAACTCGCTTACTTCGAGACTGGAGTCCAGCACTATAGTCACTACGCTATGAGGACTTACTTGAGTAGTAATTTACGAAGCCCTTTGGTTCGATGTAGTACAAGGCCAAATGAATTGGGCACCAAATGAGACTCGAACTCACTTGTGTAGGTTTGCTAATCTAGCTTGCTAACCATTACACCACTTAAAGGTAACCAGGACTTACTTGAGTATATACACCCTCAAACTCCATACTTTTTTAACACACCTTTTATTTTGGAAGAAAATTCATGTTTCATTCATTGTTCATTTCTGTCTTGGTAAATACAGTTTTAGCCTCGATACTATATTATGTTTACGTAATTATTCTTGTTTAATATTTTATTAGCAAACAATTACATACTTTCAAATAATCATATTTCATACAAATAATTTTTAAACAGATATATTTGACCTCTAAATAGGAGTCAAACAGATACTATCACTCCAGCTTAGGATGGGTTTGAGAGTAGTGGCTTTAAAGGAATACCCCACACCTTCCGAATTCCAGAAATGGAGCCCCACCACCGTATGCAGGTTAATGTCATACTCAAGACACCCTTTTGGGTGGGAGAGGTCTTCAGTCTCTGCAGAAGATGTAGTAGGTGTAATCAAGACGCAACCGACAAGGTTTTGTTGAAGGACACCTCGCGTTGAGTAAGGTTTTGTGAGTTCGGTTATCAGACCCTTACTTGTAAATACAATTCTCACTCAGCGACTCTTACTTCTAGCCTTATGTCACAACTAAACTAAGCTTATTAAATGGGAAACTTTCTGTATTGAGATGGGCTTAAACTGAGGAATAGTACGAATTATAAGATATGAAACCTGCGAGTCAGACTCTGGTAAACATCTTTGTTAATATACAAGTAACGACAAAAAAAGGTAAAATAACAAGAATTATAAGAATAAGATTAACTGTAAGAATTAAAAATCCAAGGAAGAATCGAGACTATTCAGACTACTACATTGTTAAGGTCTGCTGAAATACTCAGAAAACCTGAGGAGACTTGCTATCATTCAGACTTCAGTGAAAGACCACCAAGTAACGATCGTGGGAATAGCTTGTAATAATAATAATAATAATAATAATAATAATAATAATTGTAATTGGTGCATTTGGAACAGTAACTAAAGAAATACTAAAGGGACTGGAGGACTTGGAAGTTAGCGGACGAGTGGAGACCATCCAAACTACTATATTATTAAGAACGGCCAGAATACTGAGAAGAGTCCTGGAGACTTGAGCAAACTTGCTGTCACTCAGACTCCAGTGAAAAACCATCAGCTCACGCTGATGTGAAAAACTCTAATGAGTAAATAATAATAATAATAATAATAATAATAATAATAATAATAATAATAATAATAATAATAATAATAATGAAGAGGTCCAGAGAAGACCTTAAACAAAAGGACCAGAGAACAAGAAAACTAATGACTATGTATAAGGCCTTACATCCTTGAGGTGACGTTGACAGACTATATGTGTCAAGAAAAGAGAGAGGAAGACGACTCTCCAGCACTGAAGACAGCGTTATCGCATCGAGACAATGATTCGAAGACTACCTAGAAAAGCGCCGAGGAAGACTGGTCATAGCCACCAAAAACAATACTGACGACACGAGGACCAGCAGACCGGAAATAACCAGAAAACCAAAAAAGGTAGAAAAACAACTCTATGGACGTTTTAAGCTACTAATAAGCAACATCTCATACGAGAAAACGTGGAAGTGGCTGAGAAAGGAAAACCTTAAGAGATAAACTTAATCTCTTCTAATAGCAACACAAAACAACGCCATAAAAACCAATCATGTCAAAGCAACAATAGATAAGATGCAACAAAACAGCAGATGTCGGTTAAGTGGGGAGAAAGACGAAACGATCAATTACATAATAAGCGAATGCAGCAAATTAGCACAGAAAGAGTATAAGACTAGACACGACTGGGTGGGCAAAGTGGTCCACAGGGAATTGTGCCAGAAATTTAAATTTGACCATACGAATAAATGGTATATGCACAGCCCTGCAGCTGTCCTGGAAAATGAGACATACAAACGGATCACCTAATCTCGACCAGACGACCAGACCTTATAATAATCAACAAGAAAAAGAGAACTTGCCGAATTGTGTACTTTGCTATTTCGGCTGACCACAGAGTAAAATTGAAAGAAAATGAAAAGAAGGGTGAATACCTCGACCTTGCTAGGGAATTGAAAAAATGTGGAACCTGAAAGTAACGATTATACCAATTGTAATTGGTACTCTTGGTACAGTCACCAAAGGACTGATAAAGGGACAGAAAGACTTAGAAATAACAAGACGGGTGGAGACCACCCAAACTACTGCATTATCGGTCAGAATACTGAGAAGAGTCCGGGAAACTTGCGGTCAATCTAAGCCCAGTGAAAGACCATCAGCTCACGTTGATGTGAAAAACTTTCAAGAACTAATAATAATGGTATAAGACTAGACACGACTGAGTGGGGAAGGTTATCCACTGGGACTTGTGCAATGAAAGGAAATTTGACCATACGAACAAATGGTATAGACACAAACCGGAATCTGTCCTGGAAAATCAGATGCACAAAATTCTCTTGGATTTTGTGATACAAACAGATTTCACCCAGAAGACCAGACGGAGAGATAGTTAACAAAAAAAAAAAAAAAAGAGAACCTGCCGAATAATGAGTGGACTTTGCTGTCCCGGCAAAACAGAGTGAAAATAAAAGAAAGCAGAAAGAGAGATAAGTACTTAGAACTTGCTAGTAAACTAAAAAAAATCTATAGAACATGAAGGTGACGGTGATACAATTTGTAATTCGTGCACTTGGAACAATTTTCCAAAGGGTTAATAAAGGGAGTAGAAAACTAAGAAATCAGAGGACAAGTGGAGACCAACGAAACTACAGCATTATTAAGATCGACCAGAATACTGTGAAAAGTCCTGGAGACTTGAGTGAAAGGCCAAACTCCAGTGAAAGGCCATCAGCTAGCACTGGTGTGAAAAACTCTCAAAGGAGTAAAATAATAATAATAATAATAATAATAACTGTCAAATCAAGAAATAATCAGGACACATGGAGAAACGAAAATTTACGAGTACTTGGGAATATTAGAAGCGGACACCATCGAACAAGAAAAGATGAAAGAAAAATTAACGTAAGACTACCTTAGACGAACGAGAAAACTTCTCGAAACCAAGCTCTGCAGCAGAAATCTCATCAAAGGGATAAAAACCTGGGCAGTCCCCCATGTATGATACTCGCGACCATTCCTAAAAGGGTCAAGGGAAGAACTCTTACAAATGGACTAGAGGCCAAAAAGATTTATGACGATACACATGCCCTTACATCCAAGTGATGATATAGACAGACTATATGTGCCAAGAAAAGAAAAGGGAAGAGGACTCACCTGCATTGAAGATAGTGTGGATGCACCAATATGTGGACGCGAAGACCACATTAAAAAGGACAAAGAAAGACTAATTACAGCGGCTAGTAACAGCACAGACAACATAAGGACAAACAGAACAACAACAAAGACTAGGAAACAGAAATGGAAAGAAAAACAACTGTACCGATATTTCAAGCGACAAATTAGCGAAATCTCACACGAAAAGATCTGGATATAGCTAAGAAAGGGAAACCTTCAGAGAAAATCTGAATCTCTTCAAATGGTAGCACAAAACAATTGCACAAGGGTCAATTATATTGGAGCCTAAATTGATAATACGCAAAAGAATAGCAAGTGTTAATATGCGGTGAGAAAGACGAAATGATTAATCCTATACTAACACAAAAGGACTATTAAACTAAACATGACTGTATGGGGAAGATGATCCATTGGGAATTGAGCAAAAAATTGAAATTTAGCCATACGAACAAATGGCATAAGATCAAACCAGAATCCGTCCAAAAGAATGAGACTCATAAAATCCTCTTGGATTTTGAGATACAAATGAATCACTTGATTCCGGCCAGGAGACCCGACTAATTGATAATTAATAAAAAAAAAAAGAAAAAAAAAGAGAACTTCCAGTATAGCAGACAACTAAGTGGAAATTAAAGAAAGCGAAAAATCAAGTTTACCAGAACACTAAAAAAGCTACTGTGTTGCATACTGACATTTTACAAGACTCGTCAGTTAGAGATTTCTAAACAGGATATTCCAGATAGGTAAATAAGAGAACAGCGGAAGCAGATCACGTGAGTTGATTGCCGGAAGAAGAACCGGAAAGAATGCGTAGGCGTTATGAAATTATATATACACAGAGACCCACAGACAGAACGGTCAGTCGGAAGGGCAGTCAAGTCGGTCAGATTCAGAGAGCGGTTAGAGAATGCCCAGGTGGAGGGAACAGGCGACCCCCGGTGGCCTCCAGCTGAGAACCTACCATCAAAGAAGCAAGGACGTAAGACCCTGAATATAGACTCACAACGCGGTTAAGAAAAGTGTCAATATAGCAGTCGTCCGTCAGCCTTACTCCGAGTCCTGTGTCCGAATCCTTTGTCTTTGTCTGTCTGTCTGTCTCTCTCTCTCTCACACACACACACACACTTACCTTTCGAGAAATAAAAAAGAGAGAGTTATATTTTTATAAACAAAAGCGTTATTGCCTCTTCATTATGCTGCTATACAACAATGGAATAGGAAGATTACAGTGATACCAGTTATAAGGGGTTCGATTTGAACGATCCTCCAAAGCTAGGTATGAGGGTTAGAAGACTTAGAAATAGGAGGATTAGCCTAGACCAGCCAAACTACAGCATTGGTTAGATTGGCCAGAATACTGAGCTTCGGAGATATGAGGAGACTTGCTGTCACTCGGATTCCAGTGAAAGATCATCTGTTAAGACTGGTGTGAAAAACTCGCGAGAAGTAATATAATAATAATAGGCAAATGCAGCAAGCAGGCACAAAAGGAATACAAAATTAGGTATGACTGGATGGGAAAGGGGATTCACTGAGAATTGTGCATTTTGTTGATAACATTATTAAACGAACCTGAGCGCATAATTTTCCACGCAGTTAAATGGTTCCAAGTATTGCTATGTATCACAAACAATTCAATTAAACATCAAGCATTTGTTTACACACACTTAGATGTAAAAGCACTTCTATTTCAAACAGTTCAATTTAGCATAAGTCATTTGTTTGCTCTCAGTTTAAATGTCAAACAGTTCTAGTTGTCTCATAGATAGGATCCTATCAGGTGTTACCACTCCGGGCCAGAGTGGATCTGGAAGCGATGTCAGTGAAGTGGTACTCTGCATTCCCCAAAGCTCCAGCATTACTGCAGCCTTACCATCAGATTGTATAATATCATATTCAGGACACTTGTTGGGAGGGGGATTTTACTCCTCTGTAGAGATGCAGTCAGTGTGTTTTACAGCCCCATCCGACAAGGCCACAGGACACTCGTTGCGGGGACGAGGGAGTCTTATCCCTCTACAGAGATGCAGTTGGTGTATTCTACAGCCCAAGTGGACATGAAATGATTTGTTGTGTCCAGTTATTCAGCTACATAAAAACGTCAACTTAAATCAAAACATCTTATATAACCAACTAGACGTCCCATTAGAGAGATTTTCGATTCCAGCAGTCAGAGTGAGGATCCTAGTACTTGATAACTCTGCGTACTGAATATTATAAAAAAGGCCACTTCCTGTAGTTCTTCGCTGACGTCACAAATAGTTTGTTTACATGGGAACTTTGCAAAAATCCTTTCCTGAGAACTAACATTTTGAAGTGGTGGGAAGATCTTTATGAAAAGGGAAAAAATGACGAACAAAACGATACATCTGGATCAAAAGAAAGATTATTGTAACATTAGAAAAAATAAGGTCGTGTTCTTGATGCTGTTATATTGTTTTTATAAAGAACAGTACGTGGGAATTAAACGTTCGTACAATTATCCTTTCCTATTGAGGGAATCCATTTTTTCTATATACCTAACGTTCGCTTTTAATAACAAAGATCGTGAGAATAAAAAAAAAACAAAAAAAAAACAATCGACTTCAACCTACAAGGTATAATCAAAAAGTATCGAGACTGAATACTTTTTTTTTAATTTAAAATTCATATGAAGATGTGTGCATGGAGAGCAACTTGTATGATAAAATCATGACGTCTAGACGTCTAGATTGCTGTTTAGACGTAAATACAGCTGAATAACTTATATAATACAGTGATGATGTCTAGATGTCTAGATTACTGTCTAGATAAGTACAGAGCAAGCAACTTGTATGATAAAGTGATGGTGTCTAGATTATTGTCTAGATGTGTGCACAGCTGAGCACCTTATACATATTTACCAACCCCTCTGCTCGGGTAGGATATGACACAAGGTCAATTTTTAAGTGGATTTTAACAGGTTTGAATTCAGAGTTTTCCTTCTCTTAGACTAGTTGCCTCACCAAGGCTGAAGAACCTAGTCTGCCCTACTATTTACCCATAGCTGGAGGGAGAATATTTGGATTCATACCTTTCCCAAGAGTATTAGTTCTATGTGAAACGCAATCAGTCTCGTCCAGGATTTGAACTCGTGTCGCCATGTCCATTTCCTAAGACGATAACCATTACACCACGGGCACCTTATATCATTAACTAAGATGTCGATGAGTCGATGCCAATTTTAAAAACATACAGACCAAACCTCGATACTTTTGAGCTGCAGTTTTAGGTTAAACACAGGATTGCGTAATTGCAATATCCCCCTAACCACCACAGTTTACTTCGTGAGAATTTTTTCATGTTTCTTAAACTGAAAATTAATTAGAAAAGAAAGATTTGAGGACATGGAAGCCATTAAGAGAAATATAACTACGGATATTCACAGCAAACCGGAAGAGTAGATTCCGAAGTGCTTCGTCCAAAGAAAACTTGCTGGAATTGGTGTACTATCTTTACGAAAATTAACGTTTCGTTCATTATTCATTTTTGTCTTGGTCAATAAAGTTTCAGTCTCAATACATTTTGATCAGTAACATCGTAGGCACATGGCGTGATGCAATTGTTCAGGGTGCTAGGTTAGCAGATAATCGCCGAAGAGTTTCATTCTTACTTGGTGTTTCACGCTATTGGCCTTATGTCAAACTAAGCTAAGCTTTGAATGTAATTTGTATCAATACCATTTACACTTACACAAACATGGGTACCTCGGGTGGTGTAATGCTTAGCAAACTAGACTAGTCAACCTTCAAGAGTGAGTTCGAATCTCACTGGGTTCCCCATTCATACGGCCTTGTGCCACATCCAAACAAAATGCTTAGTGGATTACTACTACTACACACACACGCACAAACACCTCCAAACTTTCCCAGTATGAGTATCTCTCTGTCTCTGCCTCTCTATCGATCGATCGATCGTGTTCGTGCCTTTCGACAAGGCGCCGCAAAAAATAAAACGAGATGATCCCTAGTACAAGGGTTCTGATCTTACTGCAGTATCTTCCACCACTGTTACAAAAGGGAAGGCTCGGAATAGCCTGATGCCTATATGACATTAGTTGCGAACTGCAATTCTATTTTCGTCTTTGAAGATCTATGCACGCATGCGCTCCTTTCTTAAACTAAACACGTGGTGCATTCTTCAAACGCACACACGCACAAACACATACACTCATCCATATATATATACATATATATGTGTGTGTGTGTGTGTGTGTTGACTGCAACCTCTTGACAGATGATAGCCATCTTTAACACCAAAATTACTACTAAAATATCCTGATTAATAATTAAATGAACTTGCGAAAAATATACAAATTGCGTAAAATGATAAGGTAGCTTGATATCATTACGTCGTTGAATTATTGTGACGTAAGCTTGTACGACACTTACGCCACTCTCTTGGTCAACTTACTAACAGCCTAGTGATAAATCTAGCAAGATCACCCCCTCTCTCTCTCTCTCTCTCTCTCTCTTCCAGGCAGCGGTTGTATCGATACTGCTATATGGATGCACTACATGGACCCTAACTAAACGGTTGGAGAAGAAACTTGACGGCAACTACACAAGAATGTTGAGAGCAATATTGAACAAATCCTGGCGACAACACCCCACGAGACATCAACTATACGGCCACTTGCCTCCCATCACGAAAACTATACAGGTTAGACGAGCCAGACACGCCGGACACTGCTGGAGAAACAAGGACGAGCTCTTAAGTGATGTACTCCTATGGACCCCCACATATGGCCAAGCAAAAGCAGGACGACCAGCCCGAACTAACATACAGCAGCTATGTGAAGACACAGGATGTAACCCTGAAGACCTGCCGGAGGTGATGAATGATAGGGAGAAGTGGCGAGAGATGGTCAGGGATATCCGTGCTGGCGGCACGACATGATGATGATGATATATATGTATGTATAATGAAAAAAGTGATAAGACAACCATTTGTTTATTGATTGTTCTCAACTAGTTTCGACTTTAGGTAATTGTCCGAAGAAAAGTTTATATATATATATATATAATTTTGCAGTCATTCGCATGTATATATATATAGTTGTGTGTACGCGAATGACCGCACAATTTTGCCTTTTGCAGATTATATTTCTGAATTTAATCCCTTTTTATGGCAGCCAACAACCTAAAACGGAAGATACAAAAAGGAAAGCTGTTTATGAGTGTGAAACAAGTTGAAGAAGAAGACCAGTGCATTTTACGTAGTTGGCCATTATGTTCCTTTAATTGTTTTTAATTGCTGTCAACATTAACCTATGTGCTGTGTCTAGATTATTGTGCCGAGAACGTAAAACAACAGTGCATATAATGCATGTGGCACGAAGCCTCCGGTTCCCGGAAGGAGGTGTCCATGGATGAATAAAAACTAGCGTCTTATTCTTACGGCATGCTGAACGATAACTCTTTTTTTTTTTTTTTTTTTTTTTACCTTCCCGCGATAGCAACAATTTGTGGGGGCTTCCAAACATTCAGAAAACTCCTCCTGCAGGCAAGGGCAGATAACAAAACATATCGATTGATATGAATAAACTAAGATAGATAGATAGATAGATTGTTTGGTTGTGTTTTAATTCGGTATATCAACCTTTGTAAGTTATTTAATGCTAAATCCTATTTATACATATATATTAACTATGATTTGTAAGCGAATAGTTTGTGGCTAACAATTTTTAAACGAGTCAGAGCCCATTTGTTTGCACACAGTTGAGTGGTTCGAAGTATTTCAATCTAATACTGGTAGCTTTATTTGTGCACAGTTAAATGGTTTCAAGTATTGCTATGTAACACTAATAATTCAACATCAGTTATTTATTCGCACACAGTAAAATATTTCTGTTTAACTCATAGCTAAGACACTGACAGGTAATACCACTCTGAGTTAGAGTAGCTCTTGGAGTAATGGCAATGAAAAGGTACTCCATTCCCTAAAGATCAAGGATTGGAGTCATACCATTAAATATGATTTAGTATCATAATCAGGACACTCATTGGGAGAGTCTTACTCCTATGCAAAGATCCAGTCAGTGTATTCAACAGCTCCAACCGACTGTGCAAAAAGATAGATAGATAGATATGAAAAGCCTGATAGATAGATAGATAGATATGAAAAGCCTGAAAAGTAGATAGATATGAAAAACCTGATAGATAGATAGATACTATGTTTAGCTTAGTTTGGTACAAAACCCCAGCTATAAAGAAAACTAGTGAGAATCATTTGCACTTGCCTAGTACCTATATACTTATATACATATCTATCAAGGTTTACATATACGTGAACAGGGGAACCATTAAAGTGCAGTTGACAAAATCCTGGGCGTTGATCATGAGGAAATCCTAAAGACTAAAATGTCGATGCGAAATGACATTTTACGCCCTCATGGTATCACAGACTGCGATCACAATCAAATAAACTTGACCTTCATTGCTCGGGCACTCAATCGTCTGACGGGACTTGCATATTTGCGTAACACAGTTGTGAATACAGTTGAAAATGAACACCATGACCTAAACAGTGCTCGTAAGGCAACAGGGCTTCTGATTTATGGGTTGACTGTTGCTATCACTATAACGATTATGTTTACTTGAACTAGAAGGAAATGAAGAATTGAACTATTTATTCATTTTTCGGTGAAGATTTTTGTAATCATAGTTATAAACTAGCAGTACTTATCTATGTTATATACGGATTGTAAGATGATCGTTATTAAAAATAAAGGACGTAGAAGTGTTGTTTTTACCAAAATTAAGGATAGAGTGTTCGCTAATGGCTCGGGAGACCGGGTTCAATCCCAGGTCGAGTCATACCAAAGACTCAAAAAATGGCACTTGATTCCTCCATGCTTAACACTCAGCATTATAAGGTAAGGATCAAGGGTAGTGGAGCAATTCAGGGAAAGGAGTAGCGCCCTCCCCTACACCTCGATGGAGTAGCTATTGAAAAGTGAGCCTTCTGATCGCTCTCGACTACGGTCGCCAACAACTTTATTTTTATTTAACGCTATCAAACGAGCAGTACTTACTTAAATTACATATTAGAGGTAAAATCGTCATTGTTAAAATAAACGGCGAAGAAGAGTTGCTTTAATTCAAGTTAAGGATAATTATTTTTATTTAAAGGACGTTATATTTGAGAGAAATTATGGTACACATACCTTTAGCCATCTTTGATTTATGCAATGGAAGACAGAAGAACAAAAAAGCAATTTCAGAATTGTAAATTACGAATCATCCTCTGGTTATTTATTCCTCGTTTAAGATGTTTTATCTATTTATTTATTTTTAGATGAAGGTTTTGTCAATCATTATAATAGATTTTTAACTTGTACTTTTTAATGTTTTTGTAGAAACAATACAAATTATGGTATCGTTGGATTAGAAGAAGATTACCAAAATCTACCTGATTTCTCTGTGTATCTCAAAGATTTATTAATATCTGCAATTTCAAAATATATTTCTTTATTATGATTTCAATGCCTTTTTATCTATTTCATCTTTTCTTTGCTTCCTTTTTTTATGACGTTTATTCTGGATATCGTCTGATTCACTAAAATTTCAGACCGTCTGTCTATCGTTATTAAATTATCTGTTTAAGTGGTGAAATTCGTTTTATTTTTATCATTTTCCCTATTAATTTGAAACCTTCATATATTAATTTCCTGTTAACCTTGCGAATTCCAGAAATAAGATCTAAATATTTATTCATATCTGCGACTAGTAAATCAATTTTTGAAACACCACCACGTTTCGTAAATTACTTATACTAAATCAACTCGGTTACTTAGAAAAATGTTCTTATATCATATTACTCTAAAGTAAGTGCGAAGAAATTTTTAATAAAATGAGTAATAAGTTAAGTTACGGATTTAACTTGGGTTAGTCTTGGTTCAGCTCAAAGTCGGCTTAGTGGGAAGATTGTGTTGCACGATTCTTCCAACTGAAGAGTGCCAACTTACCTTGAAAATCAGAATTTGAATAATTGATTACTGCCTGGGTTTGAAACACAACGTTTGGTACCACTGGAGAATATGCAACTTTATGTTTGGATCAATAAGAATCTGAACTACCACAGTTAGAAAAAGCTGGATTTTCATCTGAAATTTTCACTGCGTACTGTTCATAGCATTTTATATTTCAAGGTATTGGGATTTTGTCACGTGGAGTGAAATAGATCGCTGTGAGATGAAGTTTTTTTCTCCTTTAAAATGATTGTGAAGATATATTTTTGTATCGCATATAATTGTAGACTGTAATTTCTAATTGATTGATTGGTTTTGGCGACATGTCAACCCATCTAGGGTTATTTTTGCCTTGAAGTTAGGGAATCGAGTTCGTTGTACGTTCATATTTATATTTTCGTATAGTTATTTCTTAAAAGGATTATTTTGCATAAGATGCTGTTTTGCACTCGAATAATTTTTTGACAGATCTATTTGACCCTTAGATGGTACCCTCTCAGATAATACCCAGCTAGTTTAGAATGGACCTGGGAATAATGGCAATGAAGGAGTACTCCACACTCCTTTGAGTTTCAAAACTGAAATATCACCACAAGATTCAGTTTAATATCGAACCTAAGACACCTTTTTTGTCTGGGGCGAACGTCTTACTCTTCTACCGGAGATAGAGTCAGGACATTGCAATCTGAAAGTGTACAGATAAACAATCCTTCTTCCTTAATGATTTCTTTAACGACTGGGCGTTATGATTGTTAAATTGACTCCGGCACAAGGGATGATATGACATAGAACCAACCAACCAACCAACCAACCAGTCAACGTATCTAAGTCACGGATCTAAGATACAAAATATCTTGCAACGCTAAATAGCAACAGTATTTATTTATTTATTTTGTTTTTGTTTCTTTTTTCCCTTTTTTTTTTAAAATGAAAAACAGTTATTTATGTAGCCCTGTATAACTTACAGGGAGAATAAAATACTATTTTCGTTTAAAATTATCATAAATCGAAAAAGAAATTTCCTTTGCTTGTAGCATAAATGAAGTATATTAATGTTAAAATTATCAGTTGTTCTGCATATGCGCACTACGTATGCAATTGTTATGACATTCACACATATCCAATGATGTTTTAGCTGATGCAATCAAACGATAACTTTAACTTGGGTTTATAGTGTGTTCGTTTTATGTTTTGTTTTGGATTTTGTTTTTTTGGGGGGAGGGTTCTTTTTGGGAGGGGTTGTTTTTTTTATATTTTTATGAGTAAATCTACAGTTGATCTCCATGATTACGGAAGCTATATCAGTAGACTTCAACGAAATTATGTTATCTTTCAAAATAAAGATAAATTTTGTTGATGGATAGCATGTGTTATTTCTTAATTGATTATGTTGTAAAAGTATAGAAAATGAACTTTAATTCCTTCAGACTTTACTTTTCTGCTCTGGATAGCACTATGTAACACATTTTGTTCCTGGATATCGTGTTATCTATGTATCTATCTATGTATGTATCTATCTCTATCTCTCTCTCTCTCTCTCTCTCTCTCTCTATATATATATATATATATATATATATATATATATATATATATATATATATATATATATATATATATATATTGAGAGAGAGGGAGGGGAACTAGAATAGATATGAACTGACTGAGATGAATAATGTTTAGTTTCTTTGTTTAATGGCATGTCAACTTTTCAAGGTTTATTTAATGCCGTAGCCATCCTTTTAGAAAAGTAGTTGGTACTATTTATCCTAGAGCCAATGGGTATAAGGAAAGGCATATCTTTCCCAAGAGTAGCAATCCCAAAGTGAACGTAATATTACGACTGGAGTTCAAGCTCATTTATTAAAATGTCACAGTCCAGTACGTTAGTCACAACACAACGGGAACTCGCCTCTGTGATAGATAGATAGATAGATAGATAGATAGATATTGTTTAATAATATTTAGGCACATCGTCAGAAAAAATATGTATTTAAGGTTACATCTCGTCTAAAATGAGAAGTTTGTGTTGACATGATGAATAATAACGAATCAAGCTTTTCAAAATTCAGAAAATAAAACGATTGCGTCAAAAATGTTTTGTTTTGTTTTTTGTTTGTTTGTGGGGGTTTGTAATTTTTTTTTTTTTTTTGCTTTTTTTTTTTTTTTTTTTTGGTGGGAGCTCAATGCTTTGAATTGCGTGACCTTTTGTCTCCAGACTGATTAAAATGAATCGATGAAAATTCAACGAGACACTTGTGTAAATGAAGTATTGTTCGTAACGATACGCCCAAAAAAACTATCTGCTTTCATTTAACAGAAAAGACAGAACAGCGCAAAAGTCTCGTGTAACAATGAGATCATAACAGAACAACAATACATTTTAAAGTTATTGTTAAAATTGCGATATTAAACGCGTGTTCTTCCCTTGTGTGTGTATTTAATTTTGTGTGTATGAGTATATCTTTGTGTTTGTATGCTATTGTGCATGTTTTTTGTATGTGCTTTATGCGCATTCCTGCGTGTGGTTTGTGTGTATATTTATGTATTTTCTGTGTGTATTTCTGTCGATATACGTTCTCCATGTGTTTGTAGGTGTATGCGTGCTTTATGTGTGTTTCTATATGTTGTATGAGTGGATAATTGTGTTGGTATGTATTCAGTGTAATTGCATGCGTGGTTGGGTACATGTGTTGTGGTATGTATTCAGTGTAATTGCATGCGTGGTTGGGTACATGTGTTGTACAGCCAGTTTATTTGTATGTTCCCATGTCCCATTCAGGTACGGATGTTCCGATGGGGTAAAAAACGGTTAAGAAGAAGAAGAAGAAGAAGAAGAAGAAGAAGAAGAAGAAGAAGAAGAAGAAGAAGAAGAAGAAGAAGAAGAAGAAGAAGAAGACTATGAGGAGAATAGTATGGACAACATAGATAGATACCAACTCTTCCGTACGAGCAGGATACAACACAGGGTTCATTTTTAAATGGAGTTTAACACGTTTGAATTCAGAGTTTTCCTTCTCCCAGACCAGTTACCATACCAAAGTTAAAGAGTCCAGTCTACCCTACTATTTACCCATACCTAGAGTCGGGATACTTGGATGCAGACCGTTCCCAAGGATTACAAGCGCTATATAAAATGCAAACAACCTCGACCATGTATTTGAACTCGAGTCTTCGAGTCCATTTCCTAAGATGATAAACCGTCACACCACGAGCGATTACTTAATAAGATAGACACCGTCGGTTTGCCGGTTTGGTTTGGTGGCATGTCAACTATTATAGGTTATTTAATGCCAAATCCACCTTTATACATATAAACAGTTCTATTTCGAACAATTCAGTTTAGCATAAGTACACAGTTTAGTTCCCTTTGACCCATAGATAGGACCCTATCAGGTGCTACCACTCCGGGCCAGAGTGGACGTAGGAGCGATGGCAATAAAGGAGTAATCCGCATTCCCCAAAGCTCCAGCATTACTGCATCCTCACCATCAGATTGTTTAGTGTCATCCCCAGGACATTCGTTGGGAAAGTCTTACTCCTCTGCAGAGATGCAGTCGGTGTATTCTACAGCCCCAGCCGACTGGGCCATTAATAAGATAGATATGAAAAGACATAGATAGATAGATAGATAGATAGATAGATAGATAGATAGAAACAGACTTAGATAGATAGATAGATAGATAGATAATAAAACTCCATATCTTTACAGAGCAATTAATCAAAATTTGATCGGAAATTTTCGTTGTATATTGTTCAATCAATACGAAAAATTGTACGCATAAGGTTAAGGGATTGATTACAGAAGGCGGGAGATTATTTTTAAAATGTCTAAGGGGTGTAACTCAAAAGTAACGGGGTAGGTGTCACAAACAATTTATTTCAATTCCAAGCGACAAACTACTTTAAAGTAATCCCCCTCGAGTCTGTTGCTCTTTCCAATCCTTCCCTGCTTTGCTTCTATTCACTGCTGGAAGGATTCTTCTGGGATGCCTCTCAGCTCTATCTTAGTGGCCTCCACGCCGTCAAAACAGGTCCGCTTGATGATCCCTTTGAACTTTGGGAAAATAAAAAATGTTACATGGAGCAAAATCGGGTGAATAGAAAAGTTGTTCCAGTACGTTGATAATCCTCTCGGCCAGGAACTGCCAGACACTCAGTACAAATTCTGTTACTTTTCAGACATGCCCAAATCTTCGGTGATGATCTTACAAATTCTCATCGTTTTCATGTCCTGCCGACTTCTAATCATTCGAACTGTCAACAGACGATCACCATACACTACCAGCCTTACTCGCTCGACGTTGACTTTAGTCCTGCTTGTTGAAGGGTCTCGCTCCTTGCGTCATCTTTCACCTCCTCACAACCTCTTTGGCTACTAAAAACACGTATGTGCGATATGGTGTTATCTCCATACACCTGCTGAACCATTTCAAGTGCTTGCAACGGAATTTTTTCTAACCGGGTCAAAAACTTCAGGTTTATTCGGGCCACAGTTCTTATTGCAGAACAACCTGAAAAAGAGGCGGTGTTAACAAAAGCTTATGAAAAGCTAAGAATACAGTTATATACTCCCTAGAAATCATGTTAGATGACAACACAATCCGCTTATCCCTCTTTCGCCCTTAGCTCAAATACCACACTCAGCTTCGTTACTTTTCTGACAGATCTCGTATATTTGTTGAGTCAAATAAGTACTTTTTTTTCGTTAGGCAACGAATTTAATTAAACCTACACACACGCACACACACACCCACACACACATATATATGTATATATATATATAATTATAAAATCTTCGATGCCTTCTTATATATAAGATGAAAGTATTGCGACTTGCTTTTATTTGGCATTTCTAACAAAAAAAAAAGTTTTTTCATTCCTCCCAAAACTTATAGGCTGAATGAATGAAAGACTTCCGCCTCAAAGTTGTCAGATGAATAGGAAGTGTCAAAACAGTCTGTCTCTTGTAATCGGCTATATATATATATATATATATATATATATATATATATGTGTGTGTGTGTGTGTGTGTGTGTGTGTGTGTGTGTGTGTGTGTGCATATAAATATTGTGTTTAAAAGTTGAGAGTGTTCGATATCAGCGGTAGAACAGGAAGTGTAACACAGACATCAGAAATCACATATTGCTACTAATAATTTAACGTCTTCATGATCATCATGCGAAATAACATTCTGGAGAATCTCAGCCCAACACTTAGGATGAGAAGGTGCTTCATAATCTTTATAAAAATGAAATGAGGTTTAGAATATGTGTCTGGAAAAAAAAGAAAGAAATTTTGATTCATCTGAAATAATTTTGAGATAAAATCGAATTACCTAATCCCGACCGGAGGACCAGAATTAGTTTCAATTAACAAGAACTTGTCATCTAGTGAATTTTGCTGTTGCTGCTAACGACTGAGAGAAAATATAAGAAATTAAATCATAGACAAGCACACGAACCTGGCCAGAAAACTGAAAAACAAACTGTGGAACATAAGGGATGCCAGTCGTAGCTGGTGCAACGGCTTGGAAAAAAGACTGGACAAAAAGGGAAATTAGAGGAAGAATCGAGAGCATCAAGATTACAGCGTTACTAAGATCGGTTTGAATACTGAGCAGAGTCCTGGAGACTTGGGAAGATTTGCAGTCGTTTAGACTCCATTAAAAACCACTAGCTAACACTGGTGTGAAAAACTGCCAAAGAGTATGATAATTATTATAATAAAAGACAAGGCATGACTGGGGGGAAAAGGTGATCAACCTGGAACTGTGCTAGAGACTAAAATTTGACCATATTGAGAAATGGTAAATGCACGAACCAGAATCTACCCTGATGAATGAATCGCTTAAAAATGATCAACAAACAGATCACCAAATTTCGGTTAGAAGACCAAACTTAGTGTTAATTTACAAAAAGGAAAGAATTTATCATCGAGTGAATTATGCCGTTTCAGTGAACCATAAAGTGAAAATAAAAGAAAGTTATAAGGTAGACAATTACTTGGATATTGCCAGAGAGCTGAAAAGCCTGTGGAACATGAAGGTGGTGGGGTTACCAATAGTAGTTGATGCACAAGGAACGGTCACTAAAGGCCAAGAAAAGAGACTGGGTGAACAGGAAATTAGAGAAAGAATCGATACGATCCAGACCACATCACAGCTGAAATCAGATAGAATACTTACAAGATTACCGAACAATTGAAAAGATTTGCTGTTACTCAGACTTCAGTGAAAAACCAACGGTTAAAACTGTGTGAAAAACTCACAACGAGTGAAAAGAAAAGCGAAAACTCGAGAAATATCAGGACCTTATCGGAGAGTTTAAAAAGTTGTGGAGTATGAAGGTGGTACTATCACCGATCATAATCGGAGCCTTCGGAAAAATTCTCATAAACTAAGAAAAGCGAATGAAGAAACTAAAAATCCGAGGAAGAATTTGGATTGTCCTGACTGATGAGGTCGTCTAGAATACTGAGAAGAGTCCTGGAAAGCTGAAGAGACGTTCATTTACTTGGTCTTCTTAGAAGACTACCTGTTACTATTACTGGCAATAATAATAATGATAATAATAATAATAATAATGAAAGACCACCCTGATCCAGAAAGACCTTCAAAAGGAACCACCCCAACAACTACAGACCTATAACGTGCCTACCGATGATGTGGAAAATACTAACGGCACAAATTAGAGAGGAGGTTTGCTATTTGTTATTAAGCTGCAGACTGTTCCCCGAAGAACAGAAAGAGTGCCGTAAGGGAACAAAAGGAACAGGAGATCTACTATACATTGATCAACACATCCTCAAAAGCAGCAAAACGAGAAAAGAAGATGTAGCTATGACGTGGATTGACTACGAAAAGCCATACGATATGGTCCTGCAAAACTGGATAATAGACTCTCAAAAAGTACAAGATATCCGACTAAGTCATAAAGTTTATCGAGAAAACCATGAAAAATTGGAGAGTGGAATTGACAGCAGGAGGAAAAAACTTAGCCGAGGTGAAAATCCAGAGAGGAATCTTCCTGTGAGATGCACTATCACAATTACTATTTGTAAAAGTGATGATTCTACTCAATCACAAACTTAGGAAATGCACAGGCGAATACAAATTTCATTACTCGCAAGAAAAAATCATCTAATGTAAATGGACATCAAATTGTTTGCCGAAAATGAGAAAAAATTGGAAACCCTAATACAAGCAGTGAGGATATACAGTGACGATATAGGAATGGAATATGGTAGAGAAAAATGCGCCATACTAATAATGGAAAGCGGAAAATTACAAATGACGGAAGCAACAGAGCTACCAAATCAATAAAAAATCGGAACACTCGGAGAAAAGGAAACTTACAAACACACGGAATGTTGAAAGCGGACACCAAACAAGTAGAGATTTTTTTAATTAAAAAAGACTGACTCAAGAGAACGAGAAAACTACTCGAAACCAAACTTTATAACAGAAATCTCATCAAAAGGATAAACACCTGGGCTGTTCTCCACGTAAGACACCTGGGACCATTCTTAAATTGGATCAGAGAACTCCAACAAATGGACCAGGGGGAGGTGTCCTCGTGGTGTAATGGTTAAAGCGATGGACTGCGGAATCGTTGTAAGCGAGTTCGTACTACAGTCGCGCTATTACGTTTACTTTCGGGCAAATACACTTAGGAAAGGTATGAACCCCCTTATCCTCCCAGCTATGGGTTAAATAGTACCACTACTTTTCTTCTAGGAGAATAGCTTTGGCATCAAATAACCAATAAAGGTTGATATGCCATTAAACAAAGAAACCAAGAACAAGAAAACTTATGACGATGCATAAGACCTTACACCCTAGAGATCATATAGACAGACAATATGTGACAAGAAAAGAAGGAGGAGGAGGACTCGCTAGCATTGAAAATAGCATCGATTCCTCGATAAGACCTCTCGAAAGCTTCATTAGAAAGAGAGAAAAAATTCATTTCAGCGACCAGAAACAACACAACACAGGGATCAACAGAACAAAAATGACCAGAAAACAAAAATTGGAAGTAAAACAAATGTACAGTCATTTCAAGCGACAAATTAGCGAAATCTCACACGACAAGACCTGATATGTCGCTGGAACGAAAACCTTAAGAGAGAAACTGAATCTCTTCTAATCCTATTTACCAACTCCTCCGCTCGGGCAGAATATGACACAAGGTCAATTTTTAAACGGAGTTTAATAGGTTTGAATTCGGAGTTTTCCTTCTCCTAGACTAGTTGCCTCTCCAAGGCTGAAGAACCAAGTCTGTCCTACTATTTAACCATAGATGGAGGGAGAATAATTGGATTCATACCTTTCCCAAGGGTATTAGTGCTCCGTGAAATGTCTCGTCCAGGATTTGAACTCGTGTCGCCGTTTCCATTTCCTACGACGATAACCATTACACCACGGGCACCTCCAATAAAATCTCTTCTAATAGCAACACAAAACCACGCCATAAAGACTACG
Organism: Sepioteuthis lessoniana; assembly: GCA_963585895.1. NCBI lineage: Eukaryota > Metazoa > Mollusca > Cephalopoda > Myopsida > Loliginidae > Sepioteuthis > Sepioteuthis lessoniana. Next base: position 37,213,979 of record OY757933.1, on the reverse strand, counting down.
TTAAAGCAAAAATAGATAAGACGCAACAAAATGGCAGATGTAGGTTATGTGCTGATAGAGACGAAACGGTCAATCATATAATGAGCCAATACAGTAAATTAGCTCAAAAAGAGTATAAGACTATACACGATTGGGTGGGCAAGATAATCCACCGAGAGCTGTGCAAAAAATTAAGTTTCAACATACGAATAAGTGGTATATGCACAACCCAGAATTCGTCCTGGAGAATGAGACACAAACTTCTCAAAGATTTTGAGATACGCGCGGATCTCCTAATCTCGACCAGATGACCACACTTATTGATTGTCAACAAAAAAAAGAGAGAGCCTACCGAATAAAAAGAGTTTCCCGTCTCGGCAAACCACATAGCGAAAATAAAAGAAAGCGAAAAGAGAGATAAGTACCTAGACTTTGCTAGAGAACTAAAAAAAACAATGGAACATGAAGGTGACGGAGATACCAATTGTGGTTGGTGCACTTGGAACATTGGTAAAGAGACTGGAAGACTTGTAGATAAGAGTACAAGTAAAGACCATTCAGACTACAGCATTGATAAAATCGGCAAGAATACTAAGAAGAATCCTGGAGACTTTAGGAGATTTGCTGTCACTCAAACTTTAGTGAGAAACCATCAGCTAACGCTGTTGTGAAAAACTCTGGAAGGAGTTAATAATAATATTATCATTATTATTATTATTATAAAAACCCAAAGAGAGACATGTACATAGACTTTGCCAGTGAACTAAAAAAATGCTTTGGAACATGATGATACTGAGTGTAATTGGTACGCTCGGAACAGTCTGCAAAGGCTTGAAAAATGGGCTAAAAGAGAATCATCCAAACTACAGTTTGGCTAAGATCAGCCAGAATATCGAGAAGAGTCCTGGAGATCTGAGGAGACTTGCTGTCACTCAAACTCCTGTGAAAGTTAACGTTGGAGTTAAAAACTCGCAATGAGTAATGTAAAAATATAAAGAAAGAAAATAGGGCATCCTATTCATTGGAAAATATGCAAATACTATGAAATATTGAAATCTGGAAAAATGGCATAAACACCAACCAGAACCAATAACAGAAGCCAAAGAAGCTACTATTCTCTAGGATTTTGCTATCTAAACGGACAAACAAATAAAGAGCTATAGATCAGATATAGTGGACAAGGACTATAAAAGAAAAACAGGCTTACTAATTGATATGTCAGTGCCAACAGATCATAACATATCAAACAAAGAATACAGAAAATAGGTAAATATAAAGACTTAGAAATAGAAATTGAGAAAATGCGGCAGCTTAAAACTACCACTGTGCCAGTAATAGTGGGAGCACTGGGTATGATCAAGAAGTAGATAAACCCATTAACAAGATATCTGACAATCCTAGTCAATAAAAAATTCAAAAAATTGTATTTGGTGGAAAATCTACAGAGGAGAGTATTATCAATGTGACTGAAAAATATGACCCAAAAGAAGCAGCAAAAATATAAATGCAAAAAATACACATAATCACAACGTTCCCTTACGCTAGGTCTTGGGTAAAGACCCGTTGAGGGATTGTTAGAAACAGAAAGTAGGACTAATTATATCAAATCGAAAATTGATAATACGCAACAGAACAACAAATCTGAAGAAAGAGATAAAACGCTTAATCGCATAATTAGCGAATACAGCAAACTAGCACAAAAGAACTACAAGATTAGGCACGGTTGGTTGGGAAAGATGATCCCCTGGGGAATTATGCAAGAGATTAAAATTTTACCAAACAATGAAATGGTACATTCACAAACTAGAATCCATCCACGAAAATACATTATATATGCTTTAATATTTTTTTAATATAATGGCCGAGGGATTTCGTTTTATGCCTTTGGGTTTAGTTAGGCTGAGAGCCTTTCTGCTCAGTGCATGGGTTACTTAGGTGCAGCATTAACGCAGGTATTCACGCGCGCGCGGGGCCGTAGCGGACGTATCACTCAGAGATGTCACAATAGCCCAGATGGGAAACGGAGCTAGGGAGTGCGAATGACGTCACGCACCGGAAGCGTGCGGACGATTTTGGGAATTTTGAAGAAAGTTAGTTGAGTTGAAACTAGACACCGAACAAGAAGGGTTGACTTTCGCTTGCTCACGGAGGCCTTGGGCAGGCGTCGCACGAGATGAGGGAGGGGCAGATGAAAAAGCCAGAATAGTAAGATTGTGCCTCTCTCTCCTTATGTCGAAGAACCTTTAAACTCAAAGGTAATAAAAAGTTTCGTACCTGAACTGAGAAGTTCTTACGTGTTTTTCGAATTTCGAGATTCCTATGTTCTATCTTTATGGTCATTCGATGTACGTTTCACACATAGCCATATTATGGCTATGGTACATTTTCAATCCAGTGGGACGAACGAAAATTTCATAGAAATAGGTTGATGATCCTGTGAGGTGATATCAACCGGGCAAGGACGAGTTGTCATGCTATTTTGTCAAATCCGTGGGATTATCTCGACATTGTATTATGTCTTCCATTTCAGTGAAGGCAAAACATCTGAAGGAAACAATTTGGTAATTTCCTGTGTATGACACAGCGACGTGTAATTTTTGATATTAGACCTCTTTCCTGTGAGACCCACCCGAGTTTACGTACTTCTTTTATAAATAAACATTTTGGGATCAAACGCACATACACACATATATTGGGTGCGATGGGTGAAGTGTTGTTTAAATTACGCAAAAACGAAAATAACACTGACGTCTCAATTTATCAGATATATTTACCAAAATTATATGAAAACATCTTGAAATACTATTAATTGAATTTAAAGAACTCACCATTGGCTCCAACCATAGCTTCCAAACGTCTTCGGAATATCCTGTAAGCTTTACCGATGGTCTTCCTATTTAAATTGGTCAATGCTGACGTGGCCCTAGTCTTCATATCATCTTTAGTGTTACACGGAGTTTTGTTGGTCTCTCGTTCAACTGCACCCCACACATACTAATCAATAGGATTGCAATCTAGGGAGCTAGGCGGCCTGATGTTAAGGGTCATGTGGTCGCAGAAAATTTCTCACTGTCAACACTGGGTTTTCCTGTTTGTGTGGCATGGTGCAGAGTCCTGTTTTGCCTGATATAAGGTCTTCCAGCAGCCACCCTCTCGATTCAGAGCAGCGCTACCTCCTCTAGGCACTTGATGAAAGCCGTCGTGTTGAGTCTGAGGTCTTGTGGGGAATTGAATACAGGCATAACATCACTCTACCAAACACCATGATGTGGACTGGATATTTGGTTTTCACCAATATGAACAGCAATCTCTTCACAGATGCATACTCAAACACACTAAAATCTTTGTATTAGCACTTCCGGTGTGAATGCCAAGCAATACAGCATACAGTTTCCAAATTTCTGGAGAATGGAAGTGCATCATGGTACTGCTTTATTCATAGACAGTACCCAACTGTCTCTCGTTTGCTGTATAGCAGACAAAACCTGAAACAAATTAGTCATGTACACAAAATTGATAATTCAAAACTGCGGCAATTTAACCATCACATCTAAGTGTGTGTTTGCATATATATATATATATATATATATATATATCCAGACTCTCTTCGCAAGCAAGATACAACCCAAGGTCAATTTTTAAGCGGAGATTAACAGGTTAGAATTTAAAGTTTTTCTTTTCCTAGACTGGTTGCCATAAAATTGTTAGAGTCCAGTCTGCCCAACTAATTATCAACAGGTGAGAATATTTCCGTCTAATGATCGTGGTATGTTACATGTAATTTACAAAGCGCTTTGCTTTGATGTGGCACAAAGCCGAATGAATGGGGCGCCCAATGAGACTCGAACTCACTCGTGTAGGTCTGCTAGTCTAGCTTGCTAACCGTTACACCACCAGAGGTGCAACTTTGAGTAATGATGTGGGAATATGGACAAATTTCTTTTTCTTTTCTTTTTTTTTTTTTTTATTCTAGGATTTATACCAGCTGATTCGATTTCCAGATATAGAGTGCTTTTGGATTTTTAACTGTATCAGTAAGGATTTTGTAACCCTATTCTTACAGTCACAATAGCTCACACACGCGCTTACTCACTCACTCACAAGTGTGTGTGTGTGTGTGTGTGTGTGTGTGTGTGTGTGTGTTGTAAGAAATAAAATTTGAGAACTGAAATTGGCGTAAAAATTATTTTATTTCCAGTTTAACGTTTCCTTCATCTCACGAGTATTTTCAAACACAACTGGAAAGGTTTTGAAACGCTGAAGAGAAAGATAATAATGCTTTTGTACTATTTTATCGGATATAACATCCAATTTTATCAGATATTATATCCAATACCTTTATTATATATATTCATGTAACTGTTACCTGGCAAAAACAACATCATTGCAAGATTTTTACGCGAGCTATGCACTTATTAGAGAATAAAGAAAATTTCATTCAAATTTGCAGACGAATTATAATAACGTGGGGTCTACATTCGCACTGAACGCCATTTTTTAAACATCGAAATTCACGATGTAATGGAGGTATCTATGAAATGGTAATTAGAATTCTTCACTCTTTCCAATATAGAAGCATCAAATCATGGACTGCTGTTAAAATGTGAACCCACAGGTTGGTTGATTTTACGAAACGTCAACCTTATTTAATGACGAAGTCAGTTTTTTTTTTCAAGCAAATTATATGGTTTCAAGTAACTATCCATATTTAGTAAGTGGAGTCCCCACGGCGTAGTGATTAACGTACTGGACTGTGACATCCTAGTAAACGAGTTCGAACTCCAGTTACGCTATTACCATCACTTTCGGACTAATACCCTGGGGAAAGGCATGAACTCTCTTATCCCCACCCCAGTTATGGCTTAAATAATACCATTACTGTTCTTCTTCAAGGATGGTTTTTGCATTAAATATCCTTCGAATGTTGATTTAATCCATAGATGGGATCATAACTAGTACAATTACTCAGTCTCAGAGTGAACCAGGGAGTAATGGCAGTGAATGGGTATTCCATACTCTCAAGATCGCCAGGAATGGAGCTTCATCATCATATTCAGTTTAGTATCGTACCCAGGACATTCCATTCGGTGGGGTGTCTGACTCTTCTGTGGGGGGATACTGTTAGCATATTTTAAGCCTCATCGACAAGGTGAGGTGTGTGTGCGTGCGAATGTTAACACTTGCTATTTGGGTGAGTCAAAAGTTTTGCAATATTTTGTTAGCATGAAGCACAAGGGTGAGTCAAAAGTTTTGCAATATTTTGGTAACATGAAGCACAACAAGTGTGAGTCAAATGTTTTGCAATATTTTGGTAACATGAAGAACAACAAGGGTGAGTCAAAAGTTTTGCAATATTTTGGTAACATGAAGCACAACAAGTGTGAGTCAAAAGTTTTGCAATATTTTGGTAACATGAAGCACAACAAGGGTGAGTCAAAAGTTTTGGAATATTTTGGTAACATGAAGCACAACAAGGGTGAGTCAAATGTTTTGCAATATTTTGATAACATGAGGTACAATTTGGCAACTCCGGATGCTTTCACTCCCAAAGCAGACGAACCATATTAGATTGTGAGTGACCAAACTCGCCTGATAATCTTCGAGTGCTACTCACCGGATTTACTTCTATAGTTCGGAGCAAGGCCTCGGAATCAACCCTTTTCGGCCTACCTGACCTTACCCGCTTGTCAAGGTTCTTGCAACCCGAGCAAAATTTCTTGAACCATCTAACTAATGTATTGTGATCAATTGCGCCTTCACCTTTTGCACAACAAATGTTTTTGGTTGCTTCTGTAGCATTATGACACAGTTTGAACTAGCAAGGCGTAAATTCCCGAATTAGACTATGTTGTACGTTCATCGGTGCAGCATTTAAATCACGCACTGTAATATAATGGCCGAGGGATTTCGTTTTATATATCTTGCCTTTGGGTTTAGTTAGGCTGAGAACCTTTCGCTTAGCGCATGGGTTAGTTAGATGCAACATTAACGCAGGTGTTCACGCGCGCGCGGAGAGGACGTGTCATTCAGAGATGTCACAATAAAAATCCCAGATAGAGGATGTGACCAGGGATGAGAGTGACGTCACGCACCGTAAGCGTGGGCTGAGATTTGAGAAAAGTCAGTTAGTTGAGATCTTGCCTCGGAAGAAGAAGGTTGACTTTCGCTTGCTCGCCGTGGTCTTGCGGCGGGTGCGCACGTGGTTTGGGACAGATGGAAAAGTCAGGTGTATCTCTCTCCTTATGTCCAAAAACCTTTTAACTCAAAGGTAATAAAAAGTTTCGTACCTGAACTAAGAAGTCGTCAAGTGTTTTTCGTGTTTCGGGATTCCTATGTTATCTATATATGAGTTATGAACATTCTATGTACATTTCACGTACTCGTGTATGGGTATGTTACAGCACGAGGTGAGGCAATGTAGAACATGTCAGCGCATCTACAAGAACGGTACTACTAATCACAACGGCTATCTTACACAGTTTGCACTGCTTTGGTCGCGTGATTCTTATATGCGTTACAAACTAGCACGTACTACCAAAATACTGCAAAACTTTTGATTCACTTAAGTAACACAATTCATTGATGAAAAAGTAACTGTTACTGAAAAAGTATTTTTATATAAAACTTTCTTCCAAATGTTATGAACGGGAGATTTTTGCTTGATCTTTGGTAACACAAAACATCAACTTCAAAGATCTCATATCAAAGAGGGCGTCTATTTGAGTTTATCGATTGGCGCCAGAGGCGTATAAAAACAGGAAATGCCGATAAGATCAAACATTTTGCGTGACAACCGTGCATGAGTTCCGATTCGTGAATGGCCCCTGACAATAAAATGACCTTGTGTCAAATCTGACCTGGTAAGAGGTTGGACTAATATTAAACACCACATGTCATAGGTAGAAGTCTTTTGATTCCATCATAAAATTCCCGTCAATACTTCTTATCTTAGCGTGAACGTAACACATACAGTTTTGGAGGAGACTTGTTTATTAGTATAGATTATATCAAAGTTACCAAAGTGTGGTTTCCGTAGCGTAGTGAGTAACGTGGTGGACTGCTGCCTCGAAATAAGCGAGTTTAAACTTCAGTCGTGTTATAATGTTCACTATAATACCACTACAAGAACATCTTTTGCATTAAATAACCCACGAAGGTTGATATGCCATTAAACAAAGAAGACAGCCAAAGTTGCCAAAATATTGCAAAACTTTTGGCTCACATTAGAACTTATTGCAAAACTTCTAAAAGCCCAGGCAGCCAGGGCTGTAGAATACACCAACTGCATTTCTGCAGAGGGGTAAGCCCCCCCCCTACATACACACACACCAACGAGTATCCTGGATATGACAATAAACCATCTGATAGCGAGGCTCCAGCCTTGGAGATTTAGGGAATGTGGAGTACTCCTTCATTGCCATTGCTCCCAGGTTCACTCTGACCTGGAGTGGTAGCACTTGATAGGGTCTTATCTACGGATCAAATAGAACAAACTATGTATGCAAACAACTGACTGACGTTAAATTGTGAGTGTTATATAGCAATACTTGAAACAATTTAACTGAGTGCAAAAATGAGCTCAGTCTCCTTTAAGAATGTTATCTACAAAATGTGTTTAAAAATCATATATATATATATATATATATATATATATATATATATATATATATATATGAACAGGATTTGGCATTAAATAACCTACAATAGCTGATATCCTATAAAACCAAACCAAAAACTTTTACATACACTGGTTTATCTTGGAAGTTGTGTGATGATTTTTAACTATTTTACCATCTTGAGGGAGAAAAAAGCAGATATCTTTGAGATGATCCAAATGTGGTCACAATACGTAAAATCGCGCATGCGCACACTTTGGTCTGCACGTCTGTAGACATTTATCGAAATGATAAACTTTTGTTGTCATTTTTTTTAATTTTCTATTTTTGTTTTCTTTTTTCTTTTTTGTTTTCTTTTTTGTTTTCTTTTTTGTTTTCTTTTTACTTTTTCTTTTTTGTTTTCTTTTTTTTAATGACTTCCACCATCTGTCCCTCTACCATGGTCTGCAACGACGCTAGGAATGAAAGGGCCGCAGAAGAAAAGGGCTGTCTCGGCAACGGGGGCAGATGAGAACTGTTAAAGAAGGATGATTCGTGATCTGAGACTGCTGGAACGTAAGTCATGTTTTGATCAATTCCGTCTGGGTCGCTCGGGAATGAGTGTCTAAGGTTGTGAGATCTAAAACATTCAATGAACCTTCAATACACCCCAGCATATCCATCTTTCATCTTCCGCCATTTTCTTTCTTTCTTTCTTTCTTTCTTTTCTTTTTTGTTTCTTCTTTCTTTTATCATCCTTTCTCAACCTTTTCCTTTCCCAGACGTTCTTTCCGTCTTTCTTTCCTTCCTTCTTTCTTTCTTTCTCATCAATTTTCAATATTTTTTCTTCCTTCGTCATTATTTCTTTTTGTCCTTTCTTTTTTTTTCTTTCTTTCTTCCTCCTTTATTTTTTATTCTTTCTTATTTTGTAACTTTTCTTTCTTTCTATACATTGAAAATGAAATGAGAATCTGTCGTATTAAGACTGAATCTATAAATTTTAAATTTAAATTAAAATTTAAAAGAAGAGGTTTTCTTGACATTTAAGATCTGCCTGGAACAAAGACAAAATAATAAAATACGCGGTGCGGATCGCTGTCTTTCTCTCTGATTCTTTTTCTTTCTTTTTTGTAAATTAATTTATTTTCTTTCTTTCTTTCTTTCTTTCTTTCTTTCTTTCTGTCAGCTGTTCTGATCACTCAGAATCTCGGAAGCAGCACCCTACAAAACAGCCGTTGTATGACCACTTACCTCCCATCTTATAAATCATCCAAGTAATACGAACAAGGCATGCTGGGAACTGCTGTAGAGGTGAGAACGACTTTATAAATGACGTTCACTTAATGACTCCTTCACATGGACGCACCAGTGTTGGCCGACCAGCGAAATCTCTCTCTCTCTCTCTCTCTCTCTCTCTCTCTCTCTCTCTCTCTCTCTCTGTCCGTAAAGTTTAAAATATGTCGGCTGCATGCACTGAAGAGGAGTAAGACTCTATTTTTAAAAAGGTGTGTCCTTGGTATGTCACAAAACTGCTTCTGGTGGTGAGGACCCTCTTCTGGAGAGTGTAGAGTTACTCCTTTGTTGATATTACTCACAAGTCCACTAGGAGCGGTAGTACCTGTTAGGGTCCCATCTATGAGTCTAATAGATCTGTGTGCAAATTATTGGTATTTGATATGGATACTTGAAACCATCTTACTATGTAAAAATTATTTCCATTAAGAATAGTACCCTGAAGCTATAATTGTTGACAAATAATAATCATTATTATTATTATCATTTACTCTTTGAGAGTTTTTCACGTCTGCATTAGCTGATGGTCTTTCACTGGAGTTTGAGTGACAGCAAGTCTTCTCAATTTTACAAAACTCTTCTCAGTATTCTGGCCGATCTCAATAATGCAGTATTTTGGATGGTCTTCTGTCGTCCTCTTATTTCCAAGTCCTTCAGTGCCTTTATTAATCCTTCAGTAACTGTACCAAGGGCACCAATTACAATTGGTATAAAAGTCATTTTCATCTTTCACCAAGACCAAGGGTAAGGGAAAGTATTGATTATTTGTTTTCTATGTATTTATATTTTCTCTTGCCTCTTTTAGATGATATTTTTCATTCACATTGATAGTACTCTCCTAAAGATATAAGCAGTTCGGCGAAGTGAAATTTCATTATCATTATTATTATTATTTACCTGAGATTATATAACTGTGCAAATCATTAGTATTAGTTCGGAATACTTGAAACTATGTGACTGTGTGCAAACAAAAGATTGTTATCATTATTTCACTCTTTATTAATTTTTCACACCAGCTTTTGCTGGTGGTATTATATTGGAATCTGAGGGACAGTGAGTCTCCTCAGATCTTCAGGACTCTTCTCAGTATTCTAGCCGATCTTAACAATACATTGGTCTGAATTGAGTCGATTCTGACCTTTTTCCTAAGCCTTTGGGGATCGTTCCAAGTTCACCAATTACAGTTAATATCACCATCACGCTAATGTTCCACAATGTTTTCTGTTCTCCGACAAGGTCTAAGTATTTGTATATTTTTCACTTTCTTCTATTTTTACAATATGGCCTACCGGAACGGCAAACTCCAGTAGATGACAAATTCTTTTTTCTTGTTGATTAAGATGGTCGTCTCGTTGGGATCAAGTGATCCGATTGTATCTCAAACTCTCAGAGAATTTTATGCGTTTCATTTTCTTGGAAAAAGATATAATTGTTTGATAATAAAGACTAACTTCGGCATCAATAACCTTACAAGGGTTGACATATCTTTGAACCAACCAACCAAGAAACTATTTTTTCAGATTTTATATTTTCTTTCACTTTCCTTTTGTTTTTAATTCTTTCTTTTATACCTATTTGCACCATTTTTCTTCCTGGTCTAATTTTTTCATAAACCAATTCTTAAATTTTTTAGGTTTTTTTGTTTTTGATCGTTGTTTTTTTTTTTGTTTGTTTGTTTGTTTGTCATCCACGTTTCTTTTATTCACATTGACTGATAAATTCTCCTGATTTTATTTTTCATTAGAATGTCTTTCTTTCCTTTTTTTTTTTAATAAGTCCACTCATTACTTTTATTTATTTATTTTTCATTCAATTTTTTAATTTAAAATATAAATCTATTATTTTTTTTCTCAATTTTTCAATCATCTTTTTTCATTGTCGTTTATTCATACATAGATAACATTCTCATTTCTATATTCTTTTATTTCGGGGTGTCCTCGTGGTGTAATGGTTAAAGCGATGGACTGCGGAATCGTAGTACGCGAGTTCGTACTCCAGTCGCGCTGTTACGTTCACTTTCGGGCAAATACCCTTGGGAAAGGTATGAACCCCCTTATCCTCCCAGCTATGGGTTAAATAGTACCACTACTGTTCTTCTAGGAGAATGGCTTCGGCATTAAATAACCTAAAAATAGTTGATATGTCATTAAACAAAGAAAACAACCATATTCATTTTTTAATCTTTTCATTTTATTTTCTAAAGACGGCTTAGGCATTAAATAACCCAACAAATGATGATAAGCCATAAAACAAAGAAACCAAACTATTTTATTCTATACATACGCACATACAGATGTTACATAGCCATTATATGACTACGCGAAACGTACATAGAACGTTCATAACATATATACATAGAACATAGGAATCTCGAAACACGAAAAACACTTACGACTTCTTAGTTCAGGTACGAAACTTTTTATTAC